>OV049924.1:293536362-293966430 GCA_920104205.1 Eupeodes latifasciatus | reverse complement strand
GATATGGAAGACGAAAAAAGCTTCCCTAACGTACGTACGTATGTACCTACACACGCACACACAAGCATCTCCCTAAAAATCTTTGATTTAGACTCTAGGGACCTTGAAACGTCGCGAAATGCCAAAATTTTCGATTCGACAAATCGGACCAATTGCAATAACCCCCAATTGCAATGACCTCCTATGGGAAGTTAATTATAATACTTATTTGCCTGTTCTATATGATTTTCAATTATGTAGAACATGCAAATGATTTATTTTCTTTCGATGTATCATTTTTGTTAAATTTGTTGTTGTTGCAAAATGTGGTTTCCAACGATTATTTTATTTAATAGGTACTTAGTTATGCCAGGGATTGTTTTTTTTTTCCAGAGTATTCTAAAATCAAAACATGACTTTTTTTTTTGAAAACATCTAAACTAAGGCTTTAATTCTTTTACTCGTATCTCTACTTCCATTTTCATAAAGACAACATTTGATAAAAACATATGTAAGCATAAAGAGATTAGGTATAACCCACTACTTTAAAATTATTAATTTTGTTTATTTGATTAAACGTTTAAAACACAAAAGGCAAATACAAATACAATAAAAGCATTTACCTATACTTACGTACACATTTATACACATACATGTACATGTACTTACATATAAAATATGAATTTAATCCCTTTCCCATTATCCTAATTTTACATTTAAAACAACAAAATAGATATTCTTAAATTCTTACGCCACCATTTTTACCGGTTAAAAAACTTGAATTTTGAAATAGTAAAAAAGACAACATAAACAAATAAGAGAATACCCCATAAATATGAAAAATTATATACAAGTACATAAATACCCTCTGTATACCCTACTCATCTTTATAATCACAACAATTAATGCATGCGCACTCTCGCCTTTTCTTCCTCATTTATGGGCAGCCTCCTGTTTTATAATAATTGTCGGCGAGCGAAGCCAGTCAACGAATTGCCATGAGCTAGAGAATATCTTCGACCTATCTTCTCTGGATTCTTAAGACAACTTGTCAGCTGAGTCAGTGTAAAAAGAAAGAACAAAATCGAAAGACAGACAGGAGTCATCCTGGTTTATGTACTTAAAGTGTACCTTTGTCAAATAAGAAAGCACAAACGCGTGTATTTCCTTCCCAAGTAACTTGACTATATAAAAAGCCATCTAGCGGAGAGAAAAAATTCGTTGGAAATCTCTCTTCAGGCAGATGATATTCGTCTGAACGACCAACGACGACGAAACGACGACGCGATGACTGCGACGGCTACGACGACAACGACGACGTAACAAAAGAAAACAAAAGGCACGTTATACATAAAAACATTCGGAAACATATCGACTGCGGATCAGGGTTTCCTCCGCCGCATCGGGTTGGCTGTCGAAGTGTCGATGTCGGGGACCTTATGTACACACACTAACGCCGCGGAGGCTGTTCCCTGCTTTTCACCCCTGTTTATGAATATGAACCTAGTGCGACACACGACACAAAATTTAAAGGAAACAACGCACTACAAGTTCATGTCCCGCGAAACATTGATGTCGTGAACGCTGCGTTGTCATTGTCGCTGAATTCATTCTAAACCGCTAACGAATCGATAAAATATAATATTTGTATCGTCTTATCCTTTTCGCCCGGCGGCGGTTATTTTTCGTTGTTTATTTTCGTTAATTTTATTACATTGTGTACGTTTAACAAATATATTTGTGTTATCTAACTGTAATTTTTTGATAATTGCAAGTGCTATATTTATAATAAACACTTCCATAAATGTGATGAGTAGAGTTTTCATTTTACACAATATATTAAAAATCTAATTGGAGATTTAAAAGGAAGTGAAGGAAGTGAAGAATTCAAATAAGGATAATACCTAAACAAAAAGTTCCAACTAAGAAGGTGAGACCTAAAATGAACAGCGAAGTGACCCATGTCATTTTCATAAATGTATTTATCAATGTTAGTAATCTTTTCATCAGTTTAAAATAGTCCGACTGCAGAGTTCTCGCGGTCTCCCATCAAGACGAAATTTGACAATATTGAACCCTTCGGATATTCGCGTTTTGTTTTTTAAATCCATTCTTTAAAAGTATAAAGGATGCGGGTACATCATCTCAGATTTATCTATGTGAAATGTTTCTTCTTTTTCTTTTTTATCCCAGCCGAGAAAAAATCATCATCTTCTTCATCCTGATGATGGCGGGTTATATGTATATGAGGTAAATGTCCTTTTGTGTGTCCGCGAGTTTTCGTGTTGTTAATCGATCAGATTCGATAGCAATGGACGTGATGACAACAAAGGATCTTTCACAGGATACTCGTATAGAGATATTGTTTAAAGTTGATAAGAATGATTCTTATATGTGTTTTGTGTGGAAAAGTGCCTTTCAATAAGTATATGTATGTATGTACGAATATATGGGCAAAGATACAAAATAATATATTTTTTTTGTGTGTCTGAGAGGGATACAGAATAAATAGTGGGTCATATATTTTTCTATCAAAGGATGCGTGCTTATGAATAAATTTAGAATGTTGTATAGTTGTAAAAATAAAAATACCATAATTCAATGTAAAAATCAACAAAATTGTGACGCATCTGCTTTGAGCTTGATTTAATGTTGATCGAATCAGTGATTCCTCTTTTTCTTTTGAATTATGTGCTGTGCAATAAATATGAACACATAAAATATGTACATATTAATTTAATAATTTTAATCACTTTTGTTTCTTTCTTGTTTGTGAAGTGTCTTTAAGACTTTAATTAGACTAGTGCTGCTATGATCAACTACATGGTAGTATTTTTCGTTACTCAACAAAACTTATAAATTGCAATAATTATTTAATTACATGCGTCGACAAGATACCATTTTATAAAAAGGACTTAAACATTGTATTTTTGATAGAATATTGAACCCCTTATAAAAGTTATGATATAAAAGTTTAGTGAAAATTGGTGAGAGCTAACATAATATAATATAAAGTATTCTTGCAGACGTGAGTCGCATCCATTCTATTTTATTTTCCGGCAAAAGAGTTTTGAGGATCTTCAAAATTGGGTAGCTTATATTGATGTATTGAGGACTTGACTTAGATTTAGAAAAAAAAATAAAAGGTTGTCAAGTCGAACAATCGTGACGACCATCGATATACCAAGTTTTTCTTTCTAGAACTTCGATATAGCTGGGTTGCCGTCGTCGCTTCCTTGGCATTCATCTCTGCCACAACGCCGCCGGCCGGTTGCCCGCCGCCGTCTTGTGGTACCACTTTTGAATATATGTATATTAATATATTGTTGTTGTGGTGTCCATAGCTAGAACCATTATTCACTATAACAGTTCTTCTAATTAATTAATTATAAATTCTCCCATAAAATCAATCGCATGAGATGTTGATCCAACTTCGAACTCTTCCACACTTAGACCAATCGCTGCTTACGAAACTGTGTTGACAACTATAGTCTTAATACAAAACTTAGCTTATATTTACAACTGAGCCGGGCAGGGCCGTCTTTACCCTTTTGGGGCCACTTTTCGAAAATGGTGCCCCTGTATGATTATTTTATTTATTCTTTTAATTTTTTAAATAAATACATAAATTTTTTAGTTTTTAAGTTATTGAGAATGTAATTTAAAGAATAATATAGTGACACAGACTATATTTTTTCAGGTAAAAGAAAGGAATATTTATTGAAGGGGTCTTTTTCTTGATTTGAGATTAGTAAAATCATTGTCACATCTTGAAAATCGATGCCTCTGAGGATGTCGCTTTTGATTGACATCAGCGACAAACATGTCAATCTTTGTTGAATCATCGTAGTTCTGAGTTCGTTTTTGATTCTTTTTAACTTAGAGAAGGAACGTTCCCCACTGCAATTGGTCACCATCACACTTAAGAAAATTCTTAGTGCAATTTCAACATTTGGAAATTCATCTTCAATTTTATTAGTTTTTAAAAAATTATAAAGCTCTAGAATGTTGTCAGTTTTTTCATTTTCGTGTCGACTAATTTTCAAGTAGTCTTTTAAATTCAGGCATTCAGCATGTAGTTCATCTCCGTTTACATCTTCGGTGTAAAATTTAGCAAAAGATTTGCAGTTCTCTTTTAAGTCTTCTGAATTCAGATTTTTTAATCGAATAAAATCAAAACGTTGGCCAATCTTCGTATACGAACCTAGTCGCTGTTTCAAATGAACGCTTAGTGTGTCGACAATGGGAAGAAAGGTTTCAATTTTAAATCTTTCTTTCCCAGTCAGAATTACTGAGGGTCCAGAGCCGTCAAAAAAAAGTCTGGTGTGAGCTTCTACACCTCATCCTTTCAGAAACAGAAAGGTCCTTATATTCGGAATCCTATTTTTTTTGTCTGGCTGATGAATCAAAGTTATCAAAATTGTCCCTGAGCCCAATTATAAATTCATCTATTGCACTCAGCAAATTTATTGCAACATCCAGGGTAATATTTTGTTTTTGAAGTAAAGTACTTGTTTTATTAATTCTTTGCAATACAGAGTTCCAAAGTTCTGTAAGTATGGTAAATTCAAGCTTGGACATTTTTGTGCAAAGACTAAATGCTTCCTTTCTGGCCTCTCGTGCCTGTCCTAAATCGCAATCAAAGCTTCTTCAATTTCTTGAAGTGCATCAGCTCGCGCCGGCCATCTTGTTTGAGAAAGACTTTTTAAAACTTTTTTTGGACCTAAATGAGCAGTCAACACACTCCATCGATGAGAAGATACCAAAAAAAAGTTATACAATTTTTGAATAATGTCAAAGAATTTGGTTGCCTCTAAAACACACCCAGCGGCATGCACTCCTACCAAGTTTAATGAGTGCCATGCACATGGTACAAAAGTGGCAAATTCACATTTTTCTTTTATTCTTGCCTGCAGACCAGAAAACCTTCCTGACGTATTTGCCGCGTTGTCGTAGATTCTCTGCAATCTGTTATCGAAATCTCATGATCCTTCAAAACCTTCAATATGGTTTCCGCTAAATAATCGAAATAATCAGATCTATGTTTGTTAATTGGAATAAAGCTCGTGGTCTTTTACGTAACGAATAATAAATGTTATAGTTGATCAATATGAGAATGAGACAGATCAGGTGTACTATCAACGCTTACTATTGATCTATAGAACAAATAGTGAGAAGTGTAATCTTTCATCTATCTCATTGAATGGCCAAAAACAAAAACTCTTTACCTCTTTACCTTGAAATCTTAAAAAATTGAGTGCCGTTCATCCGACGGATAGTTAAATCGCCTATGTATGAGTTACTGCGTTGATGCAAACTTGTATGCGCGTTGCAAATATAGAAACACCATTATCTTTATTTTTTCATACAGATACAGTGATATTCAAAATGTGTGTGTTTTTTTTTGTTTCTGTCAGAAAGCAAACAGCATTGCCACTCAATTAGTTATTCATATTTCTGTTTTAATTTAAATATAATTTCGCAGGGAATGTGATTTAAATTGTTCAGCAAGGAAAGTACGAATTCTGATCATTCTTTATGCATCTAAAATTGTATCGAAATATTTTTTTTTTCTTGAAAATAGACCATTAGAGGTTAATTGATGTTTCAGCAATTTGGGGGCCCCTGGTGATTGCGGGGCCATGGGCCTGGGCCCAGTGGGCCCAGTGGTAAAGAGGGGTCTGGAGCCGGGATTTCAATAATATTTGTTTACTATTTTCACAGGCAAGGGCGGATCCAAACTTTTAACCAGAGGGGGGGGATGTCTCAAACTTAAGATAAATATGAGTTTTTGAACACCACTTCAATATGTTCTTTTATGTTTTTGAAATGAGCCTGATAAAATTTAAATACCACAATGTGTATCTTAACCTTATATTTACATATTTCAAGGGCTAAGGTTAGGTATTAGATTATTTTAGGACACTGTTTTCCAGCAAGATTTGGTCTAAATATTTAATTTGGACCACTCTCTACATATAAAAGCATTCCAGATTCAAACAGTTTTCTAAATAAGCCATATTGAAGAACTATGCCATATTTAGAGGGTTTTTGGTGCATTACACGCAGAAATGTTAGAAATTGTGTTGAAACGTAGCTTTTTTCCAAAAATAAATTATTTTGTTCTTGTTGGCATTTCTATAAATTCTAAGAATGCTACAAAAATATGGATATAAAAACCCAGAAAATGAGAAAGTTTGCCAAAAATATGTGGTCTTTTTTCGTAGGATAATAAAATAAAGATTTAGAATCCGAAATGAAGAATTGTCTGGCTTTTCTTTCGACTTATTTTTTTCGGAATCAGTTTTTAATATCGTTATCAGTCTGCTTACTCGTTGATTGGAGCTCATGCTAGAAGACAAATTCTAAAAAATCACTGTTTTACGTGAACCTTTTGAAAATATCTTGATCCAAAAATATTCAACAAAACCTAAACATTTTAGAGAGAAAAATGTTTGGTTCTTGAATTTAAGGAAATAAGTGCATTTAAGTAAATTTCTCTAAAAATCAAATAAAAACAAACTAACGTAAACAAATAATTTGGGAAGAAACATTAGTGTGACACTCACAAATTACACGTTGCAGAATGGCTTTTCAGTTCAGTTCTCGAGGGATTCAAAGCTTTTATATTAAATTAATAGATATGAAATGTCCATTTTATTTTTCAATTAGCCATATTAGTTTAACGCAAGTGTCTATTTTGATGTTTTTGGGACATTTATATTCTTGAAATTCGTGTTTAAATCTCAATTCTAGAGCATTCAAAACAAATTCACTTCAAAAAGTAGATTCCTTTAATTTTTTAAGATCATAAAAGTTTTTGTATTTAAAAGAAAATCAAATTTGGAAAAAATAAAAGCACTTTAATAAAACCTTACACTATTTATATGCGTCAAGAAAAATAAGATCTCTTATTCAAGGTTTCTTCTTAAAAATCTCTTTCTCTCAGAAAAGATCTTATGAAAATAAATTAAAGATATAAAAATTTTTCCAAATTCTAAATTGTATGAAAACAAAGATTTTAGTTGTTTTTGTTAAATTACAATTTAGGCTTAAATCTTTACATATACAACTTAACTGTATAAGCTGTATGGCTCATATGACCCCTCCCTGGATTGTCCATTAGTCAAAATTGCAATGTGCTGAATAGGGATGAATTTACTATTCAAGAATGCAAGATCTAACAAAAGAATATAAATAACTTTCATTGTAAAACGGTCAGTACTTACAAATCCAAAAGAGAATAAGAACTTATGGTTTAATGAATTAAAACATAAACCTTTAAAATTGCTCAATATTGAAACTAGACAATAACTTATTTTAAAACTCATCAATACCCTTCAATAGTTATCTGAAGAAAAAAAAAAAAAACAAATTAGGAAGTTTTAATGCCTTTTCAATATATACATATAATTCAAATCCAATGTATATTTATAAACGTATTTCTGCAAAATGTAAACTTAGCAACTTTTAGCTATCTTAAATGTGGCGCTTAGAACTAAACAAGACCATATAGAATGTATAACCATACTTGAGAAAATTTATTTCAAGAACGACAATGACTTCACAGTTGTTGTTTTGTGTCAACCTTCTCTGAAGCCTCTTTATAAACATAAAGGACTCCGAACCCTCCTTTTGGTATATTATTGCCACCACCGACCGTCTATTGTATTCTGATGAGTACATAATGATTAACTTATAAGTATATACACTCTTTAGTTATTTTATCATAAAAAGGACGACTTCCTCTTCCGAATGCATCTAATATTATCACAGCTTGATTCTCCGTCATCGTCGTGCGTCATCGTTCGGTTGGCGGTGGTGGCTACTCTAAGTACGATCCTTCCATTCTTTATACTTTCTGCATCATTTGATATTAGGTTCTGTTGGTGTTCTCAGTAGTTCTCACATTACGGAAGCCCTTATTGGATCAATTACAAATTTCATTGAGCGTAAAATTGTGACGCAACGTTGCATTCCAATAAGAAATTTAAAATTAACAAAGCATTCCTTTTCACATCCGTTGCATCTTACGAGTATACAAATTTCTTAAGGAATTTATATGAGTATTCCAAATACCTTCTGTAAGATTCTTTTGGATCGACACGATTGAAATGTTTTCAACATGACTATTATCAAAGAAACGAGCATACATAATATGGAAGTATTATATGACTTATGACTTCTTTTCTACGTGAATAATAAAAACGCAAGCGTATCATGAAGACATAATTTGCATCTTAAGTTCTTTCTACGAACATCTCAAAATGAAGTTCATGCAAGCCTAACTTTTTATAAGGGTAACCTTTCATAAAAAATAAGAGACTTGGTAGGCTTACGTATTTTTACTAAGCAATTAACTAAAACTTAGAAAAAATATTTTGAATATAATAAAATAATTTTGATTTCAAAATATGTTTTTCTTAACGAGATTTATAGTCCAAAACCAATTTTTACCAATATTAATAGCATTTTTTTAAAGTTTTTATTTTTTATTTAAAATAATACAGATTGGATTTTTCTAGGACCACTATCTTACATTAACAACAAAATTTAGCACAGAATGAAATCAATTTGAAGCCAATACCTTTATTTCTTCACAAGATATCGAGAATCAAACATTAATTTTTACCAATTTTGCGTACTATTTTTCTAGATTTTAATTTGTATGAAAAAAATGAATTTTGTATTTTTATAAAAAATGTGAAAAAATGTTGAAAAGAATATTTTTTATATGATGAAATTGGTGTGAAGCCAATGGCGCAAAATTTTAAACGATTAAGTAAAATGTTAAAGTCATTTTTAGCAATTTACTATGCTTAAAGATGATTAACCTAATTTTAAACGGTTTTAACATCTTACTACCTCTTAACAATTTACTAAAGTTAAAATCACGGAATGGTTTCTTTAACTTTTAGTATTTTGCTTAATCTGCTGTATATGACATCTGTACAATTCTTCTCATAAGAGCAGTAGAAGCAATCGTCCACTAAACAGTTGAGAACTCCAATTAATATTTAGGTCCGTTTCAGCGTATTTGCTTTGTTAATTTTTATAAACTGTCACTTTTTATACATGTTTGGATTATCGTTTTTTAATAAAAGGCAATAAGCAATTTACTAGTTAGCAAAACGAAAAGAAAGGTTTAAAATTTTGGAGTCCCTTAGGAAATTGGTAAATATTTAGCAAATAGCTTACTAGTAAATTGTTAGACCCTTGAAATTTTTGTTTAAAATTTTGCGCCAATAAAAATCGATACTTCGAATTTTCTGAAAACTGTAACAGATGTCAAAAACGTTATTCTTATTTGTTGTTCGTAAAATATTAGAGGCGATAAATAAATCGTTGTTTGAATTGTTTTGTTTAAATAATACTAGTTTGGTATCAAGTCACATTATATAATAAAAAATTTAACTGAAGTCGCTAACGTTATTGGTTCGTGAGATATTTTGGGTCAACCAAAATAAAAATAGCAACTACTCAATTTTGTTGAGAGCCCTTTCTGCATCTTTCTATGTTATTATCTGTTTAACCAAATGTATTTGAAGTCGATATTTTTACGTGTTTTTTGGATATGGAAGATTAAAAATGGTATCCCGAACGTAGGTACACACGAACACACAAAGATCTCTCTAAAAATCTTTGCTTTAGATTCTAGAAACCTTGAAACGTCGAGAAATTTCAAAATTTTCAATTCGACAAATCGCATCGATTACAATAACTTTCTATGAGAAGTTTGCATAATCAGTTAAGTTGTTGTTGAGAAAATTCCTCCGGCTAACATAGTCCTGCCTACACTTGGATGGAAGAAGTTTGTACCAAAGTTAAAACTTACGATATAAGTGCAGACAAAATTGTTCAACAAATTTCACCACAATTTACAAATTCATAAAGTTTAATTGTTTTAAATGCAGTTATTAAAAGAATTTCAAAACATTTCCTTCGGTTGTAGTTTGCTTTAAAAATTTCATCATTTTATTTTTAAAATATAAAAACAAATCCTAACTCATGGTAACCCCAATCGAATCACAAAGAGAGCTCCAACTCTTCTTGCGGCTCAAGTTCATCAAGCTCAAGCAACAAATGTACCGCGTAATTAAAGAATTTTCTTCAACAACACAAACTCACAGAATCTCGCATAATGGTTGACATTTTTATTATTTTCCAAATTAAATGCAAATTATTTTGTTGGTGCGCTCACAGTTATTATATTTGTGAATAATTCCATGAATAGCCGAAACTATATATGCGCTGCGCATCGGGCTTGTTGTCAAAGTGTTTATGATTTTTCATTTTTTAACAATATATTTTTATGATCCCAGCAAAAGAAAGAACAACAAGAAAATGAAAAGGAGATTTCAAAACGATAAATCTGAAGCCCTTTAATGCGGTGTCACAGCTTCAAATTTCATTTATGTAGGTATTGTATGTATGAGACACAGCAACAGCCTTTAAGTCGTCATTGTCGTACGTATAGTCGTATAGTCATCATCTTTGTCGCGCCTACAATTCGTTACGAAGTTTTTATGTTTATGTTTATTATTTGTTTTTTTTTTTGTGTTTTTATTTTTAAACTGATGTCCGTTTGTTTGTTTTCGTGTGAAAATATTGCGCTGGCTTGAAAAGATTCAAATGCCGACGGACGGCAAGATTTTGTACCTCATATATACAGAACCATCATGCATTTGTTTCATGCATAAATATGGCGAAAGGTTTTGAAATAAAAAAAAATAGAAGGTGGCACAGGTTTTTCTTTTGAAATACCTTAAGAGAGATCGAATTTAAAAGTGCTTTAATTTAATAAAATCGACATAATTTATTGTTTTTGAATAAAACGGGAGCGGGAGATGGAACATCATCAAGTTAATAAAGTCAAAAGAACTGATTTTGTATACCTACATCGAATACAGTTGAATATTGTTAAATCAATAAGTTTGTGAGCCTATTAATAATTATACAAAAAATAGGTTTCAAATTCCATCAATTTCTTAAGATATGTCAAATTTCCAAGTCATTTTCAAAATTTTTGAAATCAAAAAAACATTACAATATCTAAATCAAATCTAATAAATAATAAGCGCAGGCTCAATGGGATATTACTACCCTTATTATGCAGAGACACAATGTGAGCACTAGGAAAAGGAGAGAGGGTTTGAAAGAAGATGTCGGTTTACATTGGTTTTGAATTATTGAATATTGCAATAACTACTAAAGACAGAGTGTGGTAAAATATTCCACATTAGCGTAGTGCGGCTAAAGAAAGAATCTCTGTATTTGACATTACGACCGAAGTATACTGAGTTGATTGAGGGGAGGAATGCAACTGGCAACTGGAAAAAAGGGTTAAACAAGAAACCTTGATGATGATATTATCAACAATAAATTTGAATACTCTACGTTCAATACTATCCAAGAGGCTTAAGTAAGTTGCAGGAGCACAAGCCCAGAGATGGGAGTTATACTCAAGTTTTGAACGCTATTTATGTACATCTTGTAGATAACAGCCAGATCAGAAGGGGAGAACAATTTCTTGCATCTCCTTAGGAAACCCAAACACCTTGCGAAATTTTTGGCGACATCGCGTATGTGATCGTTCCACAAGAGGTGGTTGGTTACACACATACCGAGAATATCGAGATGTTAAGTCTCATTGATGCAAGGTCCACCCATGGATAATGGCAACGGGGGTATATCTCGCTTTAACGATACAAGACAGCATTGGGTTTTCGAAGCATTAAATTCCACGCGGGTTTGTATTCCTCATTGTAGGTCGGAATTTAAAGAACTTATACCTACTTTGTCTTTGCAGTTCAACATCCGATGAAGAGTGATGTGAGTCTGAGGACATGGTTCCAAACCCTATCAAATACTTTTAAAATATCAAGTACATTAATCTTACTTTCTCCAAAACGATATAACAGAAACTTACTGATTTGAACCTAATAACCCCTTTAAAGAGCTCGCATCGAACCATGCGTTTTCCTTAGGTCTGTTGCTTTTAACCCAGTTCGGGATAAAAGGAGAATCAAACTTGTGATCATATCAGCGTTGGCGTCAACGTCATTATTGAGGAAGCATAGTGACCAGTTAAAGATCCTGAAATAATTATTGACACCGTCCCAGTTTGCTTTCTCGTATTGACAAACATTTCTTCTAGGAACTCTTTCTTTAACTGGAGAGTTTTGACACGCGAAATTTGCAGATATAACACAATGGTCAGATGTGCATAGAGGAGAAGAACACTTATAGTGTACTTCTGCTCGACCTTTCACGTCCAATATTCGAGTGGGCTCGTTGACCAGCTGAGTTAGGTTGTTTAACTGAGCGAAGATCTCAGCACACCTGCCATGTTGTGGCTAAGCCAACATCATTCCAAATGTATATTTCCAGCTCATGGTGGAAAAAGAATAGTGGCACCAAGCACCCATAAATAAAAAACTCAGCAGGATCGGCATTCTCACTTTTTTGGGTTTCACTTAATGCCAAAACAGCTGGCCCTAAGCCCACGAATATTACAAGCTTGTGGATTTTCCGGATTTTCAGTTCTCAGGATTGTGCCCGCCTCCAAGTTTGGGTATTTAACTGACAGTTTTTTTAAACCAAAAGCATAAGTTTTGTTTCAAGTTCAGTTTCTCGTTGTTCCAAAATGTTCATTTTTTAATAAAGTTTGAGTTTAAGAGGTATACACATCAGAAAGTTGCTGTGAGAGAAGGAAATATTATTAATTCATAGATTATAAGTTGGAAAAGTGTAGGTATTTTGTTCTTAACATATTTGTGAAAATTTAAAAAAAATGTGTGTATATGTTCATACGAGCCGACATGAAATGTGAAAAAATTTCAAAAGCTATTTTTAACCAGGTTTTTCAATTCCTTTTCTTAGTCTTCTCTCGTTAGGTCCTGAATAAATGGAATATATCTATATTTTAGTAGTTTATCGAATAAAAATGAACAATTCTCTTAAAACATGAGCCATAATTCCTTGAAAATGTGATACCAACTTAGTTTCGTTTTAATTGGATAATTCTTTTAAATTATAAAATTAAAGCTTTGAGTTGATAATAATTCTTTGTCTTTGATAGAAATATCAGTCAGCATAGCACGTGCTTTTAATTTCTTTTTTTTTTTGTCGTTTGCATTCAATCGAATCACCATCTCCCAAGTCTCAACTCATCATTACAACCTCCGTCAAGTTTTTATATGTTAGTATTTTGTCCAAAGACAAAAGACCCAGTTCGAGGTGACTAAAATAATCACAAAAAAAAAAATAAAAATAAAACTAGAGTATATTATAATAGAGTTCAGATGAAACGCTAAACGATACCAAAATTATATCGTATATAGCTTGGGCAGTTTTTGCAAGCTGGCATAAGTCACGGACAAGTCGTTGTTTATTTTGATTTAGTGACATTGCCCGTGATGAAGGCGACATTGAGTGTCTGAACTGCAGCACTCGGCTCGCTGCTGCACAGGGCTCGAGTTTTGATTTGGGGTCTCAGTTTGGACATTATAGTCTGTGATCTCGGTGCGCGCAAAATAGGTACTCGTAAGTCGTGTCGTCGTCGTCGTACTGACACCAAGTTGCTTGGTTTTACTTTTTGCGTTTCGTTTCTTTTTTTTGTATTCCAAGTTCCAAGGCTCAGAAAAGTCGTAAATTCGGTGGCTAAATGGCGCGCGGTTTATGACTTGGCTGCGCGGAGTATTTTGTAATTCGTCTCGTTCCGACCGACAACATAACAGATATACATATTCGGGACGTGGTGCGCTTGTATCTGAAGACCTATTTGCTTGTGCGATAGTGGAAATAACAAAAGATATGCCTGTCCGCCTTGAAGCCAAGAAGATACCGCTGGATCAATATGGATGCAAAAAGTAATGATTTGTTGTGTCTGATCTTTGATGTTTTCTGATGGGGTTCTAAAAAATAAAGAAGTGTTAAAGTATTGAGTTACAATGACGGGGAGTGGGCGAAGAGAACAACGTTTTAATTAGTAAAGCATTTGTTGTTACAAGAGTGGCGAGTGTCACGTTACCGAAGTGCTCTTTTTATGAATTTCCAAACTTCTTCGTTCGTTTTGTCAACGTCATATTATGATGTTTATTTTTGAAATTGTTCCAATGAAACTGAAAACATTTAGAAAATGATGTGTGTTGTGTTGACGGTAATGTCAAGGAGTGATAGTGGGCAGCCCTCAATTATAAGCTGCTACTTGAAGCTTTGGTTTAATTTTTGATTGAAAACAAATCTAAAGGGGATGTTTTTCTTACGTGAAAAATACAAAGTTCCATATTTCACGTAAGAAAGATATGCCATTGAATATATGTAATTGATTTATGAAAAAAGATATTTGACATAGGTACAATTTGAAAGATCATCATAAGAAAAACAGATGTGAAAAACTTTTCCAAACTGAGTCCATTCTGAAAAATGGAAGCGTTTTTTATAGTTTTGAACTTGTAAACTTATTTTAAAAGATATCAATCAACAATATTGTAGTAGAACTTGCACAAAAGCATCGAAATTTTCGTTCAAAAAGTCTTATTGAATTGTTTTTTAGAGAATTTAATTGGCTTTTATTCTGTTGCACTAACTTTACCGCCATCGAAAAAATTAGTTTTCTAACTGTTTTAACAAAAACTGCAAATAAGAAACTATTCAAGGTTTTATTTTTTTTATTTTCATTTGTTTTAAATTTTAACTTCTTTTAATTTTATATAAAAAAAAGGCTGCGATTCAACCCACACTGATAACTTTCCATCCGTCGATTTGTCTAAAAGTTCAACAAAATATTAATAACAACATTTTATATGTTAGATGAACAAAAATTTAAGTAGGTAAATATCCTTTGAATCGAAAACCATTTCTTATTTTTCTAGTTGTTTTCGTAGGTTTTCGTGTTTTGTAAAAAAAAGTTGTCAATTAAATTTTTATAGAAAATTCACTAAAAGTATGCAACTATATTTTGCATATAATAAAATAAGGTTGATTTCAAAATCTATTTTTGTTAACGAGATTTAAATCAAAACAAATTGTTATCATTTTAGTTGCAATTTTTATTTCTTAAATAAAAATACAGATTGGGTTTTTCTAAGACCATTATCTCAAGTTAATAACAAAATTTAGCACAGATTTAACTCATTTTAAAGTCAATACCATCATTTATTCACAAGATATCTAGAATAGAACATCAATTTTTACCAATTTTGTGTATTAGTTTTTGTAGATTTTAATTTTTATGAAAAAACTGAGTGTTGAATGTTTGTTAAAAATATTACTGAATGTTGAAAAGATTTTTAGCATACAATGAAATTACTTTGAAACCAATATCTTTATTTTTTGTTAAGATATTCGAGTGGAAAATTAATGTTTACAAACTTTTTGCAATCTGTTATATCTTTACTGGTTCTTGAGATATTGACGACGAAAAATGGTATCCCGATCGTATTTCAATTACAGTTGGTACTTCATATTTGATAACTTAAAAAGAATTTCAATTTTTAACTTATAAAGTTCTATGTTTTGTCCGATCTTATAGCCTCAGTTTCTAAAATCTACCCTAAAATCTAACTTTTAGTTTGTCAGTCTGAACCCACGAATATATTTCTCGAATATAAATTCTTATTCTTATTCGACTTTAAATGTTTCTATAAGATGATGTTTTTAAAATATGTCCCTATAAAAATGCTAACGACAGCCAAAAAAGGGATTTTTAAGCCTAAGTTTAAGCTCAAAATATCTCTTAACAATAAATTGTGTGATGAATTTGCAAAGTAAAAATGTTTGCCTTCTACAATTTAAACAATTTTAGTATCTTACTTATTTTCGGGAAATTCTCATTGGTCATCATAAGTCTTTTGGTATATACAAAACTCATATTGATAACTGTTTATCTATTTTAAATAATTTAAAAGAAAATCAACATATTATAATCTTAGGTGATTTTAATTTACCGTTTTTAAATTGGGTTTTTGATAACGATGACAAATGTTTAATTCCTTACAACGTTAGCAGTGACTGTGAGAGTGTGGTTGTCGATACTCTAGCTGAGTTCGGACTAAAGCAGATCAATTGTTTTCAAAATCATCTTAATCGGTATCTTGATTTAGTATTTACTGATAATGAATTAGGTGTGTGTATCGACAGTCCCACTCCACCCCCATTGTCTAACACTGATAAATCATGTATAGTACTTTGTATGAGCTTTGAATTCTTTGATTATATAAAGCAAGCATCGGATATTGGCCATATACTAAACTATGATAAATGTAATTAGTTTCTTGAATAGGGTGAATTGGTTTTCTATTTTTTGATAATATTGATATTGAGAAAACTTTCACAATGTTAACGAACTTAATAAATGAGGCAATTGATTTGAATACCCCAAAAATTCAAAAGAAATCTCAATCCAAACCTTGCTGGTTTAATAAAAAGCTAATTAATCTAAATAATCGGAAAAACAAAGCTTTTAAACTCTACTGTAATTCCAGGGATAATAATGCTTTATATATGAATTACCTTCGAATTAACCGTGAATTTAATTTTCTTAATAAATTCCTTTATAAAAATTATTTATTAAGTATGGAAAGTAAATTAAAAAATAATAGCAAATCGTTTTGGAAATTTATTAATAACAAAAAAAGTTCCACTGGAATTCCAAATTCAGTCCGATTTTTGGGACAAACTTCTAGTGACCTGTCTAGCATCTGTAATTTCTTTGCTGACTTTTTTCGTTCTGTCTTTAAACCAACATGCCAGCAAACAAGACCTCTGTTTATGTGTTCTTCTGATTCTTTCAATGTTAGTCCATTATATGTAGCGAAAAATGATATACTCAATGAACTATTGAAATTAAAAGATGAAAAGCAATCGGGATTTGATGGTATTGCACCAATAATTATAAAAAATTGTGCTTTATCTTTGACAACCCCTCTCGAAATTATCTTTAATCGCTCTCTCCATGAAGGTTTCTTCTTAAAACAATGGAAAAGCTCTTACGTCTACCCTATATTTAAATCTGGATCAAAAAATGAAGTCATTAATTATCGTCCTATCTGTAAGTTATCTGTTGTCCCAAAAGTATTTGAAAAAATTGATTACAATAAGCTTATTTGTTCATTGAAAGAAATAATCTCGCCTCTGCAACATGGTTTCGTTGGCGGAAGATCTACCTCCACTAATCTCGCGATTTTTAGTAATTATGTATTGAGTGTTCTTGAACAGGGATATCAATGTGATGTCATATACACTGATTTCTCAAAAGCGTTTGACAGGGTCGATCACTCAATATTAATTGCTAAACTTCATAAGTTAGGCTTTCGCTCTAACTTATTAAATTGGTTCGTATCTTACTGGTAGAGTTCAATACGTTCGTATTAACAACGTCACCTCGAACCCGATTGTTGTAACTTTCGGTGTTCCCCAAGGGAGTCATTTAGGACCACTTCTCTTTCTCTTATTTATAAATGATATTCCAAATGTTTTGAGTAGGTAATAGTCTTTGTTTAATGTACGCAGACGACCTTAAGCTGTTCTTACGTGTTAAATTTATAGCGGTTTGTATACAATTTCAAAACGATCTTAATATTTTAGTTGTTTGGTGTACCAATAACGATCTAGTAACCGTAGTATGTCTCCAATATTGTTTTCCTATGAAATAAATAGATTTGCTTTGTCCAAGGTTTCAGAAAAAAAAGATTTGGGTGTGATCTTTGATTTAAAACTCACGTTTTGCAACCATATCGACTACATCATTTCTAAGGCCAGTTCAATGCTCTATTTTATTTCAAGGAATGCTAAATACTTCTCAGATCCTTTTACTTTAAGATCTCTATATTTTTGTTATGTACGATCAATATTAGAATACTGCTCTCCTATATGGAATCCTTTGTATGCTGCTCATGCTATTAGAATTGAAAGAATACAGAAACGCTTCACTAGAACAGCAATCCGGATTTTACGATGGAATGTCGACATGGAAAACTTGGAAACACGCCGTGAATATTTTGATGTCATGTTTGTAAGCGATTTAATTAATTATAAAATCAATTGCCCTGATTTACTTTCGTTAGTGGGTTTTCACGTTCCAAATCGTACCTTACGAAATAATCGTTTATTTTATGTTCCTTTTCATAGGGTTAACTATGGAACCAATGAACCCCTAACTCGCTGTTTAAGACAAGCTAACTCTTTATGTAATGTCATTGATTTTAATTTATATATGAGTAGAGATTGTTTAAAAAAAAGGTTGTTACTAAGTCTCAATCTCGGTGGTTAGTATTTACGAGTATGTACTTATTTTGTTATATTTTTACCTATATTGTTAAATATTTTTAAGTAGTCTTTAAGAGCTGTGTCTCTGCTTGATGAATAAATAATAAATAAATAAGTCTGTATTTTACTCTTTATATAAAGTTTTGAGCAAACCTTGAATTAAATACGTTCATAGTTTTGAAAACTACGTTCATTAGTGCGATGATTTCGAATTTAAACATTGATTTAAATATCTGATCAAGTTTTAAATCCCTTTTTCAAAATAATTTGTATATTTTTTAATATATTTCAAAAACTTGATATACATAGATACGTATAATAGAAATAATTATAGGCAAAATTACTTTTAATCCGTTTTGCCTTTTTTGTTGAAAACCGTCTTAGCACAAATGATTCAGCGTTTCTTTAAGATTAAAGAAAGTGTAAAATCTAGCAACTTATAAAGATTTTTGGAAAGTTTTATGAAATACTTAAATGTTTCCTTATTATGGATTGGAAAACCATCACTAATTTTATCGAAAAAAATACTTCATGCATTTAAATAGCCTTAAAAAAATTTGTTTTTGTTTTTCTAATTTTAAAAAGAAATATTTCAAAAACCTTCCGTGATGGAGTAATTTCGAAGTCAGATTTGAATTAAGGCTATCAAACTCTATTGAAAAAAGCAATTTTGTTTGCGAGAACAAAACCTTGTCAACCATCAGTGTAATCAATTAAAAAACAAGTGATACATTTCTTTATTATTTACACTGTGACATCACACATATAGTATGCGCTAAAAAAGATTAAACTTTAAATGAAAAAAAAATTAAGTTCTTTTTACTTCTTAAAATTTATAGAAAAATTGATTTTCGAAACGAATATCTCAATACAAAAAATACATTGAATAATTCCATCTTAAGAAAAAATTGTTATTGATACCTATATAGAAATAGTCGTGCCATAAATTCTGTTCCAATCTTCAAAACCTCTTTGCTCAAAACACCCATTTGATATAAAATTGTTATGTTATGTTATTTTTCTAAATATTTACAGTAGTAAGCAATGACTAAGTGCCAATTTGTTCATTCTGTTCTGTTACCATGAAGTGAGGCGCTTAAGAAAATAGAATCTCAAGTATTGCATAAGAAATGTATAAGAAATGAGTTCTGGCCAAATTGTCTTGTTTTAAAAACCATTGGGAACCGCAATAACGCTGGGGCATCGGATTCTCCTCCAGTTTGCTTTGTTTTTAAGAATAGATGACCGCCCATTAAGTAATCGCCCGCACGCTGCCCAAATTTGTACGCTTATAAAAGCAGTACGAGAACGATTGTTTCTTGGGAAAATAAAGATAATGTCAAGATCATTTGTTTACACTCCGACTCTAACAAGATATTGCAGAAAGAGTCAAAGGGCTTTTATACTGTGGCAAGAGAAATAAGCATGAAATAATTCTTTTTTCCAATAAAAAGATTTTTACCGCCTATAACAAAAAAAAATCGATACAATTTATGCGACATCATTATATCATACTAAAACTGTTTGTCTAAGGGTCAAACGTAACCATCACTACGCTTCTGTAATGGTTTGATTGAAAGTCTCACTCCAAAGTGTCAAGTCCCGAAATCTTCGAGTTAGAGAATTTGGTAAAGAAAGATAGATGGATTCTTCTACAGGATGATACAAACAAAGCTAAAACAACACAAAAGTGCCTTAGAGTCAAAATCGTAGGTTCAAGAAAACTTAGGATTGGCTCTCGGGAAGTCCAAGATAAAATTGTTTTTAGTTGCTTATTAATTTTTAAATTCTTGAGATAGAGTTAACGGAAGCAATTTAAAAAATATCAGTAGAAACAGTACCATGGCACTATAGATCGATGCATGGCGACCAAGGGCGGATCCAGAATTTAAATTAGAGGGGGCGGGCACACACTTAGCATAAAGATGAGTTCTTGAGCACAACTTAAAAATGTTCTTTAATGTTCTCTAAAAAAAGGCTAACAAAATTTAAATAACATATTGTGTATCTTAACCTTACATTTACATATCTATTTCAAGGGCTAAAGTTACAACTTATTTCAGAACACTGTTGTCCAGCAAGATATGGTCTAACTATTTAATTTGGACGACTCCCTACATATGAAAGCATTCCAAGATTCCAAAAGCTAAAATACAATAGTTTAAACGCAGTTTAAACGTAGATTTTTTCCAAACATAATATATTCTGTTCTTGTTGGCATTTCTATAAATGCGAAGAACGTTACAAAAATATGAATATAAAAACCCAGAAAATGAGAAAGTTTACCAGAAAATTTTGAGTTTTTTTCCTTGAAAAATAAAACAAAGTTTACTGTGAAGAATTTTCTTATTTTTCAATTTTCAGGAGTTTATTGTTACTTACTCGTAGATTGGAGCTGATGCTAGAAGACAAATTCTAAAATAATAATGTTTTGCGTGAATCTTTTAAAAATATTTTGATCCGAAAGGAGTCAACAAAACTTAAAAATCTTAGAGAGAAAAATGTTTGATTTTGGAATTTAGGGCAATAGGAGCATTTATGTAAGTACAAAAACAAATTAAGGTAAAAAATCAGAAAATGCAGAATCTCTTTATACCTCAGTTCTCGAAAGATTCAAAGCTTTTATGTTCAATGATTAGATATGAAACGTTCATTATGTTTTTCAATTAGCAATAAGTTTAACGAAAATGTTACTTTTGCCGTTTTTGCGACAAACATATTAAGAAAGTATTACACTATATTTATGTATTTGCGTCAAAAAATAAACATGGAATTGAGGACGAGTTTCAGGAATTTAAAGGCAACTCTATATCAAATTGGCGATCTCTTATTCAAGGTTTCTTCTTAAGAACCTGAATATTTGCTCTTTCTTTCAGAAAAGACCATATGAAAATAATTTATAGCATTACTAAAGTTTTTCTAAATTCTAAATTGTGTGAAAACAAAGATTTTAGTTGTTTTTGACAACAAAACGCTTTTTGGTGAATATCTATAAAATACTGACAAGTTTAAGTTAAGTCTTTACTTATACAACTTAAATGTATAAGCTTTATGGCTCATAATGTCAAAAGTTGATGAATTTGTTTATTTTATATTATTTATATTATATTCTTGTCCTCAGTTAAAAGAAGTGCTTTTAGCAAACAAAGCTTAAAGCAGTAAAATACAAATTTTATTTTCATATAATTTTTAAATTCAACGGAATACCTACGAAAATTTAAAAAAAATCTCCCAGGGGATCCGCCATTGGTAAACATTGATAAACACTGAAGAATCCAATTACTGTTTTTTTTTTTGCAAAACTAAAAACCAACAAAAAATACTACTTAAAATTGGTTAACATTCATTTTCGACTTTTTCTATTTTATATAATATTCGAAAAAACTTCAAAAGTTGTAAGATTTCACCTGTTTTACAAAAATCCCAAAGAAACGCTGTTTGGCTAAAATGGTTTTAAACAGAAAAAGCCAACACGGTTTGAAAGTAAGTTTGGTTCTTGTAACGAAAAACAATTCTATTATATCAAGTTTTTGAAATAACTTAAGAAATATAAAAATAATGTTGAAAACGTGTATTTTTAAAACTTGAGCAAATAATTAAATTAAGAGTTTGGATTTGAAATCAGCATTAAAAATTAAGTTCAAAACGTATTTTCCAACACTTTTAACTTTTCAAATAAAACGTAATTTTGTTGACCAGTGTTATTAATGCATTCTTTTCGAAATTCCTTGAGTAAAACAAGCTTATTGGCGCAAAATTTTAAACGATGAAGTAAAATGTTAAATTCATTTTAGCAATTTACTTAGCTTAAAAGATGATTTACCTGATTTTGAACAATTTTAACATTTTAAAAATTTGCTAAAGTAAAAATCACGGAATGGCTACTTTCGCTAATTCCATATGACAGCTGTACAGTTATTCATATAAGAGCAGTGTTTTCTGGTATCAACATCAAAGCGCTTATGTATGCGGACGATATTGTAATTTTAGCGGAATCGCCTCAAATGCTGCAAATGATGATAAATAAGCTTAAAATATATTGCGACCTCTGGAACCTCACAGTCAATACCGACAAATCAAAAATTTTGATATTTCGAAATGGATCTGGTAGATACGCCAGAGAAAGAGATGGACCTGGAATAATGTTGCACTGGATTTGGTTAAGGAGTATAAGTACCTTGGAGTTATAATTACCTCAAATATTTCATTCAAGAAGCACCTGCAGGCAAAAGTAATAGAATCGAAACAAGCCATCAACTGCAACTGGAAGGGAGTGCTGGGGAAAAAATATCTAGCACCAAGTGCAAAATATAAACTTTTCGAAGCGGTGATGAGGTCGATCTTATGCTATGCTGGTCAAGTGTGGGGATTTCTACAGTACGAGGAGGTTGAAAAGCTTTTAAGATATTTCCTCAAAAAGATATTCTGGCTCCCTGAGCATACACCTACGTACATACATATATGCTGCACTTAGAGACCGGAGTCCCGCAACTATATATTTTCACGCATCTAAACTATATTAAAAAAGTGTTGGCGCTTCCAAATCATCGACTACCTAATGCCATTGTGAGACAGCTGATCCGAGAGAGGTCACAGTTCTTCGTAGAATGGTCTCGTTTGGAGGTGCTACATAATGTTCAGCTAGTGGAAAGCGATTGGAGAAACTGGGACCCGACCTTCCAAATATTGTTGGAAAGAATTGATGCCAAAATTTTCGAGAACTTTACGGAAAGAGCTGAAGGCAGTGAATCTCGTAATTTGTATAAGGCCTTGTTGCACAACCTTGGTGAAAACAACTATTTCCATGACAAGTATCCACTAAAAACCATTTCAACCATCTTCAATACCAGAGGAGAGCTGATACGGTTAAACTACCGACCATATGGCCCTGAAGAAAACACGGAGTGTACTCTTTGCAACCATAGAACAGTGGAAAACGTACTCCACTTCATAGGGATTTGCCCTGTTTTGTCACCAATCCGTTATGCGCATAGGGAAAAAAGCGTTCTTTACCAAAATGAAACTCTCGAAGTGCTTAATGGATCAAACTGGAATGTTCTAAGTAGTTTTGTCTTAACTGCGCAAAGATATAGAAACCAAATTCTGAATGAAGCTTTCTAATTTTGTATACACTTAGCTTTAAATTCAATCATAACATATTGATGACACTTTTTTCAATTTATTTCAACTAAATCAATGAAGCCTTTTTATTTTTAAAAATATATGTAAATATAAACTTTGTTTAGATAATACTCTCTTTTTCGGGCTGACGGCACAGTCCAATGCTCTAAGGCGCCAATTATAGCTATCATTGGTTTTCATCATTGAAAACAAACATTGGAATTTTCTTGACAGGTCGTTTATAGCTATATCATTAAAAATTTCTGTCATTGAACATAATTTCCTGATTGAAATCCACCGAAAAACTTTTACTGACAGAAATCTGTCATTGGAATTGTGTGAAATTGGAACACAAATCAGTGGAACATTTCGTTTCACTTTTGAACATAAAACTATCAGCTGTTCAGTAAAATGAATTTCCGTCCGCAAAATAGAAAAATAAATTTTTAGAGAAAAATAAATGCGCAATTACACTTTTTTCCTCAAAAAAAATTCTCTGTGTGATTTTCGATCGATCAGTATACAATTTTCATTTCTAATCAAAGGGAAACACCGTCAAATATCGATTCAAAAATTTTTCCGGATCGATTTCAATGATAGCTATAACTGGCCCCTAATATTGTGAAAAATGTAAAACAAAGACAAATTATTATTGTTAAATAAAATCACATACCTACTACTACTATAAGAGCAGTGGATGGAAACATCGTGTTTGCTTTGTTTATTTTCACGAACTGTCACTTTTTAGACATGTTTGGATGCTTGTTTTTTTAATAAAAGGCAGTTAATAGCAATTTACTACTTAGCAAAACGAAAAGAAAGGTTTAAAACTTTGGAGCCCCTTAGTAAATTGTTAAATATTTAGCAAATTGCTAACCAGTAAATGGTTAAATCCTTAAAAATAGGTTATTATTTATCAGTTGGGGTCGCATCCCTTTTTTAAAATTTACTTTAAAATCAACAATAGGTAGGTATATCTATGTATGTAAGTATCCAAACGATACCAAATAAATAAATCGTATTTCTCCCGACCCCACTTAGATCCAAAATGGCACAATGCAGCGTGAATCAATAGTGCGCATCATATCAGGAGCACCAGCCTCCGATTCTCAGTCTCATTTTCATACAGTTATACAAACAGTAATAATCTTTTCGAATGGCTTCGGTTTACCGTAACCAGTCAGTGAATAAAAATCGCTGACTCAGTCAAAATGAAAGCAACATCGTGTACACACGCAAAGGCGTGGTTATATTCAACCAGGGGCGTATACACCGACCAAACAGGTTTTCCCGTTGTCATTGTCGTTGTCGCGTCGCGTCGAGTCGTCTGGTCGTAAATTTCTAACTGTACATGCTATGTGTCAATGTGTTGTATTGTGTTATAATATCAAAAAATATCAACCAATCAGGTTTAAGATGTGTACATAGGTGTTTTGTCCCGTGTGTTTGTTATTTAATGCAGTAGTGTGTGTATTGTTCAACAACAAAAACAAACGGAAAAAGGCAAACGGAATCCTTTCTTCTATAAATTCGTCTGACTTACTTGAAAAACAAGAAAAAGAATAGAATAGAATAGAATTATTTAAAAATGGATGTACATAGATGTATAGATAAACATAAGGGAAAAACTATTTTTCTTTGTGTTTGAAGGAAGAAAGCATCAGAAGGTAAAATAAAGAGTAATCTTATGAGGGAAGTTGCCTTGAACCACCGCCCTTTATGAAAAGCATTCGAAGTGCTACCTGTTCCTGTGTAAACACTGCTTACCATCACTCTGAGTCTGAACAGAACCTGGGTGTCTGGGAAAATATACACTACCTATAGTAACTTAATCGATTTTCCAACCCATATACTTACTCGTACATATGCATGTATGTACCTATGAAGGTATTAATCGAAATGCGGGTGGAATTTAAATTTCATTGTGGAATTTCCATATATGTATGTAGGTACCTACCTATGCCTATGTACCTTTACTTATATCGTAATATTGATATGAAGAGCTGAATGCGCTCACTTTGGTACGTGATGTTTTCAAAAACGTGACTTCGTATTGATTTTTAAAACGAAAACATTCTCATTTTCGATATGATTGTTTTTTAGATGCGTTTTACACAAAAAAGAAAAATTAAATTAAGAAGGTTCTTCCTATATCTATAAACATACCTTCCTATATTTGTATAGCTCATATAAAGAAATATATTTACTCACAATAGAAAGATGGAATTCTAATATATTTATCTTAAAAGAAAGAAAAAAAAAAACAAATTGAAATTTGAATAATGAAATAGGTTAACATTTTGTTACAAAAGCCAAACGTCACGTTCGTTTCAGTAAGCACCGATAAAAGGTTTTATAGCTTAGGTAAAAAGTGTTTATTGATGTTTTGTTGTAGCGGGCGGTAATGGTTGCGGTGGCAATTGACGGTGGCTGCTTCGAGATCATACACACAGAACCTTGTTTGAATAATGCGAGGCTTGGTACCTATCTCTTTTTGAAAATTCAAAAAATCAGAAGATAAATATATATGGTAAAGTTGAATGAAGATTGTTGAAGTTATAAAATATGTATCATTAAAAATTTGGTAGTTTGTTAGACAAATTGAATGTGTAAATACGTCTAGGTACCCTACAGGTCTTTTTTTTTTAAGATGTCAATGAACGAAATAATATAAGAAAAAATAAACAAAATTTCTCAATTAACGCAATTAGACCACTGAATAATTCTTTATTAACACAGATGATACGAAAATATCTCAGAGGGTATAACCTATCATAAAAATCGTCTACATTTTTTGCAAGCCTATAATAAAAAGTGCTTCGAGTTGCGTGGTTGCGAATAAGAAAGTTTTATTTTTATTAACTTCCCATAAAAAAGGATGAGTTATCGTAATCGGTTTAGTCGAATTGAAAATGTTGACATTTCTCGAGATGCATATTGTTCCCGTACTTCAAAAAGTTCGGGATACGTTTCGTGGAGATATCGACTTCAAACAATTTTATATGTAATAACATCAAGATGCAGAAAGGACTTTTAAAAATATTTTGTGTTTTTTTTTTTCTTACTAGATATATGAGAAATTTGGTTGATCAAAAACATTTCACGAACCAATAACGCTAGCGACTTTAATCCAGGGTCGTAGAGTTAGGACACCCAATGAGAGATTTTTTTTTTAATTTTCGTAGGAATTCCCTTGAATTTAAAAATTATCGTATTGCGCTAAGCAATATGACATCCCTTATATTTATAATTATTTATTTTTTAAATGTGAAAATTAAATTTGTATTTTACTGCTTTAAGCTCTTTTAAGTAAATTTAAATTACTTCTTTTAACTGAGGACTGAGCCAAGAACATAATATGAATCGTAAATCCAGCCCTTTTCCAATCGCGCATCATTAACTCTTGACCAATGGACGATCCAGGCCCATAAAGTTTATGCAGCTAAGCTGTATAAGTAAAGATACAGAAAGAGCAAATATTCAAGTTCTTAAGAAGAAACCTTGAATAAGTGATCGCCAATTTGATATTAAGTTGCCTTTAAATTCCTGAAAGTCGTCTTCAGTTCCATCTTATTTTTTTTTTGACACACATAAATAGTGTAAGGCTTTCTTAAAGTGATTTTATTCTTTCAAAATTGATTTTCTTGTTATTACAAGAACTTTTAAGATCTTGAAAAAATTTAAAAAATCTACTTTTAAAGTGAATTTGCTTTGGATGCTCTAGAATTGAGATTTAAACACGAATTTCAAGAATACAAATGTCCCAAAAACAGCAAAAGTGACACTTTCGTTAAACTGTTGCCTAATTGAAAAACATAATGAACGTTTCATATCTTTTAATTGAAATTAAATTATAATCTTTGAATCCCCACAATAAAGTTTTTTCCAACTTATTTGTTCACCTATTTCCTTAGATTCAAGAACCAAACATTTTTCTCTATACCTTTTTTAAGTTTTATTAACTCCTTTTTGATCAAAATATTTTCAAAGGTTCACGCAAAATAATATTTTTTTTAGAATTTGTCTTCTTACATCAGCTCCAATCAACGAGTAAGCAGACCGATAACGATATTAATAATAGACACCAAACCAAAAATTGAGTCCGAAAAAAAAATACCTACGTCAAAATAAAGCCAAACAATTCTTTATATCAGATTCTGTTTTATTTTCCTACGAAAAAATATCAAATTTTCCTGGTACTCGTAAACCTTAACATTTACATTTTTTGAAGCATGTTTTTCATTTATAGAAATGCCAACAAGAACACAATATATTATTTTTGGAAAACTGCTACTTTTCAACTTCTACGGTCCTATGACACATTTCTTTAGAAATCAGTTATCTACATAATGGGGAATTTTAAGTATTGTCCTATTTGGTAAACAAAAAAGCAGTAAACTTTTGTTTATTGGTAAACAAAAACTATTTAATAAAACACTGTTATGAAAATGTGGTGTAAGCTTGTTACGGGACAAACTTAAAAATTAAGCATTTTTTTGATTTTTTGACCTTATGCCCCCATTTCTTACATTTCTGCATGAAACCCTTTAAACCATTGGTTTTTAATTCTGTTGGAATCTTGTAATGCTTTTATAAGTAGTGAGTCGCCCAAAACCTTCCTGAAAACTACAGGGGAATTTCTGTCCTAAGTTCACTGCGGAAGCTATTCACTCAAATTCTTTACTTAAGACTTGCTAGTTGGGCTGAAAGAAATAATAAACTAAGCTGTTTCCAAGCTGGGTTTCGTGCTAATCTCTCCACAGTGGACCAAATCTTTACTCTCACTAGTGTTGCTAGACTCTTTTTAGAGAAGAAAACAAATCTTTATGCTTTTTTCGTTGATTTTAAAGCAGCCTTCGATACCATCAACCGAAGCTCATTATTATTTAAACTTTCATGTATCGGTTTATCAACAAAATTTATAAAAATTTATGAGCAACTTCTCTCAAATACCACTGCTGTGGTTAAAAATGGCATGAACACGTCGAAACAATTTAGGTTAGAAACAGGTGTCCCACAGGATTGCATTTTGAGTCCCTTGGTTTTCTCGCTTTTTATAAATGACATTGAAGATAATATACCAGGTGGTGTTGTTTTTGGTGATCTAGTTATCAAGGTGCTCCTTTATGCGGATGACCTTGTTATTTTAACTGATAATCCTGTGACGCTTCAACTCCAAATTAACAAGTTAAAACAATATTGTGATTTGTGGGACCTTCAAATAAATACTGCGAAGTCTAAGATCATGATATTCAGACACCATAATCGCAGTGCACGTAATGACCGTTCTTGGAACTTGAGCGGTTCAAATATAGAATTAGTGAAGGACTTCAAATATCTAGGTTTCACAATAACACACAATCTGAACTTTCGAAGTCATATAAGAGATAAATTGACCGCAGCAAAAGCAGCTATTAACTGTATGTGGTCAAATTTTTTCAATAACAAAAATATAGATCCGGCTTCGAAATTTAAAGTGTTTGATGCAACCGTTAAAAGCTGCCTTTGCTATGGAAATGAAGTTTATGGCTACATGCAATTGAACGAAATAGAAACTATCCAAAGATATTTCTTCAAGCGAATCTTTAGACTCCCATCTAATACCCCCAATTATGCCATACACGTTGAGTCGGGACTACCACCAATTTTTTTAAAGAATCTAAAGCGAATGCAGACTATATAATCAAAGTCATGCAAAGATCTAACAACAATTTGCAGAAGAGGATTCTCCTAACAGCGTTACGCTGCAGATACACACCTTTTAAAGATTGGAGTGAGTTGGCCTCAGAACATAACTTTCCTTTGACGTTTTGTTTGGATAATCTAGATTCGTGGAGGAATGAACTTTACGATTGTATTTCTGTTATACATAGATGACAACATTTTTCAGACATTTCTCAATCGGGCAAGGGAGTCCGAATTAAGATCATTATACAGTAAACTTAATTTCTCTTTGGGGGAAGCAAATTATTTCCGAACCGAGTTCACTTTTGTTGAGATAAGTCTGATATTTAAGGTTCGCACGGAGTTGCTTGAGCTTAACTATAGACCTCACAGAAATGATATAAATCCTAATTGTACATTATGTAACCTCAATCAAATTGAAAATGTTTTCCACTTCCTAGCGTTATGTCCGATCTTACAAGAGATCCGGCGTTTTTTATTTCAATAAGAGCTTCCTTTCGTTTGAGGACTGTCTTGGAGTTTTGAATGGTGAGGGTGGTTGGAAACTTCTTATCTGTTTTTTCTCTGAAGCTGTTGCGTATAGAAATTCATTCGTGGACCTTTAGTTTGTTTTAGCTAAACTAAAAGCCCGTTTCACTGTTGATGTTGAAAGTCTTTTACTGCTCTTCTCTTTTTTATGTATCTAAATATCAATGATGAAAACCTAAAAAGTTACCAATAAGCTTAACTATACCAAACTAATATTTATTTCAAGATATATGTTAGTAGTTTTTGTTTTCGCTAAACTAAAAGCCTGTAACATTTGTTATTTTCAAATCAATTAAATCGCTCAATCTGGCATACTTAATCATAATCCGGCCCCAGCCAAACTTGCGCCCTGTGCAAGATTTGTAGAAAGCGCCCCTTTTTATATTTTTTTTACACATAAACTGATACACAAGCATAAGCCTTTCCCAGATTACCCAGGAGGTAGACTTTCAATGCGTTTTTTTATTGAGGTATCCCCAGGAGGCCTAAACCATTAAAGTAAAACGCAGCGAAGAAATTTTCAAGGTTTGAACTAAAAATAAAATTTAACACATCTAAACTTGAGCTTTGTGGTGTAACAAGCTGGGATATTACGGTTAATTCTTGAAACAATTCTTCTCTATCTAAATCTTAAAAACTACTTTATGTTAAAACATTCTGCAAATTAAGGCATGAAGCACTTACATTTGTATGTTTTAAACATTCGCTTATGTTACTTAAAAATGAAAAATTGATACTATACGTATCAAACCTTTCAAGTATTTAAAAAAAAAAATGTAACTTTAAATCTTTGTTTCGGGTCTAATATAGGTCATTCATCAGCATAAAGTATTTTTCTCCGTTGAGATCGCAATGATGAAGCTACAGGAAACATATTTGGTATTTCTAGGGAACTAGCAATACGCTCGGTTAATTGAACATACCTACTCATAAAATTTTTCATCGGAACGCACTAAAATCAAACTATTTTTTGAATTTTCTAAAACTATTATGCCAGTTGACAGATTAACGGACGGGCTTTGCAAATATTTACTAGTTTAATTTATATTTTCTAAATGTAAAATCAAAAATTTTGTTTCCTAACGATTCTGCAATGTTTTTTGCCACTAGATTTCTTAATTCTATAAGGGCTTCATATATTTCTTCTTAATTTGTTTTTAAAAGCCTCAATGCATCTAACCTGCTCTTTCATCTAGTCTCAGAAGGGGGTTTCACTTTCAAAGTATGACTTGGAATTTTTTTCTTATAAATATCCCACCTCGTTGTGGAATTTGAAAAAAAGTTATACAAACATTGAATTGTATCGAAAAATTTAACTGCATAAAATGAGCACCGAGCATCATCATTAACCACTAAATTTAAGGAATGCGGACAACATGGAACGAAAAATGCTCTTGGTTCCAGGGTTCGAATTCGATTCTGAACACCCGCTTCTTTTCCTTTTATATTCGAACCATTATCATAACTTTGGCTTTGACAGTTACTTATAAAAATGTAATGTAATTCAAGCTTGTCTAAAATCAACTGAGTCAGTCACATTACGGTCTTGTCACAAAATACGTCACTTCTATTAAAAACTGATAGCTATTTATTTAATACTAGCGGCCCTTACTAGGTACAGATATTTAAGTTATAAGAATGTTAATTAAAACGACCATGAATCACTAAATTAGAAAACATTTTTTTGTCCTATCATTAATACTCTTCGCAGCGTATGCGATGAAAGACATTCTATGGCTAATTTTTTTACACCTTCGGTTGGTTTTAATAGGAATTTCAAAAGATTTCTGTAGTTATCTAATACTAAATATAGCCTACTAAGTATTTTGCTTCGTCATACTCTCTATGTTAATTTTGGGACTCGGTGTGCATGAAATAAATCTTGCTCATATGAGATGGCATGTAACTTTTTTGTGTTGAGATTTTTTTTTTTTCTCTTGTACGAACAGCGTGAAATATTAGGAAATGAGGTAGGCAGGTAGGTAGGATTTTTAGTTCTGCGATATATTGAGTTAAATTTTTATTGAATGCAACAATGAAAAAGATGTTAGTTAGTGCGCAGGAGATAACTTAGGACAGTTGTGATGGATGTTTTTTTGAGATTATTTTAAGAATGTTTGTGGTTAAAAAAATGACAAATAGTAGTACATATTTGTTTGCGCAAGATCAGATTACATTTTTTTTGCTCTTGGTAATGCGCCCCCAGAATTCTGCGCCCTGTGCATTTGCACATCTTGCACATATGCTTGAAATATAACATTGTTTAAATAGGTGCTGCGGTTTCGCTGTCCAGTTTTCGACGACTTTGGCGCATAAATCAGGGTGAATTTGATCGATGGCATCGAGTCTAAAGGGGTCCATGCCATGAAATCCCTGGCGCAGAATATCGATTGTGTCTTGAGTTGTGTATCACCTTTTGCCTTGAGTGTTCATATCCTCCAATTCAGGCCACGAAGTTGATGATCATCGACCTAAAGAGAGCGCCTTTGATGGTGATGACCAGCATCATTTCCGAAGAAGTATACAAAGCGATGAAGCCTCCAGTCCAAAATCCGCCATGTTGTGATCTGCGACAGTCCAATTCCACGAAGAGCGGCGATTTTTTCTGCAGATCTTGCTTTTCGGTGACGTACAAGTGTTGGCCGATTCTTCATTGAGCCGGTAGACTCGAATATGACACCAAACGGTGAATAGTCGACTTGGACAGTGGTGATTCCTGCTCATGATCTCAGGGTTAGCTACTTTCTCCTAGAAGTTGAAGATAAGTTTTCAAGAATAATAATTCATTTTATTCAAATTTTCTGCAGTCCGCCCTGAGCTTACATCGATAAATGCAGCAAATGTTTCATGTTTTTTTTTATTAAAGTAATAACAATAGATAATTGTGACTTTACATGAATGTCAGACAAAGCTATAAGCTCTGGCTGTCGGATTCTATCAGAAATGTGATCGTCTAAGACGTCAGCAACAGTTTTGATTAAATCATTTTGGACAGCAATTGAAAAACTTTAAAAATTGTTGACGTTTTAACACTGCACAATTTTTTGAATGTTATGTAGTACCCGTAGCGTGATGGTTAGTGCGTTAGACTGTCATGCAAGGGGTCTTGGGTTCAATCCCTGCCTGTGCCACCTAACTTTTTTCACGGGTACTGCCTCTTGCGAGGAATTGACAAATCCTCCAAGAGTAATTCTTGTCATGAAAAGTGCTTACTCAAATTAGCCGTTCGGATTTGGCATATAAACTGTAGGTCCCTTCCATCTCTGACAACATTACTCGCACACAGGGATTGTTGAGAGTTGTAAGTCACTAGGCCCTGGTCCTTCATGGACTTTTGCGCCACCTAATTTATTTTTTTATTTATTTTATGTTGGACACTTAAAGCTTCGTCTTTCCTAGTCTGACCAAAGGTAGCTAATTTAATTACATATTGCAAATGGGAGGCACTTAGCTTGTGTTTTCTCTGAAGTGTGGTTAGAGTGTTCATATTGTCCACATCCGAGGAACTCCACTCCATGCGAAAGAGATACCGGAAAAAAGCAAAAAAGATCAACAAAATAATTTCTTCTTATTCTCGCTACCAAAAAGCTATTAATATATTATATATAATATTATAATATATTGAATATTGAATTTCGCTAAAGGTTCGAGTATAATCTCTGTTTCTATACTTGTGTGTACAGTTTAAATCTGTAGGGCACCCATTATTAGCTTCTCCGAAAACGATATTGTTGAAAATGGTTTCTCTAGTAATTTTTCAATTATGGTCTTTGCTTGACAAGTGTTGGAGATTCCATTTTAATTCCTAGACCAAGATCATGAAAATAAAGTATCTATTTTTAAACAAACAAAGAAGACTCTATTTACAACGACTTATCTCATAGCCTAAAACCTTATTCTTAGCTGGTCATAGAATTATACAATTCCATGACATAGAAGTCAAATAGAATTTTTTATTGAATACAATTTGAAAATTAAACTTCATACAATTTTTATTAATTTGTTTTTGATTGCAAAAGAATTGAAATTGATAAAATGCAGCTGCATAAGTCGTATTGCTCTCTTATTTATTTTTTTTCGCTCTGGTAGTTTTTAATTTAAAGTCTTATAGTTTTCATTTTTTTAGAATTAATAAGAATAACGAATTCTAAATGAAAAAATATATGGGCTTTATAAACATTTTAAAAAATCACACTTCAAACTGATTTTTTGACTAAATATTTTTTTTTTTTTTTCGAAAGCTATGAATAAATTTAATTTTTATTTTTTGAAAATTTCTTTTTCATTAAAAGAAATGCTTGTTTTAATTTGAGCTGCTCTAATGAAATCAAATAAAATAATTTCTTACGACTAGCCTCTACCATGTTTGAATTGGTATGGAATTATATTAATAGTAAATGCAATAAAATATATGTACATACATACAAAACATATTGATCACAAAACATTTAATATTTAACTAACAAAACAATAGATATTAAAATGCACTTTCTTAAGTCACTTTCCTTTCCGGCTTAAAGAAGGTTCCAAACAAAACCTACTTCCTATTAAACATTTGAATAATCTGCCTAAACTTTAATGTGTACCTTCATACTTCTCCTGATGGTTATCGCTTTTTTTGCGCTTACCCTTGCTTCTACTTATTTGTACAGGCTTTTATTTGATTGTGTGTATTTATCTGTATGTGTAAAATGTATGAAATTTGATAGCGCAAACTTTTGCGATGCCCAAGCCCAATGTTTCAAGATAGATTTGATATTGTATGACAGTTGTATTGCATGAAATGAAAATTATTTGAAGAAAAGTCACTTTGATTGCAAAATGCAAGTTATGTAACTACAACCGAATTTTTTAACATAATGGTCAACTGTTGAGTTGGTTAGTAATTCAATTACCAAATGATATTCATATTACAAAATATAAGATTAATTCTAAAATTGTTGGTTTAGCGCCGCTAAACCTGCTGACTATGAGGAATCGCCCCTGGACTTGGAAGGAAGACCTTGTATTCCGCGCAAAAAGCGCATATTTCGACAGAAAGTAAAAGAAACAATATGGCCGTCACGAGCTGTCAAAATCAATCCTTCCCTATTGGATACCCCCAAAAAAAGTGAACAAAATATAATGTAACCGTGAATATTTTGCTAGCAAAAAATTATACCTAATATCTCCAAAATAACGTTTTTTACATCTGGTAAAATTTTGAAAAAAAAAACATTACTAAAAGTTGTCAAAAATTAAAGATATTGGCTTTAAACTAATATCATTTCATAACAAGTATTGTTTTCAATATTCAGTAAAATTTTTATAAAAATCCAACAGCCAGTGTTTCATATAAAAATTTTAAAATATAAGAAATACTATACTTACACAAAATTGATGTTCCATTCTCAATATTTCGTGAATAATTAGGGTATTGACTCCAAAATAATTCGTTTTTAATTCTGTTGTAAAGTGTAGGTAATGATCTTAGATTCCAATCTATGTTTTTTTATATAAGAAAAAATGTTCAAAAATTGCTACTAAAAATGGTAAAAATTGTGTTTCGACTAAAAATCTCGTTAACAAATTTTTAAATTACTTATGTATTTTTTCACTAGCTGTACCCGCCACGCGTTGCTACGCCAACAACTAAAATAAATTTAAGAAAAATAATTTTAAAGTAAAATCAGTACACAAACATTCAATTCTTTCTAAGCGAATTGATTTTGTTTATTTCGAAAAAATTGTTACATTACAAAGTTTAGTTTCAATTCGATTTTTAATGAAGTGCGCTCTGGGGTACACAAAGCCACATAGAGCTGTTCATGTGAGAAGCATGGATTCTCCAAATTTAATCCACAAACTTGTAACGCTTGTCCTTGCGTTTTGTTAATAGTCATTGAGAAAGCGAGTCGCAAGGGAACTGTAAACGTTTGAATTCGAATGGCATATCTTTAGAGATCATTGGGAGACGTGGCAACAATACGTCTTCACCTTTGAAGAATGATGGTTAAGCCAATTTCCAATGTAAGAACGTGCGGTGGCTTGCCTGGCAAATCAAGCGAATTCAAAAATTCAGCTGGATTGTGGTCAACCTCGTCTTGATTCTTCACAGTATCGATGGACTTATATGTTGTCGCGTCACTGGGTATTCCATGCTGAATGGTGAAGTTGATGGTATTGACATAGATGTTTTTGGCTGCTAATATAGCAAGCGTATTGAGCCACTGATGGTTTGTGTTGTTTTGTGCAATGTTTGGGAAAACTATTGGCACCAATTCGTCCATGCTTTCTGTGATATTATAGACGTTTCCTAGTTTCTTTAGATTCATCAATTTCCGTTCACCCATTTCCAATATCCATTCATTGTCTTGCAAAATTTCCAGCCGATGAAACCCTTTGTAGTTGAACTAGCATGTTATTTTTCAAAGTAAATTTATGTAAATGACGCCATAGAACTGATGATTTAAGACATGCATTAAGTTCATCAGTGGGTGTTGAACTTGATATAATGGGCAGTGTTTGTCGAAAATCACCAGACAATAAAATGAGTGCACCACCGAAGATCCGTCTGTTTCCTCTCAAATCTCGCAGTGTAAGAAAGAAAAGAAAGCTTATAATTTTATTTTACTTTTCGCACCAAAAATATATTTTTCGAACTTATATTAATACAAATTCATATAGATATCTATTAATCAATATTGAACTTGATACATGAAAGCCCCATCTTTTGGTACCTATCATAAATAATAAAATAATTTTTATTCTATATAGATGTGCAAAATGTTGTTGGTATTTTTTAATTAATTTTTTAGAAGATTTCAATTGAAAACTTTTGTTTACAAACAACACGAAAACGTACAAATATATTGTTGAACTTTTGGATAAATCAATAGATGGGCACGGATGGAATGTTTTTAGTGTGGGTCACACGCCACGCCATCTAGTTGAGCATTTAAGTTTTCAATGTCCTGTCACCCATTAACCCGCAGGCTTAAGTTTGTCACACTTCTAGACTTTGATTATTACAAGTAGTAAAAGAGTCCAAAACGAAACATTTGTTGTTTTTAAATGGCGTTAATTTATCAACTTCTTTCACCTTTTCTTGGACTTATAATGTTTAGTAGAACATTCCTTAAATATTTATATATTTGTCAAATCGAACCGCATTTTATCATGACAAAAAGTGCTGTTATTTGAATTATTTTAAGTGTCAATACCTTACAAGAAGCCTTACAACATTTTTCAGGTCAGTGACAGGTATTAAACCGAGTTCTACGAACTAATCATCAATTTGAGGGCGCTAAATAACAATTTTTCTACAAAGTGAAAAACATAGCGTAATCAATTGTTCTTTATCCGCAATTAACTTTTTCAATACGAGTTCCTTAAAATCCAACTTTGTCTTATAGGATTTTAAAAACAAAGACGTTGTTTGGAATAATCCATCAGAAAATAAAATAAAAGCAATAAACAAATTAAATTTTGGCATCAGGTAGATTTATAAAATTTCAAATTTCTAACCAATTTTACGAGACGACATTGTACTGTATATCAAAACTACTCTTACTGGAAATTGAAATATATCTTTCCCACGGTTTCCGAATCTTCATAGAGATATACAGCAATGCAAACAACAAAAACAGAACAAAACACACTTGTTGAAAAAGTTCATATAGAAGTAATTAGTGTTATTGTTTCTAAAGTTTTCTTAATTTTAAGGCGTTTCACGCTCCGCGTTAGGATGTTTTGTTCATCTAACAATCGGTCATAAAATCGATCTACCAAGAGTGCAATGCGCTGAACATCACATGAAGCATATATTGATGGCAGGTATTTTGTACCTTTTACTTGTCCAAGACCAAACCTCGATGTTGAAAATTTTCTCACGGAAAACTGGGGTTTTCCAATAGCACACTTTCGTTGGATTTTGAAAAATCTGGAATTTAAAATGCATGATTTTCACAGGTACGGGTATATCTCTAAAACACCTCTCTGTGTAAATATCTTTTCAGCGCGAAATTCCCATAGATCACTGATGCACTAGAGACGTTCGGTCTCACGCTCGCTCGTCATTTCGTCCATATGTTGAATGTTGTGTCTTGTGTGTTTTGGAAAAACGACCATAAGTGTTAAATGTGTACAACATATGACACCGAATTACCCACCTTATCGTGTTTTGAAGGCTAGGAAGGACGTCAGGTCCTGCACAGCCCTTGATTAAAATTATCTACAAATAACAGTGATATTAATGCAAGTATATGGTATGTACTCGCTAAATAAGTTTACGCTGCTACTGCAATATAACGGTAGAAGTGGGATAACATTATCCTATTAACAAATAAGGGATTAGTCGAACTCCGCAAAGAGGGCAATTATAAGGGCGTTTTTGAGTAGCTTCGCGTCTTTTGATTTGTTTATTGAGCATAAAAGAATTATCAAACAGTATACATAAGGCTCATACGAGTAAGGTGTAGGCTTTTACTACTAATATACTTTTATTCGTTCACTATATCTAAACTTCCACTCCCTTCTTCTTGGGATGGATCTGGATAATAATTATTGGATGTTGGTGTTGAACTTTTTCATAACCTCACTTATAGAAGCATGTTGGTTCATTAGGATTGCGGATTATCAGTATGCTTTGTGGATGGAAACCATTTAGAAAATCTGTTGCTCCATTTTCACTGGTTTCAAGGCAATAATATTTTATGGTATCGGATGTAGATACTACCGTCTAATGTTTTGGAATATACTCAGAGAGATTATTATATGTATAACTTTTCGGAATGGCAATTTGTTGTTCTTGTAATGGGTCAGGTTTGCTGGTAGCTACATGATAGTTAAATTAATTAGTATTTATTGGTTTTTGGTTTTTGATTGACACATTGTTTGAATGTATATTTATTCACTGATTTGAAGCCAATTTATGAAAAATTGAAATATGAAGGGTCAATGTGACAAATCTGGCTTGTTGTTGATATATTTTAGAACAACACTTTCGAAATCATTTATTTTTTATTTTAAAAGTCTATAATCCCATCAATGACAAAAATCATAAAATAGTCTAATTTTTCAATGTTTGCAACAGTGTCTACAATCTGAAAACAACAGTTCTTGGAAGTTGTATTAGCTACACTACTTTGTATCTATAAAAGTTCTACAACAAAAAATTGTATCCAAAAGCTATATTTCTTGCTGATCGATGTTTTGAAATAAGCCTTTGTAAGTATCGGGTTTTCTAATAAGGACTTGATAACTTTTTTTAAGAATATAAAGGAAACTATTTCAAAAATTTTAAAAAACTTTATTATCGGCTTAAAGTACAATCAAAACATTTTTGAATTGAACTTAACACCGTTCATATGGCCACCGCGAGTACGTTTGCAGAGTTCAATTTGTTTGGCCCAATTTTTGATGGTTCGGCCACACATGTGTAGAAAGTAGAACCTGTGCTTTGTGGCGCCATTCTGTTGAAACCACATGTAGTCTAAGTCCATATCTTCCATTTTGTGCTAAGAATAATCGATGATCATGGAACGATAACGATGGCCATACTCAGTAACGTCACGATCGTTACCGTCGACCAAGGAATATGGCACAATGCCGCCGCGCCACCGTCATACGCAAACTGCACCAAACAGTTATTTTTTGTGTATGAAGTTGTGATTCGTGAAGCAAATCAATTAACCAGATTAAAAACGAATATTTTATTCGACTCTGGAGTTACATCATCAACGATTTAAAAAAGACTGATATGTAATGCTAGGTTGATATCAGGTTAAGTTTGTGAAATTGGGTAAAACTATAAGTATTTAATTATTTGGAGACATTGTGGGAAGAATTTTTTTACTTTGGATTAAAAAAAAAGGTGGTATATAATGCTAACGTGACATGGTGAGTCCAGGCATAAAAAAGGGTTATTCGAACGATGTAATTAATTGCTAACTTGATATCAACTACTTGACTACATACCACTTTTTTATCGTTGAGCTACACATTTTTTCCCTTCGTAAATATTTTGCTTATTGACGAACTTATTGGGCCAATGAGATTGAGAGGGCCAGAATTTGAAGTTAACTCTCGTAAAGTTGCAGACACTGATTTCGGTAGCTCATTCGTGTATTTCATAAATAAATAACATAAAATGGCGCAACAGTCCGTTGAGAACTATGACTTAGTGACTTACAACTCTCAAACATTCATGTGTGCGAGTGATTTCAGGGATGGAGGGGACCTACAGTTTTATGCCAAATTCAAACGGCTTATTTTAGAAAGCATAACAAGAATTACTCTTGGGGGATTTTTCAATTAATCGCAAGATGCAGTACCCGTGAAAAAACTTTAGGTGGCAAAGGCAGGGATCAAACCCAAGGCCTCTAGCATGACAGTCCTAAGAACTAACCATCATGCCACGGGCACAACATTTTTTTCGTGTATTTTATCATGAGGAAAATGTTGACTTTATTGAATAAATTGACAATGACAGTTTGATGATTAGTAAAAAGGTGTGTTCACAAATTAACTTCAAATGTGTCAAGTCCCTATTAGATAACCAAATACCTATAATATCTTTTAAGCAAACTTTTTATTTTGAAATACACTTATAACATTTTAAAAACCTAGCTTTCCCTAAAATCCAACTTTAAATTATAAAACGTATTTCATATCAAAACTTGAACATATCAAACTAACGTCAATGTTGTACGAATTAATAAATCATCAATAAAATTCGTATAATCCTAAGTGTACCTATCATTTTTTCATCGTTGCTATAAAGAATTAATAAAATTCAAACGCTTGTCCACGAAGTGTCTCCTTTTGAGTTTGATAAAACTGTTTTCTGTACGAGCGAATCACAGACTATAGAAATCATATGAATTGCGAAAGGATTGCGATTTCAGATAAGTTGAACAAAATGTCGGTTTGGTACAGGGCAGGTTGCTGACATTCGTTGAACTTTCTTTTGTTGGATTTTGCAATAGCGAAAGATTTAGAAAATAATTGAAACCATCACTTTAGCTCATCCGATAAAATCTGGAGAGTCATTCCATAATTTTCAAAACTATATTCGTCAAAAGGATTATCATTAACGTTATCGTCAATAATTTGGTTCACACAACTTTATCACTATCGTTTTCAGAACAAGATTGTTCACTAAACAGATACTGTAACTGAATTGTCAAAATAATTGATAATGCTTGTTTGCTAACTTCAAAATGTAAACAAGTTTCCCAAACTTGTTATTTGTTTCTATAAGAAATTGTGAAAATTTGGAACAAATTTCCTGTTACCAAACATACCAACTATTTTGTGTTTCTATTTTTTCCTTCACCGACGATACAGTCAGAATTTCAAAATGATAGCTATTTATCTGATATTATTGTAAATTAACAAATTTGCATTGCATTATTTCTAACTTTCCCTAGAGAGACTCCATTTTATCCACAAGGGACTTAACTTCGCTTCTAAAATATTTGTTGTTTCCGAGTCAAAAATCGTTGCATGTCAACCATTGGTTCTCTTTGCCACCCAAAGTCGACAACCGTCTGGCAAGTTTTATGTTTCCAGTATCATTAAAAAGAGTTATAAAAAACGCGATATCATACTCAACATGTCATCTTGATTTCCATACCAAGTTATTGTAATCGGTCCGATTTGTCGAATTGAACATTTTAACACTTCTCGACGTTTCAAGGTCCCTAGAACCTAAATGAAAGATTTTTAGAGAGATGTCTGTGCTTGCGTGTGTACGAACGTTCATGAAGCTTTTCGTCGTCCATATCTCAAGAACCGTTTTTTTAACTATAGCAATTTCAAAATTTTGGCTATATCCTATAAGATATACCACGAACCTATAACGCTAGCGACTTGAATACAATTTTGTATTATTTATTGTAACGTGATACCAAACTAATATAATTTTGAAAATAAAAAATCAATTAAATTAAAAAAAAATAATTGCCATCTCAAATATTTTACGAACAAAACATGATTTTATCTCCAAAATGATTGTATTCAACGAAGAGTAATGTTTTTGTCATTTGGTAAAGCCAAACAGACAGTTTTTTTTTCAAAACATAAAACCTAAATAAAAAAATTACTGAAACTTGGTAAAAATTGATTTTTTAGTCAAATATCTTCTAACTAATTTCACACCTCATAAAAAATATTGTTTTCAACATTCACTTAAGTTTTGAGAAAATCCAATTGACAGTCTTTTTTACGAAAAATAAAAACAAGAAAACATTGTTAAAAATTGTAAAACTTGGATTTTAAAATTAAGTTAAATTTTTATAAAAACACAACAGTCAGTTTTTTCATAAAAATTAAAATCTACAGTAAATACTACACTAACTTGATAAAAAATTGATGTTCGATTCTCAATATCTCGTGAACAAATGAAGGTATTGACTTCAAAATGACTTCATTCTGTGCTAAATTTTGTTTTCAACGTAAGAAATTGTTCTTAGAATATCCAATCTGTATTTGTTTATAAATATAGTACATACAAATTTTCAAGAAATGCTATTAAAATTGGTAAAAATTGATTTTCGACTAAAAATCTCGTTAACAAAAATGCATTTTGAAATCAAACCATTTCATCATATGCAAAATACTGTAAGTAATTTTTAGTTAATCTTTTAGAAAAATTCAACTGAGAACTTTTTTTAAAAAAACATAAAAACCTGGAAAAACAACAAAAAACTGATAAGAAATATATGTTTCGACTAAAGTATCAGGAGAAAAAAGAAAGATATTGACTTAAATTATTTTTATCTCACACAAAATATTGTTATAAATATTTTGTTAAAGTTTTAAGCAAGACAAATCGATAGGCGGGATGGGAAATTATCAGTGTGGGTCTCATCCCTTCCTCTTTTTGTATCGTATAGGTAACTGTCTTCTTAAAATTGATCTATAACTTTTTCTTTGAAAGTCTATCGTTTTTATAAGTTTTGTTCAAGATCAAACAATATGTAACTCAACTTAACCAAAACTAGATATCAAACAACGTGTGTGTTTTCTTAATTTCTTAAAATATCTCCTATGGCTCAAATATTGCGTACCGAAATGCAAAAGAAATTAAATCTCACGTTCGACCTCATGCATCATATATATAATTTTACCAACTTTTAAGTGTTTTCATCACGTTTCTCAACCTATTAAAATATTTCAACTATAATCCCAATAAAACAGACCTACATTATATTTGTTTTTGCAAAAAGGGAACTACCAACTTTCTTATTAGAATAAGAACACTCTGCTTGTGTAGAATTCATTCATAAATTCCTCCATATGTATTTACCTTGGATTGTCGTTTCAAAATTACCTACCTACCACCATCGGCTTCCATTTTTGCACCTAAATTCATGAATGAACATTTAATTCTTTTGGAACTTCTGAAGGATCGCACATAAATATGACACACCGAAACAGGTAGATTCAATAGAAATTTGGTGATTTCTGTTTTCAAATCAACCTGTTACATAGCCAATGGGAAATGAGATTTCGGACTTCCTTCCGTTCTTTCAAAAAAATCACATATTTACCAAGATTTTTTCGAATATTCCATCAGTCTTAAACAGGTGATAGGCGAGTGTGTATCTTAATATATAGCACGTTCGGGATTATAACTTAAAACACTTTATTATAAAAATGAAATACCAAAGAAAAGTCCTTAAGGATTACAACCAAAACGATCTTCTGGGTTAGTCAAGGAATTGTTTCTTTTAACAAATAACCCTAACTCACATTCGAAAATAGTTGGTTCAATTTACTGATATTATTTTGTTGGCTATATAATTACAGGTCTTGCGAAAACGTGTGCAATGAAGGAGAAAAGTAAAAACGCTGCAAGGACTCGACGTGAAAAGGAAAATGCCGAATTCTTCGAATTGGCCAAATTACTTCCATTGCCAAGTGCAATCACATCGCAATTGGACAAGGCGTCCATCATAAGATTAACAACATCCTACCTTAAAATGCGACAAGTTTTTCCGGATGGTGAGTCCTTATAAATAATAAAAAACAACAAAATTGTGTATTAGTCCTTAATTTTGCTTCTCTTTGATGCGTGTGTAAGAAACAACCTCAAATGACAGACGTTCGTTTGGTTGGGTTCGTTCGAATCCGTGCTCCATATGAAAATAATTGGAACAATTAAATCAGTTCATTGAGCGTACGTTGCCTTTCAATCTCGCACCATTTGACATGATGCACCAGCACCAGGACCAGCTACAGCACCACCCATTCATTTAAAATAAAAACAAGAAAAACAAACCAAAAATCGCTTTGGGCAATCTCGCAATATACACCATATCATCCCCCAAATAGATATTTGTGTATATGTGCTTACAGTGTATGCTCTTGGGGTGCATAGACATACGTTATACGTATATATGATGTTATTCTAGAACCAGTGAAGTCCTTAAATTCACACACAAGAGCCAGCTTGACGTCCTTGTTCTACGTCCTCGTCATCATCATCGACTTCAAAATAACTTTGTGGGGTGATGATGGCATTGTGAATATTCCGCTGTCAAACGTGGGACGGCTGCCAACCCCCGCCGAATTGCACAAGACAATGACAGTGGTGGTCTTTTCTGTCCTATAGCATATCCTTTTATATTCTTGTTGTTATAATAATTATTATTATACTTTTTATTATTTTAATAGAACGGTGGCGGTGTGGGAAAAACATCCTCCTTGTGGCTCTCAGTGTGCTTTGGCATTGTGTTAAGGATTTAAGCGGGTTGTATTACGGGTGTATGTGGAAGCAATGAATGAATGGCGTGGCACTTTTGCGTCATCGAGCGCGCTTTTGTTTTTGCCAGGATATTGTGTGTGTTTTTTGTTCGCTAATTCATTCAGTTTTCTTTATTAAAAAAATTCCCTATTTTTATGAAAATGAGATTAATTGGGAATAATGTTTATGCAATTTTTCATATTATTAATGCTTTGTTGTTGTTTTTTTTTTTATTGTATTTGTTATAGGACTCGGAGAAGCTTGGGGTTCTTCACAGCCAATGCAGAGAGGAGCAGCTATAAAAGAACTTGGCTCACATCTACTTCAGACTTTAGATGGTTTTATATTTGTAGTGGCACCTGATGGAAAAATTATGTACATATCTGAGACGGCGTCGGTGCACTTGGGATTAAGTCAGGTAAGAGCTTTGGTTAGCTATATTCATATCTATGCATTTAGAGCTTGCAAGTCTGGGGACATGTGTTTTTTATAAGATCTTGTATAGAAAATAGTCTGTAAAACAGAGTTGCATTTGATTTTGATTGTATATATTTGAGTAAAACAAGTTAAAGATGAAGTTTAAATTTCCGAAGCTAACCAATTGTTCAAAATGACAAGTCAGCATTGAATTTAAGGAAATTGAATCATCTTTGTTTTTAACTTCCCATAGGATGTTATTGTAATATCAAGTAGCGTCAAAGTAAACGTAACGTAATGCGAGCTTTGAGGTAATTTATTTTTTTGATCATGGTCCAAGCATCTTTGGTAATTTCGTCTAATTTTTTACGACACAACATTGTAACATTGTAGTAGTACACGTGGCTTGATAGTTAGTGCGTTGGACTGTCAAGCCAGAGGTCTTGGGTTTTAACCCAGCCTGTGCCATCTAAAGTTTTTTTACGTGTACTGCCTCCTGCGAGGAATTGACAAATCCTCCAAGAGTAATTCTTGTTAAAAAAAAGTGCTTTCTCAAATAAGCTGTTCGGATTTGGCTTAAAACTGTCCCCTCCATCTCTGACAACAGTTCTCGCACACAGGAATGGTTGAGAGTTGTAAGTCACTAGGCCCTAGTTCTCAACGGACTGTTGCGCAACTTAATTTATTTATTTACTTCCCATAGGAAATTATTATAATCCGTGCGATTTGTCAAATTGAAAATTTTGCTATTTCTCGACGTTTCAAGGTCCCAAGAATCTAAATAAAAGATTTTTAGAGAGATGTCTATGTGTGCGTACGTTCGGGAAGCATTTTTCGTCGTCCATATCTCAAGAACCAGTAGATATTGACTTTAAAGACATTTTGTTATACTCTCAAAAAGTTGAATATCCACGAACCAATAACCCTACCTGCTTGAATTAAATGTTATGAATTATGATATAAAATGTGACGTGATATCAAACTATTACGAGTATCATTTTAAAAAAACAAAATTTCAATGAACGGCTTTTTTATAAATCAAACAAAACTGTACAAAATAATTGTAACCTGGAATATCTTTCGAACAAAAATTATTTTTTCACCCAATTAATTTTATGCAACGAAGAATAACGTTTTTGGCAAAAAAAAAAACAAAACAAAAACATTAAACTTGGTAAAAATTGATTTTCGACTTCAAAAATTAATTAATTTTTATCTTATAGAAGACATTGTCTTCAACATTCAGAAAATTTTTTATAAAAATACAACAGTAAGTTTTTTTTATAAAAATTAGAATCTACAAAAAATAGTACCTACCTACGCAAAATTGGTAAAAATTGATATTCGATTATTGATATCTCGTGAATAAATGAAGGTATTGTCTTCAAATTGATTTTATTCTGTGTTAAATTTTGTTTTTAACGTAAAATACAGTTGAAATCAAACTATTTTATCTCTTTTGTTTGTTTAATTCTTCTTAGCCAAAAGTTATAAGTTATTCTCACCAAAAGGAAATATGTGATCAGGACAAAATTGGGAACATAAACAAGTTTTCCTGGGTTCTCAAACATCATTCCCATTTGCCGGTTTGTAAAAATGAAAAAAGGATCTTCTAATAAACCGCTATATTTAATGAGGTATCGAATTTCAAATAAAAGATGTCAATTGGTCGGTTTGTATTTCCAAGGTCTCTGAGATAAGATTTAAGAAATAACAGAATTGTTATGATTTGATCTCTAAATCGAAGAAAAGAAATACAAAGTGCTTCTTCTATTCTGCCAATATCTGACAATCAAAAAAACATTAAAATTCCAAATATTTCACCGTTGAAAAAACTTTAATGACCTCAAACAAACTTCAGATCGAACTTACATAATTTTTAGGTTAATATATGTACATATTTATGATTTACAAAATGACGAAGGTTTAAACAGTTTTATTGGCTTCCAAATAATCTTCGATTTAAGCTATTTGTCTTTACGCCACAGACAAATAGACTTCGCTTATTTCCTTACTCAAAAATGTGTTTATTTTTATTTCCCAGACTATAATATGGGTTGATCTTTTTTGAATATATGTGAATAAATTTTATTTTTCCTTTTTGCATAAGAATATTTTAAGAACTTTGAATGAGAAAAGAAAAATGAAACACAAAAAATCAGGAGTACCTACTTCTCGCGTATTTCAAAAGCTTCTAAAATATTCAAATTTCATAAATTTATGTATGTATTTTTGTACTTGTTTTATTTTGGCTGAAATCAATTGTAAAAAATTTAGTATCAAGCAGAGCCGCTAGTTGAATTTCAATAAGGCCATCATTATTCATTTCATGGTTGACCTTTTTGAGTTTTCTAAGAATTAAATAAGTCTAAAAAAAGGCATAAGTAAGAGTAAATGTATGTAAATGTAAATTATAATTCAAGCATACATTGGACGACAGAAATTTTGTTTTATTTTTTCCTTTGCACAATCCTTGTTCAGCACTCTCGACTTTTGTGGGTTCAAAAATCTTATTGACTTCTACCACATATTTGTATATGAAATTTGAATCACAATTAAACCTTATTATTTATTCTATCGACATCGATTGGACAAAATTTTTATTTGACATTAGAATTATTTTTAAATTGATACCTGTACGGCGAATTTCTTGACGAAGCTCTAAAATAAAATAAAAACTCGATCCAGTAATTCTCGGTTTATCTTTGGAACGCCATTTTAAAAATATTTAGAACTCCACCATTTCTTTACATCTAATCACATCTGTAGAAATCGGTTTAAAATCGTGTTTGAGTTTTTGAAATTTTAGATCATAAATAAATAAATAATAATAAATAAATACCTATGTAAAACTAAAATAAATTGCACGAAAAGTAAATAGTTTAATGGGTTTACATGCTTATGTAAATTTTACACTTGAAACTGTCAGCGTCACCAATATTTTACATTATGCAGCTCCTATTTATGACTTTTTGGCAAACCGTCCATCTGAAATTTGTGGTCTGAAATTTTATCCAAAACCGGAATGAATCTAAAAATTAGGTATTTGGAAGAAGTATAAATACATCGCTAAACAAAATTCTAATATCCCCCCAAATTTGTCTAATAAATAGAAGAGTTCTAAAGCTTGAGAACTTGAGGAAGAAGTGAGTTAGAACTCAATAGAGTTCTAATTTATCAATAAACCAAGTTTTAGAGACTAGAACTTTGTAAAGAAATGTAACCAAATGGTTACAATGACTTGCTGATTATATTTTATATCAATTCATATTCTTTTTTAATTCCAGGTTGAATTAACCGGAAATTCAATATACGAATATATTCACAATTTCGATCAAGATGAAATGAATGCGATATTATCCCTTCGTCCTGATATGTACCAAAATCCAGTAAGTTTTTATATATATTTAAATACTTTCTGACGCAATACTTAACTTATGTTTGTTCTTAACTTTTTCTTCTATAGGATGTTTTTATAAACTCACTCAATTTACCAACAAATACTCCAAATCCTTATGTTTCTGGTGGACAAGGTGAACGAGGTTCTTATACAATTGAAATAGAAAAAACATTTTTCCTACGAATGAAATGTGTTTTAGCTAAGAGAAATGCTGGACTGACATCTTCTGGATTTAAGGTAAAATTTAAAAAAAACTAATAGTCTTAAAAGTAATGCTGGTATTAACATAATTGGACTTTTTTTTTAAATAAAAGGTAATACACTGTTCTGGATACCTGAAAGCGAGAATATTTCCTGATTATGGAGATGGTCAAAGGTGTATACAAAATTTAGGATTAGTTGCTGTTGGTCATTCACTGCCATCATCAGCGATAACCGAAATTAAATTGCATCAAAATATGTTTATGTTCCGAGCAAGTATGGATTTGAAGTTGATTTTCTTGGATGCAAGGTGAGATATTTTAATTTAATTTTAAAATATATGTGCATTGTGAAAATTTGAGCTAAGTTAAAACTTGGTGTAATGGGAATTGAAAGCAGTTGTGTCCCAGTGCGAGTAATCGCATCAAAATATATTGTTAGTTTTGAAATTCTACATTTGAGTAGGAAATTGATAAAGATACACTTTCATTTCTTGTTAGTAACGCAATAACCTTTCACCTGCATGGAGGAAGTGTTTAAGCTACACATGGCTATCTAAAATTTTTGAGCAGCTTGACAGTGTGAAAAACCCTAGAACTTTCTGAGTTACACTAAAAAACGTCAATCTTAAATTGAGGAGAAACGTTCTTTTATTCCTCTAAAAATAGCTCAGTTTTCCTCGACCAGGACAATGGTGCTAACGTGGTTCCATTTCTTTTAATCCAATATCTCACACATACTTTATCATAACAAAACCGAAATCACTTGAAAACAATTGCCATTGTACTATTTCAAATCAAATGTCGGCACTTAATTTAAGCTCATGGTGATAGAAGGACTTCTACGCCCCTCTGATTCCTATGCAAATTCATGGAAATCCAATACGCTTGCCCAAATATTTATTTACTTCACAAGCATCCCCCGTTGCAAGTTACTTGTATACGAGGAACGATTAACCCTTAGAAATAAAGAATACTTCATACTATACATTCCAGCCGAAACCATATGCCAGGCATTATCCCACTCAATTACCCTCATCATTTGATGGGATTTAATTCCTTTTGTTATCTTTATGCTTCCTCCTTGGCCAGGACTACGATCGATGGCCAATGGTCGGGGGATTTGTACAAAATATACACAAAATAATTGTTATTTTATAGCAAAGTGTTCTTTTTATATTTGTTTACAGAGTATCTCAACTAACAGGATACGAGCCCCAGGACTTAATAGAAAAAACTCTTTACCAATATATTCATGTTGCCGATGCCTTGCCTATGAGATGTTCTCATCAAATACGTAAGCAATATTTTTGTTTCCATCAAAATTCCCCTAAATTTAAGTGTTGTGTTTCTCTTTTATTTGCAGTGATGTTTAAAGGACAAGTTACCACCAAATATTACCGATTCCTTACAAAAGGTGGAGGGTGGGTTTGGGTGCAATCGTACGCCACTGTTGTGCACAACACTCGCTCATCTCGACCGCACTGTATTGTGAGTGTGAATTACGTACTTAGGTGAGTAAACATCATCACGCACCATGCATGCGGAATTGTAAATAATAATTGTGAATTGTGTTTGCTTATTTCAGTGAGCTGGAAGCGAAGGAGTTTGTTTTGAATGAGATTCAAGGAGCTGTTAAGAGTGAACCACTCACCCCGGTGATTTCGTCACATGTGGTCCATTCGACGACACCGGCAACAGTGGGGACTCCTACCGCCATCACTCCCACAGTTACCTCAAAGGTCGAACAATGCTTCCAATCCCGACTTTCGCAAGGAAGTTTCGACTATGCCCAGGTCTATCCTACACCTGTGCACGACGTCACATCAAGCATCAACCAAAGTATTCAATTCGCCGACACCACTAGTAGCAATAGCAACTACTATAACAACCATTACTACTACGACTCAGTTGACGCGAATATTATTCGGCCGTTTTCGGCGAATTCGAGCAGTTGTAGCAGCAGTTCCGAGAGCGAACGTCAAATGTCAACCGGAAATGCATCCATTATCAACGATACATCCCCGCACACCACCTACAGTGATCTAAGCCACAACTTCGAACTGAACTACTTCTCGGACAACAGTTCAAATCCCCACCACAACCATCATCATCATCATCATCATCACCAGCATCCACATTCGCAGCAAAGTAATCATCACAATGGCGACTTACAGTCCAATCATCACAATCACGCTCCACATCACTCCCAACAGCATCATCCTGTCGAAAGTACGTTTAGTGATACTTTTAAAAATGTCAATGTCAACCCGCCACAATACACCAGCGTAATCGTAGAACCGCAACATTTTATAGCTAATGAGTTTGTTCACTAGGATTTTATAGGAAGTTATAGGATAAGGCTTAAAGCAAAGCAGGGATTCGTCTAATCAAAAAATCAAATCCACAAGACGCTAATATCGTTTTTATTTTTTTTGTAACAGAATACAGAAATTATTGGAGTTGATTTCTTTTGTTTTTGTTTTGGTTTCTCGTTACATCGATTTATTTCTAGATACATACACATATACATATGCACACATACATATATGAACAAATTGTAAACTAATACATTTAATTCTAAGTATTTATAATTATAATTTAGTTTTAACCTCATACGCACGTTGTCATTTATATTATTAATAAAATATAAAATAAAATACTATAAGAATAAATTGTTAAAACAAAGAAACAAATTCGGTATACAAACATGTAAATATACAACATCTATATATTTATTGAAAAATTGACGGTTTTTTTATTTAAAAAAAGACAACATTGTCCAACATAAGTTTTGTAAAATAAAAATCCATACAAAATTTCCACTGATGGAAGAGGAATCGTTGTATGAAATATGTAGAAGAACTTACATGTAACCGGCCCTATCGAGGTAACATTCCATCGCACAGTGATCCCAAATCGGCTTACGCGTCTCAAAAATCTGTAACTTTTTTGTTTCTTGGAATAATTAAGTCAAATTTGGAATACATAATCTCTCATAATCACTCAATCATTAAATTTTACTGGCTTTTAATACTAACATTATTTCTAAAGTTCAGAAAAACGCGATTTTGACATTCTGTCACTTTTTTGACTCTTTGAATATTTAAGTATAATTTTAAATATTTTACTTCTGATATTCACTTTGAACATCTTTTCTTTTTTAGTCCGTTGAGAACTAGAGCCTAGTAACTTACAGATCTCAACCATTCCTACGTACGAGTACTGTTGTTAGGGATGGAGGAGACCTACAGTTTTAATCTGAATCCGAACGGCTAATTTGAGAAAGCTGCACGTTTCATGACAAGAATTACTCTTGGAGGATTTGTCAATTCCTCGCAAGAGGCAGTACCCGTGATCCAAGACCTCTAGCATGACAGTCCAACGCACTTACCATCGTGTCACGGGTACTACTCGTCGAATAATTTATACTCTGTTCAACAAAAATAATCAGTACAAGCGTTATGGACGAGCTTTTTGCAAAGCAGTGGCGCTTGGTGTACCCCTACTACACTAGTTATGAAAAATGCCCCTACAAAATTAGTAAGCCACTGACATTCCTTAAAGAATTGTTGTTGCAATTCTTCACAAAAAGGTGTACCCACTGCTAATGGGAAGGTTAGGTTAGGTTAAAGTAGCTGTTGGTTGGGAAGTCCAACACACTTAGACCAAAGTATGGTCCGTTGTGATACCACATGGATCAGTTAATCAGCTTAACTCGTTGAACCAATTGGAGCTTCGAATGAAGCGTAGGAGACAAGTAATGTCTGAATTTTTTAGATCGCTGGTATCGTTAAAGTAGTAGTCTCCAAGGTGGATTCTACGTCTTTGTGATAAGGCAGGGCATGTGCACAGAAGATGAGAGATTGTCTCCTCTTCTTCTTCGTCCATGCAACTCCTACAAACATCATTTGCAGGGGCTCCAAGTCGAATAGCATGTCTTCCTATTAAGCAGTGCCCAGTCAGGACACCTATAACGTAGCTAATGTGCAATCTACTCAGAGAGATTAATTGTTTTGAGCGCCTGGCGCTAAGATTAGGCCAAATTAGTTTAGTCGCTGCACAGGTGGTGGTGTTATTCCACCTGAAGTTTGTTTTCTCTATGGTATCTTGCTTTAGCATGAGTTTACATGTAGCTAAGGGGATACCTATGCTAGCATTGTGAGCCAGCAGAGGTAAAGTTGTTCCGATTTTTGCAAGTTCGTCAGCTTTACAATTTCCTGGAATGTCTCTATGGCCCGGCACCCAGAAAAGGTGAATGTTGAACTGTGTAGCCATCTCCGTAAGAGATGATCGACAATTTAGGGGTGTTAGTGAATTTGTGGAGACAGAGTCTAGGGACTTTAACGCAGCTTGGCTATCCGAGAAGATGCGTATATCATTAGTTGATATAACGTTTTCTCTTAGCCAGGATAGGACTTCTTTTATAGCCAGGATTTCAGCTTGGAACACGCTACAATGATCGGGTAGACGAAAGGAGAGACTTAAGTTTAGTCTATCTGAGTATACGCTTCCACCAACCCCATCCTCCGTTTTTGATCCGTCTGTATAAAAGTTTATAGGACCATCGTTCAAAAATGATGTATTCTCCCAAGAAGACCTGGGAGGTATAGTCGCTTTGAAGCTAAAGTTATTAAACTGAGGATGGGGGATGGTGTAGTTAATATTACTGTTTATAGTTCTGAACGAGTTCAGAATAGTGGTGTGGCCAATTCCATTATTGATCCACAGAGAGGAGGCTTGAAGCCGTATGGCAGTATTAGCGGCCGTTTGCTTGTTTAAAATGTCCAGCGGTATTAGATGGAACAGAACATCTAGTGAGGCGGAGGGGGTAGAGCGAAGTGCTCCTCCCATACACAGGTGTTACGGGCCATATAAATTAATGTATATAAATATACCTATAGCCGGCGCGGCGGCGCGGCTGCTCGACGGCGACGACACCGTCCACCATTCCAACGATGAAGAATTGTTATTTGGCTGAGGGCCTAATCCATCCCGGTGGCTTATCAGGGTCATCGACAAAAGAAGTCGATAGACCTCCGATTTAATTATATTCTGAAAAGAAAAGATAAATTCAGTCAAGAAAATAATAAGAATAATATTACCAATGCAAAGTGATGAAGTTGTTTTGGCAGGATTCGATTGCTTTCGCATTCGAATCTTTACAACACAAATTCACCACTCTGCATAGCTATCACTTACCTTAATTATATGGAAAAGTATTGAGCAACACCTGAAAAAGAAATGAGAATAATAAAAATATCATTATTATTAATAGGAATCAGTTTAATTTAATAAATAATACTTACCAAAATAATTTATGTGCCTCTAGACTCGTCCATGTTTGTTTTGATTTTGTTTTGACAATTACCACATAGGTATCCTATCTAGTCGTTTCGTTCTGCGCATGCAATAGTAGCTTTGTCTTGTTTTCACCCAAGGGACAAGGGGGTAGACAAATTAATACTAGCGCATGCGCAGGAATGTATTATACAAGATTGTTCATCCACTGAATGAACCTAAATGAATTGCTAATGGTTTAAGTATAAGATAGATACAGGATGATATGAAAATTTATTTAAAATAATAATTTACGAGATTAGAAAGATACGATAAAGATTAGAATAATTAGTTAAAATAAATAATAGGATAAGTTAGGAATTTAGAAAATAGATAGATATTAGAGTAATAGAAGAGGAAATAGACTGATAGATATAAGACTGTAGTAGTAGTATATATGTGTGGGTACGATTTCTTGGACTTGGATAAGGGGGGGTAATTATCTGTGATAGGGATGCAAAACAATTGTGGGTGGAAAAATAGTTATCTCACTCAGAGGTAGTGGTAACTATTTACTTAGTTAATAGGAGAAGGCAAGAAACTAGCCTAAGGGATTTTATGGTCATTCTTACGTTTGAGAGTTTCAGAAATAGAAGTGTTAACGGCCATTCTTTTTGTGACCAACAGTTTTTTTTTAAATTCAAAATCTATTAAATTTTCTTTTACAAGTGATACAAAAAGTAAAACTTAGATAAGAAGTTTGTTTTATTAAACAAAATAAGTGGATTGAAATAAACATAATAAAATCAATATACCAGGTAAAATAAAATTGTGAAAAAGAAGAAAGAAGATTTGATATATGTATAATTCCATATATATAGATCATCTTAATTCCACTGAGTTGGATATAGAAGCTAGAGGAAAAGTCCTAGGAAATTTGGTGGCGTTATATATATATATATATAAATCAGCAGAGGTTCAGATCAGAATCCAAAGATCAGGAGAATTAGCAGAAGCCTGAGCCTCTGCAAAGTTTTTTTTGTTACCTCCTTCGGATTTTTAAATTTTAACTTTGAAGAAGGACATTCTGTACAGAGGAAGTATTCCTTTGTCCAGTACAAAGGAAACAACTTCCAAGGCAAATCAACATACATAGTCTAAGAGGGTACTATATATCTATATACCTATAGATATATATAGATATCCTTCGAAGACAGAAACGGATTGATACAAGAAGAATAGAAAGGGTGTCCAGAGGAAAAGTTAAGAAAAAAAAAAAAAAGTGAAGAAGTGAAGAAGTATCGGAAAATAAAAGAACTTTTAAAATTTGTTTTGATATACATATATGTATATACTATTTTTAATAATTTAACTAAAGTAGAGCAAAAAAAAAAAAAAATATCAAATCTGTGAAATCAAGTTCTCTAATATTTTTTAAACTAATTAATTTTTTTTTTAAATTTGAATTTGGTTTGAAATTAGACAAGTGAGAAAAGTGATTTTATAGGCTGTTAGAATAATTTTTAAAAATAATAGATTCAGTGGTGGTGAATGTACTACCGAAGGTTCTCTACGTGCTGCCGGCAGAACGACGAGGGACCAGGAAACGGTGAGTGATAACTTTTTGTTTATTGTGGATAAAAGACCAATTAAAAAGCCTCTAAGATCAATTTTTTTTATGAATTTAGATTTAAACCTTTTTAGTTTTTTTTATATCATTTTTTTTAATTTTCTTTTATTATTTTTAATTATTTTTAATTTGTTTTGTAAGATTATAAGAATGGGAGAACTCGATTGAATTTTTTTTTTGTGTTTAATGGAATTACTTAATAAAATTGTAATTTGAATTGGCTTGAAGTTTACAAAATGGTTTTCTAATTTAAAAGCTAGTGGTGTGTGGAGGCTTGGTAAGGCCGTCCAGAAGTGATTTGGATTTTTAGGACATGACAAACTGACTGCCTCAACGGACTAACGCGTGACTGGTTGAGTCATTTTAGGGGCTATTTCCGCTACTTTCGGCCATGGAAATAGCGAAGGAAGTATCTTCATGATACTTGGGCGGGTTGGCCAGACTTTCGTCAATAACATCAGACGAACGTTTGGGATTCAGTGTGACGATGTTTAGGGGGATAAGAGAGAGGTGCTTTAGAAAGAATAGGTTTATATTTTTAGTTTTTTTTTATATAGTTTTAGTTAGGGTTTAGTTTTCTTTATTTTTTTTTTGTACTTAATTTTTTTTATAATTTCATTTTATTCATTTTTTTCATTATTATTATTTTTTTTGGTGAAGGGTTTTATATTTTTTTTTATTATTTTTATTAGGTTAGTCATAGGGATTATTTTTTTTTGATTTTTCTTAAACTTAATTTCGAAGCACCGATCACTAGTTTCTCTTAGATATCGTCAAAGTTCACAGGTTTGTGTCATTCTACACCTTTTTACCTTAGGCACGAATAAAAATAATGTTTAGTCGAGCAGGAGGTGTACTGGAAGGTGGCAAGAACCACCCCACGCGACGAGCTGAGCCGTGCGACCACAAGCGTGCCGTAGCCTCTTCCAGTACTCCAAAGCATTCCCTCGTGGAGACCTGACTCCTAACAATGGCGCCCAACGAGACCTAACGGTTTTAATTTTTTTGTCAACGATTACACAGGCCTGGAACTGGTAACTTTTGATCTTGTCACAGATGGAAAATTTCTGTCCAAATCTAAAGGCCAAGAGTCAGAGATTTTTGTGAGGAAGTTGGAAATCTGGGACAACATCAAAAGTTTGAACAGGGTCGTACCATTTCGAATCTCAGCTGTCCAAAGAATTAGGTACAGCCAGATTCTTTGTGAGGTAGAGATTCGAAGTTCGAAAACCTTGTTCATGTGGAAGTTCATTTTAAACTCACAACCAGCCATTGACTAGGCTATATGCCAGGAACTATGTAGTGGTTGTGGGGGAGAGATGAACTGAAGCAACCACTGAATTTCTAACGCACCAGTCACAAGACATACATAAGTACTTAAGGACACAACTAACGAACACCAATTTGCAGATGGATAGGAAAACTTTGCCAACCTTCACACACCTAGCGTTTGCTAATATAAATACCTAACAAATATAAACAATATTTTTTTTTACAAATTACATTTTTTTTATTACAAATTACATTTCTTTTTCATTACAAATTGCAATTTTTTTGTTTTATTTTACAAATTAAATTTTTTCTTTATTGATAATTTTTTTTTTACATTTTTTTTTCATCTTATAACTTAATTTTTTTTTATATAATTGTTTCTTTTTTTTTGTTTGCTTATTTTTTTTATTTTTTTTATACTACAATTTTCCTTTTTATAATCTTTATTTTTGAATTTTTTTTTTAAACAATAATTTTTTTACTTTAATTTTTGAATATTTTTTTTATAATCTTTATTTTTGAATTTTTTTTACAATAAGTTCTTCTTTTTATACTTCAATTTTTGATTTTTTTTTTTATAATAATTTTATTTACAATAAGTTTCACTTTAAATTTAGTTTTTGTTAGATAGGAGTTTAGCAGTTTTAAATTCAGAAGGAAATAGTTAGTGAAAATGTCGGAAGGGAAGAAGAAGGCTACAGGGACAGTTCCTAAAGTAACAGGGAAAAAGAGGGTCACACGTCAGACGGAAACTGTAGACGAGGAAAGCGGAGCAGTTGAGACCCCTATACTTTCAACTGTACCACTGACAGTGACAGAAAACGACGACTTAGACAAGACATACCATGAAATAACAAACATTATACGCAACATAGACTTACTTGGAACAAACAATAAAAACAACAACTTACAAAATACGAACATACAAAACGCGACAGTAAGACGTGAAGAGGCCGCAATGGGTCTTGAAGATGATGAAGACAATGAGAACGAACAAGACCGTATGCGAACAGAACTAGAACAACTGACCCAACAAAATTTAGAACTCGAACAATTACGAATGGAACAAGAACAACTAACCTTACGAAATTACGAATTTGAACAAGAACGACTACGAATAAAACAAGAACAGAAACGATTACGTTTAGAACAAGACCGAATTACTGAACTAAATCGAAAACTCGAAATGGAACGTGCAAGACTTGCTAAACAAAACTATGAACTTGAACAAGAACGATTACAAACAGAACAAATAAGACAAACCCAAAACCGAACTAGTACGAATAACACTACTAACATACCAAATATAAACGTACTAACAGAACTCGACTTGTACGAAAGAATGCAAAAAATTGCAACTCTAACTGTCAAGGAAAGTCAGACCAAAACAATGAGTGTTCTTGCAGATGGCTTGTCAGAAATGTACAAGTTGTTTGATAAGAACATGAAAGAGGTCAACTCAAAGTTATTGAGTTTAGAACAGTCCTTGACAGTTCAGAGAGACATGACGAATGTACAAGACTCAGAACAAAACACGACGAGTACTAGAAGGACCAACAGACAGACAAATCACTCGATAAATGGCCAATCGACATCACATCCGTCAGATAGAAGCTCTGCATTTAGGGATACCAATCGAAGGATTGATATTCATAAATGGGGAGTTAAGTTTGACGGTTCTTCAAAAGGTATGTCGGTTGGAAGTTTCATTTTTCGAGTGGAGAAATTACAGAAGAAAAGTGGACTGACTGACGATCAGCTCTTCGCTAATTTCCACCATTTGGTCACGGGCTCTGCTGAGCGTTGGTATTGGGATATTTGTGAGGAAAACCAGGATGATGAGTTATTCAACTATCATGATTTGAAGGCCGAATTAATTCGACAATTCCAACACAATAAGCGTGACCATGAAATCCAAGAGGCAATCATGAATCGAAAACAGCAACCCCATGAAACATTCGATGATTTCTATGCCGATATTAGAGGTCTGACTTTGCAAATGCAAGTCAGACCTAAAGAAGATGATTTGGTTTCCATGGTAAGGAAAAATTTGAAGGATAGAATCAGCACCTTAGTTTTTGGTTGTGCAATAAGTAATATTCGCGAATTGAGAGAGGAATGCAAAAGAGCAGAAGAGCATTTAGCATTAAGGGATGCAAAGATAAAACGTTTTACGCACGAAATAGATGTTAGAGATAGAGTGAGTGATTCAGAAGAAGAAGATTTTGAGTTAACAGCTTTTCAAGCTAAGAGACCGGAAAGGAAGGGTTTTAGAGACAAAGAGAGGTATAGAGGACCAGAAAAGAAAAGAGATGAATTGAAGGACAAACAAAAGCCTGTTGGCGATTGTCCGTCCTCTTTTCATACCTTAACGTGTTTTTGTTGTGGACAGGGTAGTGTTTCCTTCCGATGTGCTGCATGTCAGGGAAACCCGATAGTCGGCAGTACATCCGGGAGTCAACCGCCGACGACAAAACCCCTCCCGGAGAAGTCGAACAACCTAAAAGAATAGAAATTTTGAAAAGAAAAACTGAAAATAAAAATAATAACGAAGGTACTCACCGGATTGAAGAAAAGAACCATTTTAAAAGTCTTCACCAGAGAATGAGAGAATATGACGATGCTAGAAAGAGAATTTTTGGTGAAGAAATAGATTTTATAAAATTGAAGAGTAGGAATTATTTGAAGATTAGGAGGCTAAGGGAAAAGAGTGCAATTAAAAGAATGACTAAAAATAAAATTGAAGCGACAATACTGACAATGACAAATGACAATAGGCCATACGCAAAAGTGCAATTAGAAGGAGAGGATTTTGAAGGACTGTTAGATAGTGGAGCGTCCGTTACGTGTTTAGGGAAAGGAGCAATAGAATTTATAAGTAGGAAAAATATCAAAATTTCAAAAATGAATAATGATATAAGAACAGCTGATGGAAATCAACAGAAGAAGCGAATGTTTCATGGGATGGTAGAACAGAAGAGTTGGAGATTCTGGTTGTTCCTAGCCTTTTACAACCACTATATCTGGGTGTAGATTTCTGGAGTTCTTTTAATGTTGCTCCAAATATAATTAGTGAGCTTAACGCTCCAGTAATGACGAAAGAACAGCCAAATTTTCGCGATCTCTCACCGGATCAAGCTAAGCAGTTGGAGAGCATCAAGTTATTGTTCCCCTCCTTTGCCATACTCGGATTGGGTAAAACCAATCTTGAGGAACATGTGATAGAAGTGGATGACGAACAAATTCCCATTAAACAGAGGCACTATCCCATTTCTCCAGTAGTACAGAAACTGATGTATGCTGAACTGGACAGAATGCTGGAGATGGGAGTGATAGAGGAGAGTAACAGTGCTTGGAGTTCTCCGGTTGTTTTAGTGAGAAAAAGTAGGAAAAATAGGCTGTGTCTGGATTCTAGAAAAGTTAATGCGAGAACGAAGAAGTTTGCTTATCCTCTTCCACATATAGAGGGGATTATAAGTAGACTTCAAGATACGAAGTTTATCTCCAGTATCGACTTGAAAGATGCCTTTTGGCAAATTCCTCTGGAGATCAAGTCAAGGGAGAAGACAGCTTTTACAGTCCCTGGGCGACCGTTATATCAATTTACGGTTATGCCATTCGGGTTGTGTAACGCTGCCCAGAGAATGTCTAAGCTAATGGACAAAGTCATTCCTGGTCGTCTTCGACAGAATGTCTTTGTCTATCTCGATGACCTCTTGATTTGTTCTCCAGATTTCAAAACACATTTGAAGGTACTGGAGGAAGTTGCTATAGCCTTACGCCAAGCAGGATTAACAATAAATGTAGAAAAAAGTAAATTTTGTTTCAAGGAGATAAAATACTTAGGGTATGTAGTTGGTGACGGATGTATACGAACTGACAAGGACAAAGTATCGGCGGTCGAGGACTTTCCGATACCGAAGACCCCCAAGCAACTCCGTAGGTTCCTAGGCATGACCGGATGGTATAGACGTTTCATACCAAACTACGCAACGATAGCAGCTCCAATGACAGACTGTTTGAAGAAAGGACAGACTTTTAAGATGACCGACGAAGCAACAACAGCATTTCAACTACTCAAAACGAGTTTAGTTACCGCTCCCATACTCACGAATCCAGACTTTTCAAAACATTTTTACATACAATGCGACGCTTCAACCTCTGGAGTAGGAAGTGTGATCTTCCAGATGGATGAGGAGAAAAATGAACGGCCGATAGCATTCATGTCCCAGAAGCTGAATTCCGCTCAAAGGAATTACAGCGTGACAGAACTTGAATGCTATGCGGCTATATTGTCGGTGAAAAAGTTCAGGGCCTACGTGGAAGGTTTACCCTTTACTATAATCACCGATCATGCAAGTCTGAAATGGTTGATGACGCAAAAAGACCTAACTGGACGCTTGGCCAGATGGAGTTTCAAACTCCAAGGTTTCGACTTCGTGATCGAACATAGGAAGGGTGTCCAAAATGTAGTCCCTGATACTCTCTCACGAGTCCATATGGAGGAGATCACGATCGAAAATTTGGCACCAGAGGTTGACTTTAGTTCACCATATTTTTCGTCAGAAGAATATGTTGAACTAAAGAAGACAATAGAACAAGAAAAGAACAAATTACCAGATATTTGCATATCAGACGGATTCGTTTATAAACGAACGGACATTAGAACGGGTGACGCAGTACAGGACGACCGAGCGTGGAAACTTTGGGTTCCGAAAGAGTTGTGCGAGGGTCTTTTGAAAGCTGCACACGATTCCCCAGTGTCCGGACACGGTGGCATAAACAAAACACTGTCAAAATTAAGACAAAAATATTTCTGGCCTGGAATGGCTGCCGATGTACAGAACTGGGTGAGATCGTGTGAAATTTGTAAATGTAGTAAGTCGATCAATATTACTACTCGACCGCCGATGGGACAACAAAGACTGACTGAACGACCTTTTCAACGGTTATTTATAGACTTTTTGGGCCCTTATCCAAGAACAAGAAACGGAAACACTCACATATTCATCGTCCTAGATCACTTTAGCAAATATGTCTTTCTGAAAGCAATACGAAAAGCAACATCATCTGAGGTAGTTAAATTCCTAGAAGAAAGTGTTTTCCATGTGTTTGGTGTTCCAGAATTTGTTCATTCAGACAACGGAAAACAATTCGTTTCGGAATTGTTTTCCAGCTTCTTGACGAGATATGGTGTCAAACATGTACGAACTGCAATTTATTCACCACAAGCTAACGCGTCTGAAAGGGTAAACCAATCTGTTTTATCGAAGATTCGGTCCTATCTCGGTAGTGACCAAAAACATTGGGATCAGCACGTTAGCAATGTGGCGTTCTCATTGCGAAGCGTTGTACATGATGCTATTGATGTTGAACCGTACTACGCAATTTTTGGAACACCAATGGTTCAGAACGGCAAAACCTATGAACTACTCCGAAAGTTAGGAGCAGTAAAAGAGTCAAAAATCGAAATTCTAAACAAAGATGACCGACTAGCATTAATTAGAACGAAGATTTTCGAAATTTAGCACATCAAAAAGCTACCAAAATATATAATACTCGAAGTCGAGAAATCCAGTATAAAACTGGCCAAATAGTTTACAGACGAAACTTTAAACAAAGCAATGCAATTGAAAATTATAACGCGAAACTCGGTCCAAAATTTATAAAATCCATAATTTTAAAACCGGTAGGAAATTCCCTTTATGAAATAGGAAATCTAAAAGGTGATAAAATAGGAGTTTATCATGCGAAAGACTTGCATGTTTAAAAATAAAAACCAAATTGACGCACTCAGATGATGTTGCCCACTGTGATATTAGAGTTAGATAAAGATACTTTAGTTTTTTTTTTGTAGTTTATTCTTATAGGTCATTTTATATTTACATTGATAGTCTGTGATATTTTTTTAGTTTAATTAGCTTAGCTTTTTATAATCTGTGATATTTTTCTTTAGTTTAGTTTAGTTAGCTTAGTTTTTATAATCTGTGATATTTTTCTTTAGTTTAGTAAGTTAGCTTAGCTTTTTATAATTTGTGATATTTTTCTTTAGTTAGTAAGCGGAAGTACCTGATTTTTTTTTAGTAGAATAAAGACTCATTTTTTTTTTACCTGTGATATTAGATATATAGCTAGTTTAAACTATTAATTGTTTATCTTAACAGAAGCTGTGATCATTATTCTTTGTTGATACGTTAGAAAGTAGGCTGCTACCAAAGAGTTTATGTAGGTATTATCTGAAAGAAAACAAACAAAAATTATAGAACTGCTCGACAATTGAAATAATAGAGCATGGGATCTCAGGTAATGGGCTCAGCCACACTACGAGACCATTTAAATAAAAACATAAATACTAACCCATTATGTCCACCTTTTTTTTACGATGTAAGTGGCCTCACGACCACTCAGCCACTTCCATCGAGCCTGTTACGGGCCATATAAATTAATGTATATAAATATACCTATAGCCGGCGCGGCGGCGCGGCTGCTCGACGGCGACGACACCGTCCACCATTCCAACGATGAAGAATTGTTATTTGGCTGAGGGCCTAATCCATCCCGGTGGCTTATCAGGGTCATCGACAAAAGAAGTCGATAGACCTCCGATTTAATTATATTCTGAAAAGAAAAGATAAATTCAGTCAAGAAAATAATAAGAATAATATTACCAATGCAAAGTGATGAAGTTGTTTTGGCAGGATTCGATTGCTTTCGCATTCGAATCTTTACAACACAAATTCACCACTCTGCATAGCTATCACTTACCTTAATTATATGGAAAAGTATTGAGCAACACCTGAAAAAGAAATGAGAATAATAAAAATATCATTATTATTAATAGGAATCAGTTTAATTTAATAAGTAATACTTACCAAAATAATTTATGTGCCTCTAGACTCGTCCATGTTTGTTTTGATTTTGTTTTGACAATTACCACATAGGTATCCTATCTAGTCGTTTCGTTCTGCGCATGCAATAGTAGCTTTGTCTTGTTTTCACCCAAGGGACAAGGGGGTAGACAAATTAATACTAGCGCATGCGCAGGAATGTATTATACAAGATTGTTCATCCACTGAATGAACCTAAATGAATTGCTAATGGTTTAAGTATAAGATAGATACAGGATGATATGAAAATTTATTTAAAATAATAATTTACGAGATTAGAAAGATACGATAAAGATTAGAATAATTAGTTAAAATAAATAATAGGATAAGTTAGGAATTTAGAAAATAGATAGATATTAGAGTAATAGAAGAGGAAATAGACTGATAGATATAAGACTGTAGTAGTAGTATATATGTGTGGGTACGATTTCTTGGACTTGGATAAGGGGGGGTAATTATCTGTGATAGGGATGCAAAACAATTGTGGGTGGAAAAATAGTTATCTCACTCAGAGGTAGTGGTAACTATTTACTTAGTTAATAGGAGAAGGCAAGGAACTAGCCTAAGGGATTTTATGGTCATTCTTACGTTTGAGAGTTTCAGAAATAGAAGTGTTAACGGCCATTCTTTTTGTGACCAACAGTTTTTTTCAAATTCAAAATCTATTAAATTTTCTTTTACAAGTGATACAAAAAGTAAAACTTAGATAAGAAGTTTGTTTTATTAAACAAAATAAGTGGATTGAAATAAACATAATAAAATCAATATACCAGGTAAAATAAAATTGTGAAAAAGAAGAAAGAAGATTTGATATATGTATAATTCCATATATATAGATCATCTTAATTCCACTGAGTTGGATATAGAAGCTAGAGGAAAAGTCCTAGGAAATTTGGTGGCGTTATATATATATATATATAAATCAGCAGAGGTTCAGATCAGAATCCAAAGATCAGGAGAATTAGCAGAAGCCTGAGCCTCTGCAAAGTTTTTTTTGTTACCTCCTTCGGATTTTTAAATTTTAACTTTGAAGAAGGACATTCTGTACAGAGGAAGTATTCCTTTGTCCAGTACAAAGGAAACAACTTCCAAGGCAAATCAACATACATAGTCTAAGAGGGTACTATATATCTATATACCTATAGATATATATAGATATCCTTCGAAGACAGAAACGGATTGATACAAGAAGAATAGAAAGGGTGTCCAGAGGAAAAGTTAAGAAAAAAAAAAAAAAAAGTGAAGAAGTGAAGAAGTATCGGAAAATAAAAGAACTTTTAAAATTTGTTTTGATATACATATATGTATATACTATTTTTAATAATTTAACTAAAGTAGAGCAAAAAAAAAAAAATATCAAATCTGTGAAATCAAGTTCTCTAATATTTTTTAAACTAATTAATTTTTTTTTTAAATTTGAATTTGGTTTGAAATTAGACAAGTGAGAAAAGTGATTTTATAGGCTGTTAGAATAATTTTTAAAAATAATAGATTCAGTGGTGGTGAATGTACTACCGAAGGTTCTCTACGTGCTGCCGGCAGAACGACGAGGGACCAGGAAACGGTGAGTGATAACTTTTTGTTTATTGTGGATAAAAGACCAATTAAAAAGCCTCTAAGATCAATTTTTTTATGAATTTAGATTTAAACCTTTTTAGTTTTTTTTATATCATTTTTTTTAATTTTCTTTTATTATTTTTAATTATTTTTAATTTGTTTTGTAAGATTATAAGAATGGGAGAACTCGATTGAATTTTTTTTTGTGTTTAATGGAATTACTTAATAAAATTGTAATTTGAATTGGCTTGAAGTTTACAAAATGGTTTTCTAATTTAAAAGCTAGTGGTGTGTGGAGGCTTGGTAAGGCCGTCCAGAAGTGATTTGGATTTTTAGGACATGACAAACTGACTGCCTCAACGGACTAACGCGTGACTGGTTGAGTCATTTTAGGGGCTATTTCCGCTACTTTCGGCCATGGAAATAGCGAAGGAAGTATCTTCATGATACTTGGGCGGGTTGGCCAGACTTTCGTCAATAACATCAGACGAACGTTTGGGATTCAGTGTGACGATGTTTAGGGGGATAAGAGAGAGGTGCTTTAGAAAGAATAGGTTTATATTTTTAGTTTTTTTATATAGTTTTAGTTAGGGTTTAGTTTTCTTTATTTTTTTTTTGTACTTAATTTTTTTTATAATTTCATTTTATTCATTTTTTTCATTATTATTATTTTTTTTGGTGAAGGGTTTTATATTTTTTTTTATTATTTTTATTAGGTTAGTCATAGGGATTATTTTTTTTTGATTTTTCTTAAACTTAATTTCGAAGCACCGATCACTAGTTTCTCTTAGATATCGTCAAAGTTCACAGGTTTGTGTCATTCTACACCTTTTTACCTTAGGCACGAATAAAAATAATGTTTAGTCGAGCAGGAGGTGTACTGGAAGGTGGCAAGAACCACCCCACGCGACGAGCTGAGCCGTGCGACCACAAGCGTGCCGTAGCCTCTTCCAGTACTCCAAAGCATTCCCTCGTGGAGACCTGACTCCTAACACAGGCAGGCTGTTCGTTGGACTTTGCTGAGTTTATCGCGATTTGTCGCTGTATATAGCGCCGTCCACCATACCGCTACTCCATAAGTAAGGATCGGCCTTATGACCGAGATATATAGCCAGTGTGTAATGCGGGGCTGTAGGCCCCATTTATTACCAATGGCCTTTTTACAGGAGAACAGGGCTACTGTGGCCTTGTTTATTCTCTCTTGAATATTAGGTTTCCAACTTAATTTCTTATCTAAAATGAGACCCAAGTATTTTACTTGTTCAGAGAATTTAAGTGGTACACCGTTTATGAGGGGAGGGTCAATGTGTGGGACTTTGTATTTCCTTGTGAAGAGGACAAGGTCGGTTTTTTGTGGGTTAACGCCTAGTCCACAATGATTTGCCCATCTGGTGAGCTTATTTAAAGCGTTTTGTAAGAGTTCTTTTAGTATATTGGGATGTTTACCCGTTACTGCAATAGCAACATCGTCCGCATAGGCAAACACTCTGTATCTCTCTCTTTCTAGAGTAATTAGTAATTCATTTATTACCAAGTTCCAGAGGATAGGGGATAGGACACCACCTTGTGGCGTACCTCTGCTGACACCCCTTTGTGTAGTAAAATCGCCCAATTTTGAATTGATAATCCTGCTTATCAGCATCTGATTAATCAATTCACTGATCGACTTATCTACCTTCAGAGATGTCAATACACGTGCAATTGCAGATGTGTCGACATTGTTAAATGCACCTTCTAATGGGAAACTGTTATTTAAATCTCAACAAAGTTACCATTATCACTCTTAATTGTAATCAAAGAGCTCATGAAGTGGATTTCATTAAGGAGCTTTTGGGTTTTGAAGCTTTTGAGAACAAAAACCTGTCAGAGCTTTAAAATTAAAACTAAATAACTAAATCGCTTACGCAAACCAATGCAATAAAAGTGAGAGGAAAACGTCCTATCTTCCCTGTACTGACTATTTTTGTTGAACAGAGTATAGTCAAATATGGAATATATGATCTGTGATATTCATTTAATCATTTAAAACTCTTTTTTCTTTAAATAATAAGTTTTTAGTACTAAAAATTTAGTACTCAAATTTTACTTTAGTTAAAAAATTCGAGATTTTTGCATTAATTAAATGTTCAACAGTTTTGTAAATATCTTATTTTAATTTTGTTTTAATTTTTCAACTTATGTCTTTAAATTCATACATATTTTTAACATAAAAATTAATAATCAATAGCATACTAAACTAAGATTTTTTTTAAATCTTAAGTAGGAATTAAAGCTTCTTCAGAAAGGTCTTTGGATTCCACTTTCTGTTTCCTTTTACTTGATAACAGTAGATCTGATGTCAATAAAAGGCGGTGAAAATGTGTACATTTGCCGTTGTTCTTGAACATTTTCTTGCATGCGACAACCTTATTTTTTTATAATCTTTAATGCGAGCTTCTTGTGCATCTTCGGATAGTTGACCTACTGATAAAATCCCAAAATGTTGAATAATGGCTTAAGCATGCATTAGGAATTTATGCCCCGAAGATGACATGTGATACCATTTATATTTATCAACATATAAAATGCATACTCCCAAAACTTCTCATGATCAACAGTCAAACAGATGACAGTGTTTGTAAAATTATATAAAACTGCTTTATAAGATCTAAATCTACTCCAGTGATATTGGCTGTATCTTGGAAATTTTGAAAAATTCTCCGTGCAGTGTTACCATCGTTGCTTTTACCAGAACCTTTCCGAAGTTTATCTATGAGTGAACCTAATTCAGCTCGAAAAAGATTTTGAACGTATTTGTTCTTTTCCTTCTTGCTTGAAGAATTTGCAGATCACTTAGAAAAAGAAAGATGTAAGACAATATGAAGTATCAACTCCATACAACGGATCCAGGCGTAAACAGTTGATAAACCGTACATGAATGTGTTTTCACTTAGAGGTTTTGCTTTCACCTTATTCAAGTCTTTCATTTCACAAGGTTTTGCTCTACATATACTCTGCAAATAGCACTCAAACTTGTTTCCATTAAGACTTGCCCAACTTTTCCATCGATCATTGTTAAAAACAATTCATGTTATATCTGAAAAACTTTTTCATTTTCATCAAAAATAGTAACATTTAATTCATTAATTTGATTTTCTATGTCATTTAAAACTTCTTTAGTTTTTTCAGGTGTTTCTTTTGATAACTCAATCAAAATCGGGTGGCAACAGCGGACAGATGAGCAGGTTGGATTTTGCCAAATCGTCGTTGATTCAGTTGTTGACGAAACAAGTTAGGGACCAAGAAAACTTTTACAAGGACACAAATAAAAGGGTAAAAATGGATTCATCGCTCACTCGACGATAGTTTTAAAGTAGAAAAAGAAAAATTTAAAGAGATTCAAACTCACACACACAAACACAAACACTCACATCGAAATGAGGCGAATAGCTATGCGAAAACCCAAATTGAAAAACAAAAATTGGAATTTGAAATTGCAAAAGCCAACAGTTTGAGGGAGTGATTTAAAAATTTTCAACTTTTACCAATGCTTGTACTTACTTTCATTTATTTTGTGTCTTCCAAGCAAATTTGTCTCAATTTCATATTGTTGAAATCTTCGTGTTCGAAAAATTCCTAACTTGAATCAAAACATTAACAAATTTGTGCAGCTTTCAAAGGTGCATAGTGCAACTGTCTTGCACCTAACAAGAACCGAAATCTGATGTCCAATAATCCTATGGAACGTTCAACTATATTACGAGCTCTTCTTTCTTTTTTTAATCTATATAAAGCTATACTTTTAGGCGTCAGTTATAGCTATCATTGAAATCGATCCGGAAAAATATTTGAATCGATATTTGAAGGTGTTTCCCTTTGAGTAGAAATGAAAATTATATACCGATCGATCGGAAATCACACAAAGAATTTTTTTTGAGAAAAAAAAGTTTAGTTGCACATTTATTTTTCTCTAAAAATGTATTTTTCTATTTTCCGGACGGAAATTCATTTTCCTGAACAGCTGATACTTTTATGTTCAAAAGTGAAACGAATCGTTCCACTGATTTGTATTCCAATTTCACACAATTCCCATGACAGATTTCTGTCAATAAACATTTTTCGGTGGCTTTCAATCAGGAAATTTTGTGCAATGACAGAAATTTCTAATGATAGCTATAAACGACTTGCCAAAAAAATTCCAATGTTTGTTTTCAATGATGAAAACCAATGATAGCTATAACTGGCGCCTTAGTTGTCAATCAGGAAGACGGCAATGTCATGCATCATATTGATTGTATTAACCAAATTATTGAAACAATTTATGTTTGAATAAAATCAACCTAATCTAAATCTGTGTTGATATTCAATTTTAATTATCAACTCTTCTTTGTACTGCGTAATGTGATCACTAAAAGTTTATGATTGCTTGGTAGAACTTACATTTTATTATTGGTATGTTCGGTCACATGAAATTTTGTGCGATTTTTTTTGCAAATTTAAATAACGTGATGTCAAAACCCAAAGGAAAAAAATCCAAGTTTGGGAAACTTGGTGAAATTTTCAAGCTACCAAACAGGCTTAAATATCATTTCGATCAACTGTTGTGTTTTATTGTAATATTTCTTTTCAATTGTTTTGTGCTGAAAAATATTGTTACTGCTTAAATGTAAGTATGCATTCTTTTCAATTGTTACAAATTAAGTACAAATGTTTGTTTTCGTTAAGGACTGCCACACAACATCAAATAAAAATGATCTCTTTGATGGAAGCACAACAAGAGTTGGAAATCGTAAAAATCGCCAATGATTTCAAGTTGTTAGAGCTGAACAATACTACTTAGCCTTCAAACTACTTTGGAAGTTGATTTAAGTTTTTTTTCTTATGTTATGTATTTATTAAGTTTTTTTGTTGTGTTTTTGTTTTGTTTTGGATTTAAAAGTTTTGTTTATTGTTTGTTTCTTAAATAAAAAGTTATTGAAAACAAATATTTTCTTGACATTGTTTTTTTTTTTTTATTTATTTCGCTTAGCAAAATTTTTATTGAACTAATTGTTCGCATACAAATCATCCCTCATACCATCACGGATTCTTTTGGCTGCTGTACTCCAAGAGTTATCTCCAGCTGCAGGTACATGAAGCCCATAGTTTTAAGGAACATTACGTTTTGGTTCAGGATGTGGCACATTGCGAGTGCAGCATATTATGTATATTGTGCAATGCAGAACATTCCACTTTCACTACTCTTATTGGCTTGTATCTTAACTTTCTTTCTATAAACATATACATACATTACTGTTCACTTATTTTTGTTTTAACTTTGATATCTTTTCACTTTTTTCACTAAATTTTAAATTTATAGTGGAGCTGAAGTTCACACAAATTATCTTTCTCACAAAAAATTAATCAAAATATATGAAAGTGACACCTAAATAGCTCTCACTAACAAACCATAGCAAAAAAGTGATAGTCAATTTGATAATCACCTTACGTGGAGCAAAATCATCTATTTTGATGGTAACAATCACCTTACACGATTCCACCCCAGGGCTCCAACGGATATTTTGAATCACCTAAAAAAGGTGGTCTGTATGTTGTAAAAGAATATTTTTTTCTAGCAACCAGCTACTTCTGATAATGATTTCTTTCAAAATAATGTCGTTCAGGACTTAAGCATTAACATCTCTTATTCTCATTTGTTTTGTATTTACTTTTTATTTTTTTTCAGGCGAAAGTTTTTCTTGAATCTAAAAGAGAATTAGAAGATAAGAAGAACTTGAAGATAAGTTTATTTACACCCGCCGCCGCGCCCGTGTGAAATATGTAGTTCGCGAATACAGCTTATATTTCGCAATGATCTCCTATTTGCTTTATTTTGTGCCCTTAGCTCGTCCAAAAATAATCCTACACAATCCATTTCTATTATTATTGCTTTTATTGAGTTAGTAAAATAAATAAATAATACTTTGTTTCAATTTTTCCAATTTACACTTTTGTTGACGCTTTAAATGGAAACATAAAACATATAGGTATTTGGATATAAGGAAGGGACTTTATTCGATAGTTATGAATTAAAATTCGGTCCATCTTATTACTTTTCTTTAAATCACAATATAATTGAATCAATTACTTTTTAAAAGAAATTATAGAAAATAGATCGCATTTTAATACACAAAATTATAACTAAAAAATAAAAGTTGTTTTTTTTATATAATTTATTCATTTTGAAAAGTTTTTGCCAGAGAGAAAAAACTAATCGAGAGAGTCAAATTTCCTCGTCTTCGTCCCCAAAAAACTTTTTATTTACATTTTTTATACCGTGTTGAATCATAGACACATCATATAAAGACCGGAATCTTTCGTACGTTTTACCCTCCAACACCCATTTGTTTACATTGTTGTATTTGTAATTTTGACATTACGTCCATTTTGAAATGTGAAATCCAACAACAATTCGATGCGGTGTATTCACTTGTTTTGACAGATGTTTTTTTTTTATTAAATTGCTGTGGTGAACATAAAAGTATCAGCTGTTCGGGAAAATGAATTTCCGTCAAAATAAGAAATAAAATAAAAAAATACATTTTTAGAGAAAAACAAATGCACAATTACACCTATTTTTCTCAAAAAAAATTCTTTGTATGATTCCCGATCGATCAGTATATAACTTTCATTTCTAATCAAAGGGAAACACCGTCAAATATCGATTCAAATGTTTAAATTTGCAAGTAGACACAATATGGTATCCTCATTTGAACCAATTTCCGCACCACATTGGAACTCACTTGGAAGTGTTCTTATAAGTTTTTTTGATTGTAACTAAAAAGTGTGAATGCAACTTTCTTACTCACACTTCAAGGATTCAAGGAAGGTATAAACCATTCCTGTAGGTACATTATTGTACCAAGGACACGACCGAATGAGTTCCAATATTTGTATTTTTAAACATTTTGGATAGGAAAATACAAATATTGGAACTCATTCGGTCGTGTCCTTGGTACAATAATGTACATACAGGAATGGTTTATACCTTCCTGGAATCCTTGAAGTGTGAGTAAGAACGTTGCATTCACACATTTCAGTAAAAATCAAAAAAACTTGTAAAAACACTTCCAAGTAAGTTCCAATGTTTGTATTTTCCTATAAAAATTATCTTTAAATTCTCTCTGTACCATTGTGCGTAAGCCAAGCGTTTTCAGTCTGTAAATGATACAAACAAAGTTAAAAAGAGAAACTCAAGCGATGATTTCCCTGCAACTTTACCTGATTGGCAATTACCCAAATGACGATGTAAGCCCAAGTGCTACTGCCTGGAATTCCCCAGAGATAGCCACGTACGTCGTACATACATACATAGCAACTTCAAAGAACATATGAGGCGACGAAATGAACTCAAAGAATCCACCTTCACCTTGTGGCATGAAGTGTTTGTCGGTGATTGTTTTGCCAGCGGAATCCTTACGCAGATTGTCTAAAATCATGTTGGACTTCTATTGCTGTGACCAGCTGAAGTGGGAGCTGAAGCAGCAAATGTACTGCATGAAGGTGATTTTCTGGATTGAGAATGACGATGGTGTTGTTCCTGAAACGATAAAAATTATCTTTTACCCAAATGAACTTGCGACAGTGTTGTGAAACACAAACCCCTTACGAATCCCTCGGTATAGTGAAAGTATCCAACGATGTAATGTGACAAATTCTCTTGGGCGAGAAGATTTGTTTTGTATGAAATTTGTTTTTCTATTAAAAATGTTTAAAAATGCAAACATTGGAATTTTTGTTGACGTTTTCAAACTCACCTCGAAGAAAAAAATAGTTATGTTATGTGTGATGTTGAGGTGATGTCACACTTTTATTATTTTTTTTTTAATTTGAAAAACTTAACTTATAGTGAAATTGTTAAAAATTGGCCACTGTTTTGTAATTATCAAAACACTTTTATCAAATAGTCATCGTTTTTAAATTCGAAAAAAAAGAATTATTATAACATTCAAAAAAGATAATTTTTGGAACGCATAATTTTACCTGGATCAGAACTCTTTATATTACATTCAAAATTAAAAAAAAAAACAATGTTTTACAGTTTTGCTAATATATTTCAAGTTTTCTTTACATAATACAACAAATTCCTTGTTCAGACAATTATAGCTTTTTATTGAATTGGAAAGTGTATTATACGTAGTACACACTTTTAAATATAGTGAAGTTAAAAATTAACAATTTCTGCCACTTTCAATCACAAAGTCTTCTAGCCAAAGTTTCTTTTGCATTTAAATAAGTTGGATTTAAGAAAAAATAATTTATCCCAGGTATACCTTAATCCATATTCGATTATTACTATCAAAATAAGACTACGTAAATACTCAAGCGAGGAAAAAATAATTTAATTAAAATATTTTTTTTTGGTAATTTTCTCAAGAACTAGAAGACATAAAATCATCTAGTTTTCAGTTTTTGATCAAAAACAAATATGAGCAATGAATTCTAAAAACAATATTAGATAATCTTAAAGTTTTAAAAATTACAATTTAAACCTTTTTTTGCCCAAATTTTGAGTTTAAAACACTTTTTTTCAAAAACTATGCAAATTAACACATGTCTGTTCCATTAGTAATGAGAAAATATGAACCAAAATATAATAATTAGCAATAAGCACGATCGTCTCGATCATAAAATATGATATTAAATATTATGTTACATTTCAATATAATCACGTAGGAACATGTTGTTTTCCTTTCTTTGTTTAACCATATTTGATGACAGTTTACAGCAAAAATGTTTTTCGATGTTAGTCTTAAGTTGGCATCTGAGATGATCGGATTAATAAATATTTTTTAAAAATATAATATCTCAACAGACTATTTTAATTTGCATAGTTTTGACTTGATTTAAAAACAAGCTAATAGACAAAATTGTTGTCTTTAAAAAAATGTATAAAACTTAGTTGTAAGTATTACCATTATTTTTTCCATTCAACGTACATATTTTTTTAAATTGACCCTAACGCCTAAACGGGGAGAATAGACCCCGCTCCCATAGTAAAAAATTATTGTTTTTAACTGTTCTATACAAATCCGTCATAAAAATTTGTCGTTATCGTACTCTTCCCAAAAAATGCAATAGTTAATGTCGATGTAGCCACTAGGTGCCTCCCCTAAAGAATTTCTCATCACTATGCTTTATTTTCGTGGTGAATTGATGTTAGCGGATGGTGAATTGATGTTAGCAGTGGTGAATTGATGTTAGAATTAGAAATAAGGGTGCGTGAGAAGCAGCGTTGCCAAAATGTGCCCGATCGGGAATTTGTACAAGTGTGATAACTAAAACCGTAAACACAAAGACCTCAAATATAAAAAGTTTATTTAGAAAAGACAAACTGTTATTATTTTCTAAAACAAATTTTTTCCAGGGTAGTGGGCTAGTGGCCCGCACATTTTGGAAATGGCCCTTACAATTTTTTTCTCCGCGGCAACGCTGGTGAGAATTGACGTTTCAGCTTGTAGGCAAACCAGAATGACAGATAGGTTTCCGGTCTTTATATGGTTTGTCTATGTGTTGAATTCTTATCGGTGTATACATGTTTCCACCTCGGAGAGTACAAAAAAATTCAGTTCAGAGATTGTGACATTTGATATTTCTCATTTTTGTTATTATTGCTGGCCAAGAAGGTTGTGTTTTTTTAAGTTACTGTTTTTATTTCTAGAAAAATACTAAATAATTGGAATTAATAAGAGTTTTCAAAAGCTAAACGTGTCCCATGCGGTTAACTGAAAAAGAAGCTGTGGAGAAAGATATTGAATCTATTAAACAATTGAGAGTAAGTTGTATATATATGTACATACGTTTATTATATACTGAATATAATTTGTATTTTATTTTCCAGACTACCTGATTGATTCACCTTTAATGTATCAGCATGGATAGAAAAGGGATATTGAATATGTAACTGCATATCAAGGAACGATATTCAGGATGTTAACCTGAGATACCCAAATAATCACAAGGATGTAATATTTTATGATAGTTAATTGTTAATACTTCATTTGTCATTAATTAATATTATTACAGAAAAGCATCTTATCAATACACTACTACATCGAGACACAAGCGTCAAGCAAGAAGTACCTTGGTCAGAGATACGCTGGAATCAATAATAAACAGTTGGAAGGTGTTCACAACATAAATTTAATTTAGTTTCATATAGGTATTGTAAGAATATAAATCCTCTTTATAGAGGAACGCTGAATTAAAATAAAAACAATGTACTTTAAATATTTAAATTAAAAAGAGGTATTGGAGTGTTATCAATAAAATAATATTAGATTTTAATAATATATGTATGTATGTACATACATAGGTATACACATCTGTTTATGTTTTATTTATTTTAAACAACATTTACTTGCGTGAGGTTTTCATGCTTTTCCACACCACCTTCAAGACAAATTTCTTTGCTATTGAGGTAGCATGAAGGCGCGTTAACCGATTTTTTTCTTAAATGATGTTCGGTTTCCCCAGTAGGCCTATTTCACACCGTATGCTAAAAATAAAAAATATTAATATCACAAAAGACAAACAAGGCAATAATATCACAGAAAAAGCTTTGAGGTAAAATTAAAATTAGCGAAGAAAACGAGCAACGTGAATATATATTTATGGTGAATATATAAGTAGGTAACTCATAAATGGGATACTGTCAGCATTTTATTCCTAAAACTTTTATCATCTAGCTCTCTATTATAAAACTTTAGTAAAAAGTCAACATGGATTCTAAGGAAATATCGAAGAAGGAAAAACTCATCCATCAGATTTTCACAACATTGAAAGTGTTTGACATTATTCAACTCATTAAAATGAATGTTTAATAAGCCTTTTTGGTGGCAGTGCTTAGGAAATAAAGGTAACATTTTTTTTAGCATTTCAATTTAATTTATAAATTGTTGAGGTGGTGAAACTAAAGTACATGTGCCGTACTGTTTAAGTGTTGTAAAGTGTGAAGTAGGGTTATTGTTTGATGAAACGGTAGGAAGATCTAAGTTGCAATTATGGTCCTGGTAACATTTTCGATACAGCCATCCACCGACATAGTGGAAACTGTTCTGTTTTAAAAAGCTAGATATATCAATGTTCAGTGCAGTGATTTCAGCGAAAAAGGGAATAGCTGTTGACGGTTCCGGAAGCCCTGAAACATTTTGAAACAAAGTATGATTTTCCAAAGCTGTAATTTTTTCCACTTTGATCATCTCACAGTTGCCAGCCCTTACAATTTTAAAAGCTGTGGGCCTGCTGTTATTGCCCAATGAACTTCTTATCTTTCCAAAAAAGAGTTCAAGGCAATCCTCGTTGAGGTGTCTAGTTAAAATGTACTTAAAGTCAAACTGTTTTAAATGCTGCCATAAAGAAAAAAGTGAAGATATATTTAATAGCCAACTGTAAATAAAATTGAACTTATTTGTTATGTCTATGCCTTTCGTAGTTTGTAACTGACTAATTTGCCTTTGGTTCAGGTTGCCGGAAAAATACCCTTTTGGCTAGCTCTGCCGAGGGTTCTTGAACCTTGAGCCTGTTACAAGAAAAATGTTATTTCCGGTCTGAGCGTCTAAGATTTTGTTTCACGCGCGAGAATGTCGCCTCGACCCTCCCTGCCATGGTTGTCTCCCTCGCTAGGACTACCCTTTACCAGGCTTCTTTAAAACGTCATCGTTTCACCTTCCCCGCTCATCCTTCCCATCCTCTTCTTATTAAAAAAACTTAGTTCTCCATAATGATTTTAGTATTTATTTCAAAAATTATCTAAATAAAAATTAATTTTACATAACTTCATTTGTATATGTTGAATGACAAATTTTATTTAATTGAATTTCGATTAAAAATGAACAAATACTCTATTGGCAACAAAAGTAATACATATGTATATAAAAAGTAATATATAAAAAAACAACAAAACTCACCCCTGTCCTTCTGTAAGTAGTGGCCAGTGCTGCAGGAGAATGATGAGGTAGTGCCTTTTTCTTTTATGTGTGCACACTTTCCTGTGCTTTTGTTTAATATATCTGTACACAATCTATATATATATAATATATATATATATATATGTATATGTATAATTTACACTGTCGCGAATTAAAACATATCACACGGTTCGCGTATTTAAAATTTATTTTATGAAAATTTTGATCTCGACCGACTCTGTCACCACTTCGAGGTACGACTTTTGCAAATTAGGTTAATAATAAAAAAAATGATAAAAAAATGAAGAAAACGAATTAAAAAAAATTTGACTTCAATCAACCGGATTTAAACTTTTCGCCTTTGGTGCGGCTGTTACATTTACCGGAGCCTGGACAACCACGGCTACCGGTTTGCTCCGATTCCGTTGATCTTTTACCGTTCTGGGTTCGTGCTGCTAGTTTATCTTTATCTATATATACTTCTGGACTTCTCCAGCGAAACCAGGAACTCAGTGAACTTTCCTGTCTATGATCTCTGGACAATTCCCTTTCTGGAGTTTTGATTTCCGCTCCTTTTTTCCTGGCTCTGCAAGTTCTTATTTTATTTTTAATTTATTCTTTGCTGAATTGATCTGAATTGGTCGATATACCCGTTGACCGTTGCCTTATTTGAAAAAGATTCGATCTTGTGGCGTGCAGATAACAAAAAAAAAAAGAGATTTGAAATTTCTTTTTCTTTCGGCCGACACTTTACCAATCAACATTTTGTGCTGAATTAGCAAATAAAATTCAGCCAAACAGCTAAAATAAGTGTTCTCTGGATAAATTTTATAACAATCTAATCCCCATTCTCTCAAAAGAAATATCACTCATTTATATCATTGAGATTTCTTATTTCAGTGTCCCAAGTCCCTATTCTCCGAACCTATCCTTACCGACTCGCAATATCGTAGATTTCGATCTTGTTTATGTCATTTTGACAAGTCAAAAATCAAAATCAGACTCATTTTTTTTGTTTGCTTACGTTGGTTGTCGTCGTCGGTTTTCTTTAAGTTTTATCTCATGTTTTGTATATTAAATAAATAATGTCGAATGCAATTTGTAACAAGTTTTTAACTCGAATTGATTTCAAAAAACTCGCGCCCGACCTAAAAACTCTTCCTGCTCCTGGCTTTGTTGAAACCCTTTCTTCATATTTTGACGTTGTCTTACTTTTGAAGTGTTGAATAAGTCAAACAAAACTTTCATTTTGTAAAAATTGCCAGCTCAATGTGTGTGTTAGTTAATTTGGGGGCTAATCGAATGCTATTTTTGGAATCAGCTTCGTACAAATTTTGTATGTCTGTCCAAGAAGCCATTTTGGACTTTTCAAAACCTACGTTATGTGAAAAAAGACAGTTTCTTGTACTTTTTAAAACATGTGGGGGATCAAAGAAAGCAAACATTTTTTGTTCATTAACTTTAAAATAGGGTTTGGAAAGATTTATGCCTAGTTTTTTAAAAAGATTTACAAAATTCGAGCCTTGATCACAAACAAAGTGAACTGGAACCAGATCACTTTCTTGCAGCGCAGATATTGCTTGCTCTACCAACTTTTTAAGCATATCACTTTTGCAAGAAGATTTTACAAAGTAGTATGCGATCTCATGAGTCCAATGAACTGCAATTCCTTGAGCCTTGATTACGACTACGTTTGTAGCGGGAAACTGAGAACGATGCTTCCCTTCACCGTAACCTTTTGTTTTTAGGTAGTTCTTGGAGGTTTAAATTTTACCTCCAAATTTCCCTACTAATGATTAAAAATAATATTAGTTGCTAACAGAATTAAAAAAAAAACCTTTAATGCAACAACTTAATTTTTTAAAATCCTATTTTATAGAAAATTTACACGTTTTATGTCTTGATTTTTTAAAGACTTTTAACTTCCCATAGGAAGTTATTGCAATCCGTCTGATTTATCGAATTGAAAATGTTCACATTTCTCGACGTTTCAAGGTCCCTGGGGTCGAAATAAAAGATTTTTAGAGAGATGTCTGTACGTGCTTGTATTCGTACGTTCAAGAAGTTTTTTTCGTCGTCCATAGCTCAAGAGCCAGTATATATATCAACTTCAAATAAATTTTGTTACACAGATAATAATGCAGAAAGATGCAGAAAGGACTCTCAAAAAAATTGCGTGGGTGTTTTTTTGCCATAGCAATTTAAAAAAAAGGTGGAAATTTTGGTTAAACCATTAACGCTAGAGTCTTGAATTAAATTTTATTATATATATTGTAACGTGATAGCAAACAAATATATTTTTGGAAAAAAATCCAACTAGCGGTTTTTTTTATAAATCAAAAATACTGAAACAAATATTTTTTACCTTGAATATTTTACGAACAAAAAATGATTTTATTTCTAAAATAATTTTATACAACGATAAAAAAAGTTTTTGACATCTGGTCAGATTTTGAGAAAAATTGAATTGACATTTTTTTTTTATAAAAAATAAAAACCTAAAAAAAACATTACTAAAAGTTGGTGAAAATTGATTTTCTACTCAAATATCTTTTCAAAAATTTGAGATTATGGCTTCAAACTAATTTTGTCTTATAAGAAATTTTGTTTTCAACATTCGGTTAAATTTTGAGAAAAATCGAATTGAGTTTTTTTACAAAAAATAAAAATCTAAAAAAAAAAACAATACTAAAATTTGGTAAAAATTTACTTTCGACTCACATCTTTCCAAAAATTAAAAATATTGGCTTCAAACTAATTTTTTTATTAGTTTTTTTCTCTCTGGTTTTTGCTTTCCTAATTACATATTTGCGATACGTGTGTGTTGTGAAACAAAAACAATATTTAATTTTTCAGCAAGGGTGGTAACCAAGATGTGTAATGAAATGTACAGATAATAACATCGGTACACTTTGCGTTCCAAATGATATCTGCTAAATATTTAGTTAGTTAATTAATTTTCTATTACATCAGTATTTTTTAAATGTGAAATAGTTTTTCTTCTTAAATTGCTTGAGTTTGTATAATTATTTTAATTATTATTATTGTAATTTCAATTGTTCTAATCGTGTTTTTCATGCATTGAGCAAGTATAATTTGTGCATTCTTATTGCAATATTTTTGTTCTTTTTAAATTGTTTCCCAAATTAATTTGACAACTCTTAATTGATTATTATATTCACCACACAGTTTATGTACCTACTATAATCTCTAGTTATTATTCCGTGTCTCCCAAAATAAGTAAATAATTCTTCTCTCCATCATTTAATTTTAATAATATGAACCCACCACAATATTCCTAACTACTTTCCCTAAAAGCTAAATTTTACTTCACTTGCATTTCCCCTCCTTCTTAATATAAAACAAAATTAGTTCTCTCGCTTTTTAGTATGTAAATTATTCAAAACTTTTTAAGTTTTTTCGTGCCCGCGTGCTTCTAAGCGCCTACCTTTGCTTGCTTGGCTATTACCCTTGGACTCAGGTTCCCAGTCTTGTTCGTGTAATTAGCGTTAATTTTTTTGTATTCTGAAGTTAAATGCCCTGACCATTTAGGAACATCTTCCCTCTTTGCATGTCATGGCCCTGTGGTGACCTCTTTCATGCAAAATGTGCTTATAGGCAAAATTAATTCGTCGAAAATTGGGAAATTGAAATTGGGATTTGGTATTGTGGAGATTGTGGAAAAAATCATTATCGAGTCCAGCTTTTAAGTTGAACAATTTAAAGTCTCATATTTAATCAAAAGATTTGAAGAATTGACCAGTAATGTGTCTTATCCCTTCCAAACATTTTTGACTTTCAATCAACTTCTACAGACGATCTTGTTACTCAAACTCCTATTTTAGTAACAGATTTTCCTCTCATTCTTCCACTAATGACAATATACCTAAAATTGTTCCTAAGACAGATAAAAAAGGAAACGTGATGTTGCTACATCTTCTAAAACCTGTCCTACTCCTAAAAGATCAAATCTTAAAAGAAGGCCAAATAAAAAATGTTATGTATCCCCAATGCAAGTCAAGACCAAAATCTAGTTATGACTCCTCAGGTTAATTCGGACGTTAATTCAATCGATAGAACTATAGTAATTCATTAGAACCTCCAACTATAGTTTCAGATTCGGGTTTATAAACTATTATTCCGGTCAACGTGAATAATCAGTTTGTTCCTAGACCTTTAGAATTAATACCCAAACCCAAATCCATATTCATTTCTCAGTTACTGCCAGAAATTGTAGCTGATGACTTATTGCAAATGCAGCTTCGTACAAATTTTGTATGTCTGTCCAAGAAGCCATTTTGGACTTTTCAAAACCTACGTTATGTGAAAAAAGACAGTTTCTTGTACTTTTTAAAACATGTGGGGGATCAAAGAAAGCAAACATTTTTTGTTCATTAACTTTAAAATAGGGTTTGGAAAGATTTATGCCTAGTTTTTTAAAAAGATTTACAAAATTCGAGCCTTGATCACAAACAAAGTGAACTGGAACCAGATCACTTTCTTGCAGCGCAGATATTGCTTGCTCTACCAACTTTTTAAGCATATCACTTTTGCAAGAAGATTTTACAAAGTAGTATGCGATCTCATGAGTCCAATGAACTGCAATTCCTTGAGCCTTGATTACGACTACGTTTGTAGCGGGAAACTGGGAACGATGCTTCCCGTAACCTTTTGTTTTTAGGTAGTTCTTGGAGGTTTAAATTTTACCTCCAAATTTCCCTACTAATGATTAAAAATAATATTAGTTGCTAACAGAATTAAAAAAAAAACCTTTAATGCAACAACTTAATTTTTTAAAATCCTATTTTATAGAAAATTTACACGTTTTATGTCTTGATTTTTTAAAGACTTTTAACTTCCCATAGGAAGTTATTGCAATCCGTCTGATTTATCGAATTGAAAATGTTCACATTTCTCGACGTTTCAAGGTCCCTGGGGTCGAAATAAAAGATTTTTAGAGAGATGTCTGTACGTGCTTGTATTCGTACGTTCAAGAAGTTTTTTTCGTCGTCCATAGCTCAAGAGCCAGTATATATATCAACTTCAAATAAATTTTGTTACACAGATAATAATGCAGAAAGATGCAGAAAGGACTCTCAAAAAAATTGCGTGGGTGTTTTTTTGCCATAGCAATTTAAAAAAAAGGTGGAAATTTTGGTTAAACCATTAACGCTAGAGTCTTGAATTAAATTTTATTATATATATTGTAACGTGATAGCAAACAAATATATTTTTGAAAAAAAATCCAACTAGCGGTTTTTTTTATAAATCAAAAATACTGAAACAAATATTTTTTACCTTGAATATTTTACGAACAAAAAATGATTTTATTTCTAAAATAATTTTATACAACGATAAAAAAAGTTTTTGACATCTGGTCAGATTTTGAGAAAAATTGAATTGACATTTTTTTTTTATAAAAAATAAAAACCTAAAAAAAACATTACTAAAAGTTGGTGAAAATTGATTTTCTACTCAAATATCTTTTCAAAAATTTGAGATTATGGCTTCAAACTAATTTTGTCTTATAAGAAATTTTGTTTTCAACATTCGGTTAAATTTTGAGAAAAATCGAATTGAGTTTTTTTACAAAAAATAAAAATCTAAAAAAAAAACAATACTAAAATTTGGTAAAAATTTACTTTCGACTCACATCTTTCCAAAAATTAAAAATATTGGCTTCAAACTAATTTTTTTATTAGTTTTTTTCTCTCTGGTTTTTGCTTTCCTAATTACATATTTGCGATACGTGTGTGTTGTGAAACAAAAACAATATTTAATTTTTCAGCAAGGGGGGTAACCAAGATGTGTAATGAAATGTACAGATAATAACATCGGTACACTTTGCGTTCCAAATGATATCTGCTAAATATTTAGTTAGTTAATTAATTTTCTATTACATCAGTATTTTTTAAATGTGAAATAGTTTTTCTTCTTAAATTGCTTGAGTTTGTATAATTATTTTAATTATTATTATTGTAATTTCAATTGTTCTAATCGTGTTTTTCATGCATTGAGCAAGTATAATTTGTGCATTCTTATTGCAATATTTTTGTTCTTTTTAAATTGTTTCCCAAATTAATTTGACAACTCTTAATTGATTATTATATTCACCACACAGTTTATGTACCTACTATAATCTCTAGTTATTATTCCGTTTCTCCCAAAATAAGTAAATAATTCTTCTCTCCATCATTTAATTTTAATAATATGAACCCACCACAATATTCCTAACTACTTTCCCTAAAAGCTAAATTTTACTTCACTTGCATTTCCCCTCCTTCTTAATATAAAACAAAATTAGTTCTTTCGCTTTTTAGTATGTAAATTATTCAAAACTTTTTAAGTTTTTTCGTGCCCGCGTGCTTCTAAGCGCCTACCTTTGCTTGCTTGGCTATTACCCTTGGACTCAGGTTCCCAGTCTTGTTCGTGTAATTAGCGTTAATTTTTTTGTATTCTGAAGTTAAATGCCCTGACCATTTAGGAACATCTTCCCTCTTTGCATGTCATGGCCCTGTGGTGACCTCTTTCATGCAAAATGTGCTTATAGGCAAAATTAATTCGTCGAAAATTGGGAAATTGAAATTGGGATTTGGTTTTGTGGAGATTGTGGAAAAAATCATTATCGAGTCCAGCTTTTAAGTTGAACAATTTAAAGTCTCATATTTAATCAAAAGATTTGAAGAATTGACCAGTAATGTGTCTTATCCCTTCCAAACATTTTTGACTTTCAATCAACTTCTACAGACGATCTTGTTACTCAAACTCCTATTTTAGTAACAGATTTTCCTCTCATTCTTCCACTAATGACAATATACCTAAAATTGTTCCTAAGACAGATAAAAAAGGAAACGTGATGTTGCTACATCTTCTAAAACCTGTCCTACTCCTAAAAGATCAAATCTTAAAAGAAGGCCAAATAAAAAATGTTATGTATCCCCAATGCAAGTCAAGACCAAAATCTAGTTATGACTCCTCAGGTTAATTCGGACGTTAATTCAATCGATAGAACTATAGTAATTCATTAGAACCTCCAACTATAGTTTCAGATTCGGGTTTATAAACTATTATTCCGGTCAACGTGAATAATCAGTTTGTTCCTAGACCTTTAGAATTAATACCCAAACCCAAATCCATATTCATTTCTCAGTTACTGCCAGAAATTGTAGCTGATGACTTATTGCAAATGCAGCTTCGTACAAATTTTGTATGTCTGTCCAAGAAGCCATTTTGGACTTTTCAAAACCTACGTTATGTGAAAAAAGACAGTTTCTTGTACTTTTTAAAACATGTGGGGGATCAAAGAAAGCAAACATTTTTTGTTCATTAACTTTAAAATAGGGTTTGGAAAGATTTATGCCTAGTTTTTTAAAAAGATTTACAAAATTCGAGCCTTGATCACAAACAAAGTGAACTGGAACCAGATCACTTTCTTGCAGCGCAGATATTGCTTGCTCTACCAACTTTTTAAGCATATCACTTTTGCAAGAAGATTTTACAAAGTAGTATGCGATCTCATGAGTCCAATGAACTGCAATTCCTTGAGCCTTGATTACGACTACGTTTGTAGCGGGAAACTGAGAACGATGCTTCCCTTCACCGTAACCTTTTGTTTTTAGGTAGTTCTTGGAGGTTTAAATTTAACCTCCAAATTTCCCTACTAATGATTAAAAATAATATTAGTTGCTAACAGAATTAAAAAAAAAAAACCTTTAATGCAACAACTTAATTTTTTAAAATCCTATTTTATAGAAAATTTACACGTTTTATGTCTTGATTTTTTAAAGACTTTTAACTTCCCATAGGAAGTTATTGCAATCCGTCTGATTTATCGAATTGAAAATGTTCACATTTCTCGACGTTTCAAGGTCCCTGGGGTCGAAATAAAAGATTTTTAGAGAGATGTCTGTACGTGCTTGTATTCGTACGTTCAAGAAGTTTTTTTCGTCGTCCATAGCTCAAGAGCCAGTATATATATCAACTTCAAATAAATTTTGTTACACAGATAATAATGCAGAAAGATGCAGAAAGGACTCTCAAAAAAATTGCGTGGGTGTTTTTTTGCCATAGCAATTTAAAAAAAAGGTGGAAATTTTGGTTAAACCATTAACGCTAGAGTCTTGAATTAAATTTTATTATATATATTGTAACGTGATAGCAAACAAATATATTTTTGGAAAAAAATCCAACTAGCGGTTTTTTTTATAAATCAAAAATACTGAAACAAATATTTTTTACCTTGAATATTTTACGAACAAAAAATGATTTTATTTCTAAAATAATTTTATACAACGATAAAAAAAGTTTTTGACATCTGGTCAGATTTTGAGAAAAATTGAATTGACATTTTTTTTTTATAAAAAATAAAAACCTAAAAAAAACATTACTAAAAGTTGGTGAAAATTGATTTTCTACTCAAATATCTTTTCAAAAATTTGAGATTATGGCTTCAAACTAATTTTGTCTTATAAGAAATTTTGTTTTCAACATTCGGTTAAATTTTGAGAAAAATCGAATTGAGTTTTTTTACAAAAAATAAAAATCTAAAAAAAAAACAATACTAAAATTTGGTAAAAATTTACTTTCGACTCACATCTTTCCAAAAATTAAAAATATTGGCTTCAAACTAATTTTTTTATTAGTTTTTTTCTCTCTGGTTTTTGCTTTCCTAATTACATATTTGCGATACGTGTGTGTTGTGAAACAAAAACAATATTTAATTTTTCAGCAAGGGGGGTAACCAAGATGTGTAATGAAATGTACAGATAATAACATCGGTACACTTTGCGTTCCAAATGATATCTGCTAAATATTTAGTTAGTTAATTAATTTTCTATTACATCAGTATTTTTTAAATGTGAAATAGTTTTTCTTCTTAAATTGCTTGAGTTTGTATAATTATTTTAATTATTATTATTGTAATTTCAATTGTTCTAATCGTGTTTTTCATGCATTGAGCAAGTATAATTTGTGCATTCTTATTGCAATATTTTTGTTCTTTTTAAATTGTTTCCCAAATTAATTTGACAACTCTTAATTGATTATTATATTCACCACACAGTTTATGTACCTACTATAATCTCTAGTTATTATTCCGTTTCTCCCAAAATAAGTAAATAATTCTTCTCTCCATCATTTAATTTTAATAATATGAACCCACCACAATATTCCTAACTACTTTCCCTAAAAGCTAAATTTTACTTCACTTGCATTTCCCCTCCTTCTTAATATAAAACAAAATTAGTTCTCTCGCTTTTTAGTATGTAAATTATTCAAAACTTTTTAAGTTTTTTCGTGCCCGCGTGCTTCTAAGCGCCTACCTTTGCTTGCTTGGCTATTACCCTTGGACTCAGGTTCCCAGTCTTGTTCGTGTAATTAGCGTTAATTTTTTTGTATTCTGAAGTTAAATGCCCTGACCATTTAGGAACATCTTCCCTCTTTGCATGTCATGGCCCTGTGGTGACCTCTTTCATGCAAAATGTGCTTATAGGCAAAATTAATTCGTCGAAAATTGGGAAATTGAAATTGGGATTTGGTATTGTGGAGATTGTGGAAAAAATCATTATCGAGTCCAGCTTTTAAGTTGAACAATTTAAAGTCTCATATTTAATCAAAAGATTTGAAGAATTGACCAGTAATGTGTCTTATCCCTTCCAAACATTTTTGACTTTCAATCAACTTCTACAGACGATCTTGTTACTCAAACTCCTATTTTAGTAACAGATTTTCCTCTCATTCTTCCACTAATGACAATATACCTAAAATTGTTCCTAAGACAGATAAAAAAGGAAACGTGATGTTGCTACATCTTCTAAAACCTGTCCTACTCCTAAAAGATCAAATCTTAAAAGAAGGCCAAATAAAATGTTATGTATCCCCAATGCAAGTCAAGACCAAAATCTAGTTATGACTCCTCAGGTTAATTCGGACGTTAATTCAATCGATAGAACTATAGTAATTCATTAGAACCTCCAACTATAGTTTCAGATTCGGGTTTATAAACTATTATTCCGGTCAACGTGAATAATCAGTTTGTTCCTAGACCTTTAGAATTAATACCCAAACCCAAATCCATATTCATTTCTCAGTTACTACCAGAAATTGTAGCTGATGACTTATTGCAATATCTCGTTGCCTTAAAACCCATACACATATTTTCGCCAAGATATTCAAGTTAAAAACAAATTTTAAAACAGTAACTTGAATTTTTTCCGAATTAATACCAATTTAAAGTTCGATATTGAAAGTATTTTCTTCTTACTGATAGCAGAGAACTTTGACTAGGCCTTTCAGCATTGCCCAAAACACAATGAGTGATTTTGACACATTTCAAAAGTGATGTTTACAAGCTTAGCAAATAACTTTGCCAAGACCGCCATTCTTGATATTCATCTTCCGACTCAAGGGAACGTATACCATAAAGATCAATTCAAGAGTAAGGAAATGGTGGCTCATCAAGAGCATTTTAAAGTAATGGGCGAAGAAATATTCGAAGAATATTATGTTATTCAAGAAATGCAAGAGAATAATAAAGTAGAAGAAGAAATAATTGAAGATGAAATAATAGAAGAAATTAAGTGTCAAGAAGATGACTGTTTGAACAGGTAGCTATTCATGAAGCTGTACCTAGACACAGTAGAAGAAATATGTGATATCCATGACAATTTACTTGTGACGCGGGTAAGTGATACTTTCACGGAAACATTTAGAATTAGATTAAAAGCTGCTCAACAAAACATATTAGCCCTCAAGTCTAGAAATAGCATTCTTGGAAGAACGGTTAGAAAAATCAACAGCATTTTCAAGAAATAGGAGAAGAAATATTCGAATAATATTATGTTATTTAAGAAGATGAAATAATAGAAGAAGAAATGAAGAGTCAAGAAAATGACGTATTTGAAGAAGACTTAAAGGCAGGTTTGTCTGAAGGCTTGTGTGTAAGAGTTTCAAAAGCCGATGAAATGAAGTTATTGCCTCTCCATTAAATTCACTTCTTCAATTACCTACCTACCCTCCAAAATAACCATGACAACATTTTTTTTTACATTGGCCAAATCAGCACGGAAATATTGATTTCAATATTAAAAGCTAAGCTTAAAATGATACCGGTTCCTGATGATGATTTGTACACATATTGTTCAGTTTCAATGGACGAAATGTCCTTAAAGACTAGCTTAGATTTTAGTAATAGGATAGATAAAATTATAGGTTTTGAAGACCATGGTTCTAATGAGTACAGAGCAAATTGGCCCACTAATAACGTATTGGTTTTATGTCTCAGGACATCGCAAAATGGTGGAAATACCCAATTGCCTATTTGTCAAGTAATTTTGCTTGTCCGTTATGCTTAAGAACCTTTTGTTCAAAAGTATTTATGCTCTTCAAAAAGTTGGGTTTAAACCAGTTCACCTATTTAATGACCAGGGTGCAAATTTTCGAGGTCTTCCTCGAGAACTTGGTGTCAGCAAAAATAAACCCTATTTTGAAATAAGAACTTAAATTGTAGGAGTGCAGAAAATGTTTTGCTTTTACGACGTTCCTCATATAATCAAAAGTGCAAGGAATTGTCTTTTGAAAAACGATACATCCCTCTACATTTTAGGTGCATCTTACACATCCACGTGGAAGGATATTCTAAAGTTTTATGATATAGACTCGAAAATAACACCATGCACTGCTCCCAAGCTGACATTCGAACATATCCTTCCAAATACGTTTCAATGAGTGAAATATCATTTCGCGACTTAGGTTTTTAGGCATACGGTAGGAACAGGAAGTGGGTCAAATATCATGACATGCACTGCAGAGTTGGTAATTTTTTCAACAATTTATTTGATTTACTCAGTGGAAAAATTGAGCAATCAAATCCTTTGGAAATAAATATCAACAACGATTTTCTTGTGATGAAGATCAATTCTCATTTCTGCAGAATGCTAAAAATATATTAAATTATATAACAGCTTCAGATGGGGTCAATATAACTAAGAAGTTTTCTTTCATAAAGGGCTGGTTACTCTCTCATATGCATGTGGAAGCAGCTTAGGACGTAAAGCTTCCAGTATATTCTTACAAGGCGCTTGAATAAAGATTGATTGGAGAATTTTTTCGGCCAAGTTAGAAGTTCGGATTGAAACAAAAGGAGTACAATAGCATTTGCTTTTGTGACAATTTTTCAGCAGCTATGGGGTTTGAAATATCTTAAAGTTGTTAAATACGGGAACTGTGAGCAGTTAGATTTCATTAAACCGCAAATCTGATAATAACGAATCAGCGGCAAGTACATACAATGAATCTGATCCCTCAATTACTTTAGTTCATATAGGTTAAAAGCAGTTCGATAACTGTAATGTACTGGCTCCGTCACACAATTTAGTTGAGCATATTCAAGAATTGGAGGACTAATTTTGCAATTTTTATCGATTCCATTGCTCACGAAAACGAAGTACTTCGAAAACTTTTTTGTGAAGACAAAGAGTATTTTCAATTGTTGCAGCAATTTATCACCCACATTTATTGTTAAATATTCTATTAAAATTAGAATTGTATTTGAATTGAGGTTTTGCAACAGTGATGTAAATAAACCCAGTTTTAGGATCCACTAAGTGGTCTACTACCAGAAAAATATCTGAATTACTTTGAAAACAAATACATTCTTTCAACATTAAAACCACAAAAAAATAACATACTCAAGATATTATGTAGATGACACCTTTGTGATCTTCGATGGCACAAAAAGACAAATAGACATGCTTACAAAATACATCAACAATATTAACACAAAAATAAAAGTGACTACAGAAATAGAAAACAATAATTTAATTAATTTCCTTAACCTAACCATAACAAAATTCAATAATAAATTAAAATATAAAATATACAGAAAAGAAACCACATCGGACACCTTCATACACAATGACTCCCATCACCCAAATTCACAAAAAATGGCAGCTTTCAACGCATTTATAAATAGAGCCTTTAACAGGACAAACCCGACTTTAATAATGAAATTAATATTATATAATAAAACAAATCGCATACAATAATGGATATAAATCAACAATAATAGACAAATTAATAAAGAAAAAAAAAACAAACAACAACAAAACTATTATACCCACAATAGAAAGTCCAAAATATGCATCAGTTACATACACGAATATAGTACCACAAATATTAACAAATCAATTCAAGAAACTTAACATAAATATAACATTCAAAACCGTTCCTTTACCTCTTCACAATACTGTGTTCTATCAAAATAACTGTATCCTTAGCGGTGTATCAGAAATGTTATCTGCTAATTTGTAGAGATAACATCATTTGCACTCTTCTGACTGCATATTACGCAACAAAATTAGGTTTAACCAAAAAAAGCACTCGTCGTTGCTGGTCAACTAATTAGAAACGGTCTATTTAAATTTGATTAAGTAAGAGTGAAAATAACTTTGTAACTTCGCACCGGTAAGTAGACAACCAAGTTGTTGCTGCGGAAAAAAAGAGCTCGTAAGACTTCCCACCGGGTTGATCGAAAAACGAGTAGGCTGGCAAAACGAGACCCTCAAATAAGTTCAACTGAAATTCAACGCCAGATTTCCAATGAAGCTGAAGCTCCGATCTCTGCTCGCACCATTAGAAGACGATTGGTTGAGGCTGGGTTGCATGGTCGCGTTTCACGGAAGAAGCCACTAGTCACCATAAGGCAACGTAAACTTAGGATTCAGTTCGCAAGATCACACATCATTTGAACAGCAAATGAATGGAAAAACATTGTGTGGCGTGACGAAACGAAGATAAATCGGATGGGACAAGATGATGCCCGATATGTTCGTCGGCCAAAGGGAACCGCTTTCAATCCGAAATACGTTTTGCCAGTGGTCAAGCATGAAGGCGGCTCGATCAACGTTTGGGGTTGTTTTTCCTGGAATGACGTTGGACCAATCCATAGAATTAATGGGACGCTGACAGCTTTAAAGTACGTCGACATTTTAAAGGAACGACTAGTGGATTGGGCCGATGAAAATATGCCAGTCATTTGGAAGTTTCAGCAAGACAATGACCCCAAGCACACCGCTGGAATCACAAAACAATTTTTTAGGGACAGTTCTATCACTGTACTTGAATGGGCATCGGCAAGTGCAGACCTTAACCCAATTGAGCATCTTTGGGCGGATGTCAAAAAAGCTGTTGGACTAAAAAAAAATTGTAACTTTGATGTTCTTTATTCGAACATTGAAGCCGCTTGGAAGGCTATACCCGTGGAGCGCTGCAGGCGACTTATTGAATCCATGGAGCGAAGATGCCGAGAGGTTCTAAAGCAAAGAGCTTTTGCAACCAAATATTAAAAGAATTTTTGGTAATGATATCTTAAAATAAAGAAATATTAAGATAATATAATATTTTTCATTTTGTTTCAGATTGGATGTCCACCAAAAAAGGGTCCTTAATGTGATAAAATTGTTATGTGAAGAAAAATATTATAATTTTAAAATTTTTTGTTGTAAATTTTGTTGTTATTAAGAAAAACCTAAAATATTATTTACAAAAAAAAATAATTTAATAAATAATTGAACGAAGAAACAGTTCTCAGAGTATATATAATTTGTGTTTCTAATTAGTTGTCCACAGCTGTATATTAGGGTGATTCATTTCGGCAAACAAATTTTTTTTTGTCGGTGCTCAAGCAAAATATTAATTTACTTATAGAAAAAAAAATTCTCACCAAGGTAGAGCTATTAATATCAATTTTATTTACCATTTAAAATGCATGTAAAAAAATGCTTTTTTTCAAAGTTCTAATGCTCACTCATCTTTTACAATATTGTCAACCGGTTTAATGGACCTTATAGGGAATTTCACGCTCTTTGCTTCAGTATTTTTTTGTGTAACTCGCACTGGTTCGCCAGTAGGAGTCATCAAAGTTCAATTTTTTGAATGAATAGCTTTTTTTCCATTTTTTTAGCAATTCGCAAAAAGTAGGGAGAAAAAAAGGGCTGATTCGTAAAAAATAGTCCTTTGACCAGTATTTATTCAATTTACAGCCATTTTTATGCCTCAAAACTTAAGAGATTGATAAATACTAATCAATCATGCTATTTAAATTGAACTCTTTTTATTGATTACTAATGTATTTCTCTATAGCAACAACTTTTTTAGAATTATTATGATTTCTGACTTATAATAAATATAAAAATAACACATCAATAATGAACACATTGAAGAATATAAATAAAGGTTATTCAATTTTTTAAGCGAAATTCTTAAATTAACAAGAAAGTAAATTGTTTTTATTGTCAACTTCATTCGCTCTAATATTGTATAAGTAGAAATCACTATTTGAATAATTTAACTAAACAGTCTTGTGATAGCATATTCCAACATAAAATAGCTCTATACAGTTTAAAAATACATATATGTGTATGTATGTTTAGAAAACAATTTCACATAAACCCTTCAGAGTTACGTATGTAGTTAACGAGAAGTTTGAGTATTTATTCTTTTATTTTATGTTAAGGCATGGTACATAGCAACAAGTGCTACTCGTATTGAAGCTCCTTATCATGACTTAAAATTATTTCAAAATTTATTGGAGTACAGAAAAAATCATCCAAAAGTTGCAGAAGCTGCTTTAGAAAAACTTTCTAAACATTTGTGGTACTTAAACGAAAACCTAACAGGCTTGGCTCTTTTTGATAAAAAATATCTCGAGAAGAAAAATTAAAAATAGTTGATTCGATCAGAAACAAAAAATCAAGCAATAGTAAAAATTCTCGATTCACTTTAGATAAAACGAATTTTGAGATAATGTCATCTAAAGGAATAAGTGATTTTGTGAATCAAGAATCTCTCACTATTTTCGAAAAGTTTAATTTGACGTATGAATTTTTAGACATTGACCCTGACTTTTGAAAAATTACGTGTTGTTAACGATACTGCTGAACGATGTGTTGCCCTCATTGGAAAATTTAACGACTTTGGTACGTATGATGGAAGTCAGAAACAATATCTATTATTAACAATTGAACAGTGCAGAAAATAATTTCCAACGTGTGCCAAAGAGCTGTACTCAGCTCTAAAATCTTAATCTGCTTTATATAAAATTCGTAATTATTTAATATTTATCAACTTGTTTTTTATGAATATTGAGACGTTTACTAACTTTGCAATATATTACCTAATAATGTAACCTTCTGTTTGTTTTGATTAAAGTTTTGTTGTTTCTTTATAAATTAATGTGTTCTTTTTATATTTATCATAAGCCAGAAATAACAATAACTCTAAAAAAGTTGTTGCTATAGAGAAATACATTAGTAATCAATAAAAAAATTCAATTTAAATAGCATGATTGATTAGTATTTATCAATTTCTTAAGTTTTGAGGCATAAAAATGGCTGTACATTTTTTTTTTACATGCATTTTAAATGGGAAAACTTCAATTTTAAATTGTAAGTACTTAAAATTGATATTAAGAGCTCTACCTTGGTGAGAATTTTTTTTCTCTAAGTAAATTAATATTTCGCTTGAGCACCGAGAAAAAAGTGTTTGCGGGAATGAATCACCCTAATATATATACATATGTATTTTAAAACCAAAAATAAAACAAGAAACAAAATCACACTCCGGCGGCGTCTATAAACTTAAATGCAATGATTGCAACAAGTTTTACATCGACCAAACGGCAAGCAGTTAGAACCAGTGTTGGGACTTCTACCACTTAAGTGGTATTTCTACCACTTTTTGGTGTTCATGAAAATCTACCACCTTAAAAGCAAATTCTACCACTTTTTGCAACTCACCGTTCATCTATCATTAAACTCTACCTTTTAATATTTATAGTATATTTAAATTTGTTGTCAATAAATCTTAAAATTATAAACGAGTTAAATAAAACATTTCAATCTGAGAAAACAAAAATACACTTGATGAAAGAATGACTACATTAAAATTAAATTTAATGAAAAATTTTGTAAAACCAGAAAATATGAATAAAAAACAGTGAAAACTATTTACCATATTCTCAAATGTATTTTGGCCTTTACTTTGAAAGGTACTTACTTGAAAATTATATTGCTGAACAAGATGTAATGCAATTACGAAAAGTTATGTGCAGCTATTATATTGAATTATGTGTTCAAATTGGAGAAAGGTTTAACCTTTCAAACGATGAACTAAAATTTTTCAAATATTTAAACCCGAAAAACGTCATTGATGGAACAATGCCATCAGTTTTAGGTCTCACGAAACATTTTTCACCAACTATAAATAACTCAGAACTAGAGTTAATTAATAATGAGTGGAGATAATTAATTGGAGAAAATCAATTACTCCAAATTTTTAAAACTGATGACATTGTTTCACATTGTTTTAAAAGACGGAATTTTTTGAAACATATCTTCTTATATGTTGGAGCTTTGTTGCTTACCGCATAGCAGCGCTATTTTCAGATTTAAAAAATATAAAAAATGAAAAAAGAAATAAATTAAAAACTACCCGTTCACAACATTTTGGCTGCAAGGGAAATTTCAGTAAATTTTCAGAATTTTAATCCTCCGGAAGCATAACTGAAATACATATGCTTCAACATTTAAATTTTCCGGCGGTCTATATAGCAAAAAATAATTTTAAGTTTTTCTAACTAATTTAATTATTGTGAATTGTGATATTTGAAACTGAAAGAACTGAATTATTGTTTATTTAATTTTTTGTATTTTTTAATAAGTTATTGAATATAAGATTTACTAAATAAAAATGGGTTTTAAATTCTACCGCTTTTCTACCACCTTTTTGGCATCATTTCTACCACTCTTTTGCTTCTGCGAGGTTCTAACACTGTTAGAACTTTTGAAGAAAGATTCAAAGAACATAAACCCAAACCAAACTACCAAACATCAAATCCACATATGCATTATATTTAATAGACAACAATCATAATTATACAGATATTGAAGCAAATTTACAAACATTACATATGTACATGCAGAAAAAGCAGATTACTTGACGCAATGGAAGAAAACGAAATCTATAAAGCATACAAACAAGAATAGGACAAAATATTAAATGACAAACTAACCATCAAACCAAACGCACTACATGAAACAGCAATAAAATTCGAATACAAACAATAAAAGAAAGAAAAAAGACAACATAATACAATAAAGCTCAAATAAATATACAAACAATAAACAACAACAACAATAGAAAAAGTAAAAAGAAAGAAATAGAAAGAAACACCACATCACCAAAAAGCCAAAACTAAAGAAAAAAGCAACAAACAACAACAATAGAAGATCAAAACTCTAGTCAACTTGTTACAACCAACAACACTGGCATTAAAAGTATTCCACCCGATGATGGAGAAGCATCTCCGAAACGCGTCTACTACATATAATATAAACCATATAATGTACTAATAATTTCTTAATTCCAGAATGGATACAACAGGCCTGCAGGGGAAACCGAACACCCAATAGAAAAAATATCGGTTAATGCGCCAAACGCATACCTCCATATTAAATACTTGTGCCTATATCTACAAACCTAGCTTTTCGAAGTTCGCTCCTCAAATGTTTTTTTTTTAAATTTGTATTTAGTAAATATTTTATGCAATAGACAACAATAAAATTAATTCCATAATTCATTCGGTTAAGGTTGTGTGTAGCAGACTCTCAGACGTCCTATCAAATGTTGAACATAATCAGCATTGTTACCGCTTAAGAGTTTTGTGGGAATGATGGCTGATTCCTCGAATATCTTTTTGTTTGCTAGGAAATCCAAGCTAAGGCGGGTGAAGTATTTCCAATAATAAGCTTCCTTTCTGATGGTTTTTGTTTTGCGTTGCAGGTGATGGTCTTGGATGCCAGAGGGTTACACAGCCCAATCCTTGGGTGCAGCGCTTCACAAAACTGCACTGGCCTCCTTGCTTGCCTAATCATTTGATATTTTGGCTCTGAATTTAAGGGAAGTTAGATTATTCAACAAGGACAACAAGATTTCGTAGTTGAAAGTAGAACTTACCTTAAGGTGGACTATGTTCTAGTCCGAAGTCTCCCTTTGCTGTAGATAATCATTTGCCTCAATACTTTTGGAGCGACTATTTATCATGATTTATTTATTTTGAAATATTTGATCTATAAAATATTATTTTACCTATTTGCAAACAAACAAACAATTAGTTTACAATTTTTGTCTAAGACATTCCAACGCACTTGAACAACAAAAATGAAATGAAAAACTTCTCACCAGAGCAAGTTCTAAAAAATTACTGTCTTGCGTGAACCTTTTAAAAACATTTTGATCAAAAAGAAGTCGACAAAATTAAAAAATTGGGGGAAAAAAAATGTTTGGTTCTTGAGTTTCTCTAAAAATTAAATAAAAAAGAAGTTAAGGTGAACAAATAAGTTTAGTGTGTCACTCACAAATTACACGTTGCAGAATCTCTTTTCATTTCAGTTTTCGAGAGATTCGAAGCTTTTATATTCAATTAAAAGATATAAAACGCGTATCATGTTTTTCAATGAGCCGTAAATTTAACACAAGTGTCACTTTCACTGATATTTATATTCTTGAAATTCGTGTTTAGGTCTTAGTTCTAGAGCATCCAAAGCAAATTCACTTCAAGAAGTAGATTTCTTTAATTTTTTAAAGACCTTAAAAGTTTTTGTATTCAATAGAAAATCAATTTTGAAAGAAAAAACACATCAACCCTTACACTATATATTTATGTGTCAACAAAATAAGATGGAATTGAAGACGAGTTTCAGAAATTTAAAGACAACTTTAGATTGTGTTAATAAAACAAAAAATATTCTTTTCTCAGAATATAATATTAAATTAACTATCTCTTATTCAAGGTTCTTACAAAACTGAATATTTTCTCTTTCTAAAAAGGTCTTATGAAAATAATTTAAAGCATTATTACATTTTCCCAAATTTTTAATGTTTTGAATACTTTTAAGATTATTACAAGGATTTTAGTTGTTTTTGACACACAACCCGTTTTTTGGTGAATAAATTACTAACAAATCTTTAAGATGAAATCTATGCTTTTGCACAACTAAACTGTATAGCCTTCATGGCTCACCGAATCCTCGATTGATTAAAAGTTAATGAATTTGTGCGGCGAGATTGGAATATGGCTGCATTTTCGTATCATATGTATTGTGTTCTTGGTCCAGTCCTCAGCTTATAATAATATAAATAAATAATTTAAAATATGAGGGGGGTCATTTTGAATTTAATGGAATTTGCACGAAAACTAAAAAAATATCTACCAGGGCGGAGTCATGAAAAATTCCCCAATGGATCCACCATTCGGTAAAATGGGGCTGTACAAAAATTCCCTTTCCGGATTTTTATTTTACATAGTTCGGGCATCTCGAAAATGTCATACTTTGAAAACTCTAAAATAAAAACTACTCAAAATCTCCAGTTTTTGCCGCACGCGTTCCAGTAAAGATCGGAATTCCATATGACCATTTTCGATGAACAAAAACCGTATATAAACAAAATGTCGGTACGTGACTGTTTACCTCCGCTGGTTTAACTCTGCCAGTTTACCTCTGCACGGTTTACCGCCAGAGCAGGTAAGGTAGTTTGAAATGTGGTTTATTTTGCTCACAGGGTGCTTCTTTAGTAATGTAAAGCCCAATCTTTCTGCTTTTGTCATTTTATATTATAGTGCCCCCCCGGCCATGAGTTTATTTATTTGTAAATACTCTTACTCATGAAAGTTTTTATGGTTAATTTGACGTTTTGTCTATTGAAGAAGACATTTGAACTTTGTTTGATTAAGTCCTTGATGTGATGAATGTTTGGTAACCCGGAGATGAAGTACTGTTAAAACTAGATAAATCAATGAACAAAATATATTAGTACTGTATAACTATATACATAGTTTAAAGTAGTTTTTTGTTATCAATTAAAAAATGTATTATTATTATTATATATGAATATATGAATATGAATTTGAAGTTGTAAAATAGCATTTTTTTTTGGAAAATCCTTATCAAGTACCATTCTTATCTTGTTATCTTTTAACATGTAATACCTACAATAACCTAAAAAAAAGTTTTCATTATGACGGGAAGATGGCTATTTTGTGTTTCAAATAGTAAGACATTGTGAACTGTAGTTGAAAGAAAAGAGGCAGACAAATTTTGAAAAGTAAACAAACTTTAAAAAAATGAGATAGCAGCATTAAAGTTGTATGTCTTGATCTACACCCTTTTATTTAGCAGCTAGTATTATCAAGTACAAGTTAAGATTTAAATACAAAGTTTTAGTCAAAAAAAGTCTGGAAAAGCTAAATTCGTCGTAGCCACTAGGTATTACTCCCGAAGAGTCTCCCGATACTAGTCTTATTAGCATAAAAAAGTGGTTAGAAGCGAAAATGAACCCTCATTTTGAACAAGCTTACACAGACTCCTCTTTACCACTGGGCCCAGACCCAGGGCGCCGCAATCACCAGGGGCCCCCAAATTGCTGAAACATCACTTAACCTCTATTGGTCTATTTTCAAGAAAAAAAAATATTTCGATACAATTTTAGATGCATAAAGAATGATCAGAATTTGTACTTTCCTATATCTGTATGAAAAAATAAAGATAATGGTGTTTCTATATTTGCAACGCGCATACAGTTTGCATCAACGCTATAACTCATACATAAGCAATTTAACTATCCGTCGGATGAACGGCACTCAATTTTTTAAGATTTCAAGGTAAAGAAGTAAAGAGTTTTTATTTTTGGCCATTCAATGAGATAGATGAAAGATTACACTTCTCACTATTTGTTTTATAGGTCAATAGTAAGCGTTGATAGTACACCCGATCTGTCTCATGTTGATCAACTAACATTTATTATTCGTTACGTAAAATATCACGAGCCTGTTGAAAGGTTTTTGGACTTTATTCCAATTAACAAACATAGATCTGATTATTAAGCGGAAACCATACTGAAGGTTTTGGAGGATCATGACATTTCGATAACAGATTGCAGAGGCCAAATCTACGACAACGCGGCAAATATGTCAGGAAGGTTTTCTGGTCTGCAGGCAAGAATAAAAAAAAATGTAAATTTGCCACTTTTGTACCATGTGCAGGGCACTCATTAAACTTGGTAGGAGTGCATGCCGCTGGGTGTGTTTTAGAAGCAACCAAATTTTTTTAACATTATTCAAAAATTGTGTAACTTTTTTTCGGTATCTTCTAATCGATGGAGTGTGTTGACTGCTCATTTAGGTCAAAAAAAAAGTCTTTCTCAAACAAGATGGTCGGCGCGAGCTGATGCACTTCAAGAAATTGAAGAAGCTTTGATGTCTATCGCGAACGATTTAGGACAGGCACGAGAGGCCAGAGAGGAAGCATTTACTCTTTGCAAAAAAATGTCCAAGCTTGAATTTACAATACTTACAGAACTTTGGAACTCTGTATTGCAAAGAATTAATAAAACAAGTACTTTACTTCAAAAACAAAATATTACCCTGGATGTTGCAATAAATTTGCTGAGTGCAATAGATGAATTTATAATTGGGCTCAGGGACAATTTTGATAACTTTGATTCATCAGCCATACAAAAAAATCCGGATTCCGAATACAAGGAACTTTCTGAAAGGTTCTGGGTTTTTTGACGGCTCTGGACCCTTAGTAATTCTGACTGGGAAAGAAAGATTTAAAATTGAAACCTTTCTTCCCATTGTCGACACACTAAGCGTTCATTTGAAACAGCGACTAAGTTCGTATACGAAGATTGGCCAACGTTTTGATTTTATTCGATTAAAAAATCTGAATTCAGAAGACTTAAAAGAGAACTGCAAATCTTTTGCTAAATTTTACACTGAAGATGTGAACGGAGATGAGCTACATGCTGAATGCCTGAATTTAAAAGACTACTTAAAAATTAGTCGACACGAAAATGAAAAAACTGACAACATTCTAGAGCTTTATAATTTTTTAAAAACTAATAAAATTGAAGATGAATTTCCAAATGTTGAAATTGCACTAAGAATTTTCTTAAGTATGATGGTGACCAATTGCAGTGGGGAACGTTCCTTCTTTAAGTTAAAAAGAATCAAAAACGAACTCAGAACTACAATGATTCAAGAAAGATTGACATGTTTGTCGCTGATGTCAATCGAAAGCGATATCCTCAGAGGCATCGATTTTGAAGATGTGATCAATGATTTTACTAATCTCAAATCAAGAAAAAGACCCCTTCAATAAATATTCCTTTCTTTTACCTGAACATAAACATAGTCTGTGTCACTATATTGTTCTTTAAATTACATTCTCATTAACTTTTTTAATTGACTGTTATTTAAATTTTGTTTATTTTTGAATTTTATATGACATACATATTTATTTTTTGTTTTTATTTTTACATTGTTTATGTGTATGTTTTAAATGCTACAATAACTATTTATTTTTGTAATGAATTAAAAAAAATTATTTATTTAAAAAATTAAAAGAATAAATATCAATTCAAAGTTATGTGATTTTTTCTGTATACCTTTATTACACAACATAACATTTTTATATAATCATACAAGGGCCCCATTTTCGAAAAGTGCCCAGGGCCCCCAAAAGGGTAAAGACGGCCTTGAGCTTACATGACAAACTAGTAAGTATACACGACTGCAGACAAATAAATAAATATATATAAGCCCCTAGGAAAATAAGAATGAATCTTTAAAAAAATTACATAAAGAATTTTTTAACAGAAATAGGTAATGTATTTATTTTTTGCACACATTAGAGAATCATATCGTTTTTAGAACAGTATAAAAGATTGGGTGGGGAATAAAAAAAAGAAAATACATACACAGCTTCTCTAAAAAAATGAACGAAATATATTAAAATTAAAGAAGGCGAGTCTCCCTATCCTGTTTTTAATGCTATACACGTTTCAGAAACTACCTTATCTGAATGGTTTCATTTTTCACTTAATATCATTATTGCACTGCCTTACCTCCGTTTAACTCCGAAATAAGCCGGAGGATCCGTTCATCTGCTCTTATATGTATATTTCGACCTTTTAGTGGGTGGTTCTAATCCACGAACAAATTGTTCGTAGTGTTTATCTCTGCCATTTTGTATTTTTTTCAGAGTTTTTATGAATTTCCAAATAGTTGGATGATCTTCTCCAAACTCGACTTGCATACTCCGAAGCACCGGTAATGGTCCTCCTAAAAACGTTTCAATTTTGTGATGAAAAAAGCGCTGTCTTCGCCCAGCAGTTAAAATTGGCCGACCCAGATAATAATTTTCGGCGGATGTGACACTAGGTCGATAACCGCTTCCTCCATACGCTCCGGGGCACGAACGCCATCACTACAAACTTTCTGGCCGAAAGCGAGAAATCGGCATCGTTATTATATTGAGTCATCAAATGTTCGGCAGCCAGTTTTTTCTTCATATTTTTGACGAAGTGGAAGAAGCATCCCTCAATTGCCGCATTTGGAAACACGTGCCGAACCGCATTTATTTCAGCCATTTCATAGTCGTACGAAATCGATTCCGAAGCGAATGTTGGCCAAACCTCTTTAAGGTCGTTAAAAAATTGGATATAGGTCTCCCTAGTCTTATTTGGCAGCAAACCATACGCTACTGGGAACACGAAACCACTTCTCTCCGCCATTACCACATATACTTGGTAGAATAGCCTGTGAGCGATTCGGAATGTACCATGAATGTATGTATATATGTTTCATCCGGTTTGCCCAGAGTCGGTGGCTTTCTCTTCCGAATATAATTATTCTACACGCACTCTCAGCCCGTGAGTCGTGAAGAAGGAAATTTTCCACCTCATCCGGGCCCACTCGGTATTGACACATTTGTGCTGGTATCACTAGGTCGCACAACCTAATGGGGTTAGGTGGAACACTTGATATCGCGTTTCGCTGCCTTTGCAAAACCTTTCTCAAGGCGACGTAGTTTGGTAACTTCCCACTTACGGCAGGCGATTGATTGCCATAGGCTTTATTTAAAATAACCGACGTGGATTCAAGTGCCATTGCAGCCCTTTCCCTTATTTCTAACACGACCTGTAAAAATATTTCTTTTTAGTTTTATAAATTACACTCTAATGAAATGTGTTTGTTATTGACAATTTATTTTTGGAACAAAGTAAGACAAGATGGACAACTTAAATATGTATTATAAAAGGATTTTTAAATACCTTTGAAGCTGCTACTCCGGCCGCATCGCTTCCATGCGTGTGGCTCCTTATTTGCTGGATGAAATTGCCAGAATCAGCAAAGGTGTGGATTCGTGCATAGCACCCGTCTGCCATGCGCTTATCGCAGCGCCAAAACGCTTTGGTGCCATCAACACTCAATTTTTCAAAATTGTAAGTGTGACCTTCATACGAAATTTTATTACAGTTTCTTTTTGATTTTAGTATATCCATTATTCTGGAAATAAATGTGGGTAAATAATGAATAAATAAAATAAGTTTTTCATTTAAACTTGACTTACCGGCTGTTAAAGGTTTGTTAACTCGAACTTACACTTCACAAATTTAAAAAAAGATAAATTCATGCTTTGAGTTTGAATATACAAAAAACAGTGAAAGTCATGGCCTGCTAGTTGAATTAAATTTCAAAAATTTGAATAAAAGTGGTTACGCCTATTAGAGAAGTTTGGGATACATTTTTTAGTCGGCTATATCTCAAGAACCAGTGGAAATATCGACTACAATTAATTTTTGTTTTACAGAAAATAACATCAAAATATGAAGGAAGAATTTAAAAAAAAATTCAGTGGGTGGATTTTTTAGGATAGCATTAAAAAAAAAGGTTTGATTGCCCCCAAATATCTTACGAGCCATTGTAGGTAGCGTCTCCAATTAAATTTTTATTATATATTGCGATTAAATACCAAATCAATATAAGGTTGAAAAAAATTTAACAAGCGGTTTTATTTATGAGCCAAAAAAACTGAAAAAAAAATATTTAAAAACATAGAAAATGTATATTTAAAGTTGGTAAAAACTTTTCGCCTCAAATATTGGGGCAATGATTAAAAATATTGGATTTTATCTAATTGTATCATTTAAAAAAAAAGCATTTCTCTTAACATTTTGTTAATATTTACATAAATATCCAATTCCCAATTTTTTTCTCAAGAATAAAAACTTACAAAAACACTACTAAAAATGGGTAAACACAAAAAATGTTATTGCCTATCATTTTATTCTATACAAAAGATATTGAAACTTTTAAAAATTCTAAAAATTGAATTTTGACTTTAATATCTTGAGAATAAAGAAACATACTGACTTCAGAGTTCTTTTATACCATATAAATCTTTAGCGAGCATCAATGGGAAGTTTTCAGTGTGGGTCTTTCCAAGTCTTTTTTTTTTGTAATATGTAGAGACTAAAAGGGTTATTACTAACCTTGTTATTTTAAACACGAGTGACGAACGATAGGTAGGTATGTCATCAATGCTGGTCATGTGCCTTCTTTCTACAGTTTTATTGAAAAGATTGATTTGATATGACGAAGTGGTGTATCGTATACTTGCATTACTATTGTCAGCTATCCCAAAACAATCTTAAAACCATAGAACAAATTGTGTATATAGTCCTGACTTAATATAGGTTTGATTAAAAGAGGTTTGTTCAAATATTATGCTCTTCAACCTTCACTGGAAGTACTCACCTTTAATTAAACTTGTGCACTTAGTTTAAGTGCACTAAGAGGCACGTATCCCTGTACAAAGGGTAATGTACCTCATTTACAGTTTTGCGAGAATATTTCCGTACGAAACGGTCATGGTCAAAGATTTCACTTCCTTTTCAAGTTGTGTTGTTTTGGCATCATTTTTATTTGGTATTATTGTTATTTAAATAAAAACTGGCTATTTTTTCTCTTAATTTAGCTCAAAGTATTATTATAATTATAATAATATATTATAATTATAATAAAAATTGCGTTTATTTCATCAGGTTACGGGCCCAGATGTGCCAAATAAATTAAAGTTAAGATAAACTAGTGGTTTGTCGAGTTGTTTTTTATTTAGAGAAATTATGGGGAATATTTCAATGATTGAGAGACTGAAGGGTCGTGAAAACTACGACAACTGGAAGTTTGGGGTGTAGAACTTTCTCGTGTTGGACGACTTGTGGAAGTCTGTTCAAGGAACGGAACTGAAAAAGTTTTGTTGGGTTTGAAAACTATAAATCTTGTTCTTCGCAAGAATTTGTGACGTCGTCGGCTGATGGATCCAAGCTGGATCCATCCATATCAATCGGTGTACATATATGGTGATGGTGGCATCAATGAAGTTCTCGTACGTGACGTACTATGTTCCTGAAATAAGTTTCAATTTGTTATCAATTAGCCAAATTATTAAGAATGGAAGTAAATTTATTGAATTCGATAAAAAGGGCTGTACAATTGTTGACAGCAAAAATTATACTTTTTCTACGGCTACTGAGATTGATAAGGTGCATATAGATTGAACACACAGAAAGACAATACTGCTAAGGTGGCAACAGAATCAAACGTTGATTTATGGCACAGGTGGATGGGTCCAGTGGCGTCTTTAGGCATGGGCCCGGTGGGCCACGGCCCAGGGCCCCGCAATTATTTGGCCCCCAAAATCCACCAACTCAAAATGAATAAAATTACAAGAATTATATAGAAAATGAAATAAGGTTAGTAGACAGTTACAGAAAAACAAGTTTCATTTTACTCTCCGTTCCGTTGAAATTCTCCTCCTCAACATCTTAAACTTCTGGCACCATGAATCTTTAATCATACATCTGCACTGCACACGCTGTCAATATTATCTTAACAACTCTGCTTTCGTTCTACTCTACAGTTCTGCACGCATGTTGTCTTTTCAACTCACTCCATAAACAAACACAAAGTTGTCCCATGATGAGTCGGACAGAACAATTTTGTTTCCTTTCCTCTTTCTTTCTCTCTGTTCAATGGAAGGAATAAAGACTAAAGGCCCAACTATAATAGACTTAACCGAAAGTAAGCTAATGTCAAAACCGAACGAAAAGTTATCAGAAGTTATCGTCAAAACAAAAAGTAACCATAATGGATTCAAGTAACTTAAGCAAATGTCAAACGCAAATGTCACTTCGAATTTAAATTTGTTGATATAAATTTTGGTTTGGATTTTTTTTAAGTAAATTATTGTTTTTTTCTGTGAAAAAAATTTGAAAAATGAACCATAAAAATAAACTTCAAAAGTTTAAAAAATTAAAAATGGTGCATTCTGCATTCAATGCACTTAAATTATTAAATAAAATTAAAGAATTAAATGATAAAAAGAAGCGTAAAGCGATCTTGTAGTGTTCGTCCTATAAATAGCGATAAATTGACATTTGCTTAAGCTCGAGCCATTTAAATGGCTCTTGCGTAATAGGTTAGCGAAATTTAACGAAACTGAGCAGAACGTCTATTATGGTTAGTGACATATAAGGCTGCGTATTGGTTCGTTCCCTTAAGCTGGCTCGGTTAAGTCTATTATAGTTGGGCCTTAAGTTCTTTGTCTCTCGCTTTGCTCATCTTCACAGTGCTCATCTGCGTATCTGTCGGTGTTTGCTTGGGGAAGAATGCAGAAGAACTTGAGGTAGAATGCCTGCACCTCATACAGTATTTAAAAGAATTCAATAAAGATGTACATAAATGAAGATCTTATTACAATATCAAAATTGTACAGTCTAATTACAGTGGATGAAATTGGGAACACATTTCCAAATGTAGAAACTGCCTGTAGAATTTGTTTTTCTTTGATGGTTTCAAACTGCAGTGGAGAGCGTTCATTTTCGAGATAGACTAAACAGCTTGTCAATTTTATCAATTGAAAATGAATTACTGCAGGAAATTGAATTTGATGACTTAATTCATGATTTTGCAACTGACAAGGTCAGAAAAGTATGCCTTCAATAATATTGTATTGTATACTTAAACTAACATATGTATATGTTATGTATATCTAAAAAAAAACAAATCAAAACAAATGTAAAGAAATAAACTTACATAAAATTAAAAAAAAAATACATAGAAACATTAGAAATCAACCAAAAAACAATAAAAATTATCAAAAATCAACCATAAAGAAAAATTTTCAACTATTGAAGGTAAATTAAAAAAAATTATAAAAGTATAAAAAAAATATTTTTTTTAAGGAATTAAAAAAAATATATTATACCTACTTTTTTGGACCCCAATAGGATTGGGCCCTGGGCCCCCAAAAGTCTTAAGACGCCCCTGGATGGGTAATCCGGGTGCTGACGTTATGCGGTCTTTGGTCGTTTTTTAATCGTTGTCCTAAAGAAGTGTAGGCTGGTACAAAGGTAAACATGTCAACAGAGTTTTTGGTTCTATTGGAATGGTGCATTAAATGTACGCTCAGAACTCAAAAGACTATCGAATGTATGTATGTTTGAAGATTTTGTAGCTTTGACAACGATAAAGAAGTCTGTTCACGTGATGGTCCTATTAATTACTTACGATGGGGCGTTTTCAAGATCTGATGGTTCCATTTACGAAAATAAACCAATAAATATAAGTTATTTAGTTATTATTTTGAATTTCTAATGTTACAACTTAAGTTTTGATTAAGTATATTCTAAATCTACGACGCGTTTCGGAGATGTTTCTCTATCATCGGGTGGAATACTTTTATTGCTAGTGTTGTTGGTGGTCAGGGCCGGATTTAGGGGAGGGAGAGCAACCGGGTGGAAGCCCCTTGAGGGAGTACCCCAATCGCTTAATGGCTGAGTGGGGTGGTACTTGCCCGCAACCTCGGAGGTTGGGTATTCGATTCCGTGTCTCGACAATTTTTTGTTCTTATGTACATATAAATTAATTGCTGTATATGAAGAATCGGTGTTCTTCCATTCTTGGAAAAATCAATTATAATTATTGACTAATTGGTAATTTGTTTCATATTAACTTCCCATAGGAAGTTATTGTAATGGGTCCGATTTGTCGAATTGAAAATTTTGACATTTCTCGACGTTTCAAGGTCCCTAAAGTTGAAATAAAAGATTTTTAGAAAGATATCTGTGCGTGCGTATGTACGTACGTTCGTACGTTCGCGACGTTTTTTTCGTGGTCCATAGCTCAAGAACCAGAAGAGATATCGACTTCAAATAAATTTTATTATACAGATAATAAAGCAGAAAGATGCAGAAAGGGCTCTCAAGAAAATTGCGTGGGTGATTTTTTTACCATAGCAGTTTAAAAAAAAGGTGAAAATTTTGGTTTAACCTAAATATCTCATGAACCAATGATGCTAGAGACTTGAATTAAATTTTAGATTATATATTATAACGTGATACAAAAAAATTATATTTTTGGAAAAAAATCCAATTAACGGTTTTTTTTATAAATCAAAAAAACTGAAAAAAAATGTATCGCCTCGAAAATGTTACTACTTAAATATGATTTCATCTCCAAAACAAATTTGTGCAACGAAGAATAATGTTTTTGAAATCTGATAAAATTTTGAGAAAAATCTAATAGATAGTTTTTTTTATAAAAATTAAAAACCTAAAAAAAAACATTACTCAAAGTTGGTAAAAATTGAATTTCGACTCAAATATCTTTTCAAAAAATAAGATTAGGGCTTCAAACTTATTTTATCTTATTAGAAATATTGTTTTCAACATTCTGAAAAATGTTGAGAAAAATCGAATTAAAAGTTTTTTTACAAAAAAAAAAAACCTTAACAAAATTAATAAAAGTTGGTAAAAATTGGTTTTCGACTCAAATATCTTTTCAAAACTTTGAGACATTGGCTTCAAACTAATTTTATCTTATAAGAAACATTGTTTTCAACATTCGGTAAAATTTTGAGGAAAATCGAATTGAAAGTTTTTTTACAAAAAATAACAACCTAAAAAAAACAATACTAAGACTTGGAAAAAAAATTACTTTCTACTCAAATAGCTTTTCAAAAATTACAAATATTGGCTTCAAACTTATTTTAATATTGCTTTTCGATATTCAGTAATTTTTTTTATAAAAATCCAACAGTCCGTTTTTTCATAAAAAAATAAAATCTACAAAAAATAGTACCTACGCATATTTGGTAAAAATTGATACGTATAGACAAACTTTTAAGCAAGACAAATTGATAGACGGGATGGGAAGTTATCAGTGTGGGTCGCATCCCAGCCTCTTTTTTCTTTATGCAGTCAGGTATGCAGTTTGATAAGCAAATAATTATTATTGTGACACAATTAAATGCCATCAATTATTCACGAACTTTACTGCATGCAAGAAATTGAAAAAAATCATAATCGGTCAATAGTAAATTATTTGTATATTTATTGAAGAATATCGATTTCGATTGTCATACAAAATCCACATCATCGTGACAAGCTCGAAAATCAAAATTTCAGATCTACATTCCCAAACCTCGAAATTGCATTGAGAATGTATTTGGTTTTGATGGTAACAAATTGCACTGGAGAGCGCTCATTTTCAAAAATGAAAATAGGCTTCGATTCGAACCACGATGGGACAAAACCGTCTATCGAAGCTTTCTCTCCTGAGTATTGAAAGCGATTTACTCCGAGAACTGGATTTCAACGAAATCACCAACGATTTTTCGGTGAAAAAAGCTCGAAAGGTTCCGTTCGTTAACCCTAAAATTTAATTTTAGATAATTCTTTTTTCCGTTTATATTTATGTATACGTACATATGTGTTTGTTCAATACTAAAGGAATCTACTTGGTTTCACAATAAATTATTTATTGAAAAACTCGAGTGAAAAAAAAAATGGTTTACTTTATTTTGAAAATAATTTGGAGTGGGGGGCCTCCGATCCTTTATTGCCCGAGGCCTCTGGACCTCTAACTCCGACCCTGTTAGTGGTTGATGTAGCAAATTGACTAAAGTTTTGGTCTTCTATTGTTGTTGTTGGTTGTTATTTTCTTCTATAGTTTGGCTTTTTTAGTGAAGTGGTGTTTTCTTTCTTTTTCTATTGTTGTTGTTTGTTTTATTGTTTGTATATTTATTTAAGCTTTAATTTATTATGTTGTCTTTTTTCTTTCTTTTATTATTTGTGTTTGAATTTTATTGCCGTTTCGTATAGTGCGTTTGGTTCGATGGTTAATTTGTCATTTAATATTTTGTCTTGTTCTTGTTTGTATGCTTTGTAGATTTCATATTCTTCCATTGCGTCAAATGATCTGCCTTTTCTGCATATATGTAATGTTCTGTAAATTTGTTTCAATGGCTGTATAATTATGGTTGTTTTCTAAAGGGGGGTTTACATGGACGAGCATGCTCGACAGCATGGCTCGATGGCAAAAATAACTGGACGCACAACTTTGCGTTTACATTGATACTGATGTTGTCGAGCCTCAGTATTTTAAAATTTTCGAATCAAACAGACGCAGAATGGCGAAAATGATTTTGGCAGCTTTAATTATGAATGAGATTCTTGAACATAGAGAAATACATATATCTACCAAGAGAACAGACTTATGGGGTTTGCTCTCTTTCGACCTACAAACTGCACTGAGAGGATTTTGCCCGTTAGCGTGAGCATGTGTTAGTTGTCCCGTGCATTTCTTATGGGAAAATCCAGATTCTATGTAGTTGTTACGGGCTTTTAAGAGAGTTCACCTCAAATAAAATTTGACGTGTGACGTCAGTGGCCTAAAGTAGTGGAGTGCGTAGTGCACACGACTTCTAAGCATAGAGGAAATATATTATCTAGAGTCCCGACTTAATGGGTTTGCTCTCTTTCGGCCTACAAACTAAATTGAGCGAATTTTGCCCATTAGCATAAGCATGTGTTAGTTGTCCCGTGCATTTCTAATGGGAAAATGCAGATTCTATGTAGTTGTTACGGGCTTTTAAGAGAGTTACCTCAAACAAAATTTGAGGGTGTTTCAGGCAAGACGGGTACCAGTCGGGACTCTAGATAATATATTTCCTCTATGCTTCTAAGACTGAGCAAATCCGATATGCGTGGTTTCGAAACCTATGGTGTGCATAAAAATTTTTTCAAATAAAATTGGATTAAAGCTCAGCACCACAAAATAAAGGAGACTGATGAGTGCAAAAGTGGCAAAGCACGAAATAGCTATATCTCCAGCCAAAACAATGAGTGGTAGCACCTTTAAGTTGTTGTTGTTGTTCAAACATTCAATAAATTTGAGGGTGTTTCAGGCAAGACGGGTACCGGTCGGTTCTCTTGGTAAGTACATATATTTCTCTATGTTCTTGAAGAGGAAGAGAAAGAAAAAAAATAAACGTTAAAAAGAAAAAACGTTTATGGTTAAAAAAATGGATTAAGGACAGAAAAAATACTAGATTTTTGACCTTTTTTATTTTTGTCAATTCCCGGCGATAACAGGCTTGAATTAAGTTCATTTTTTTACCGTCTGTAAACTGACATTAAGGTATATTTTCTTATATTTTTTCAGCAACAATTCCCATCCTTTTAGATTTAAAGTTTTGTTTTTATAAATGTCATAGTTCAAAAAAAAACTCTTTCCAAAACTCGCTATTAGTATATACCTAGGGTATTGTTGCCATTTTTTTTACTTTCCGTGAACGTGTTATCTGCTCGAGATCATTTACCGAATGAAAAAAAAAAACGAAGTTGTCGAGCACGTGTTCACACGAGTTGGCTGGTTGGACGAGCATTCAGGTTTTCAAAAATTTTTGAAATCCATCCAGCATGTTGGTCGAGCAGTTGTTTCAGCGTTTTAATGATCGAGCATCGATGGTTGTCGAGGCATGCTGTCGAGCATGCTCGTCCATGTAAACACCTCTGCATATATGGATTTGGTATTTGGTGTTTGGTTTGGGTTTATGTTCTTTGAATCTTTCTTCGAAGTGCTACGTGTTTGGCCGATGTAAAATTTATTGCAATCATTACCCGTGTTTTGTTTGGCAAATCTATCCATAGTATAGTAGGATTTTACACGAATAACAAAAACAATATCCATAGTATGAATAACACCAATAAAAGTTAGAGTAGAATCTCACTATGGATAGGTTTTTGACATTTATACGAGCCTCGAATGGATCTTATGTGATTTCGTTCTCAAATGTTGGTACGATTGATATTGCATTTGTATATCGATGGCTGTGTTCGTTGAGTAGTTGTGCATTTGGAATCATGTGTGTTTTCCATTGGGGAAAAAAACAATCTATTAAGCAATATTCACATGAGCACGACCAACGACCAACGAATGAACGAATATTCGTCGATTTTGACATTTCTTTCACATGAGAGTTTTTAATTCGTCGCGAATAAAGTTTGATAGCCGAACACCATTCACCACCGAAACCAAAACAAGAATGATTTTTTTAGGTTAAGTACGCGCGATTATTTTATTCGTTGCAGTGTGGATGGTATGTGGGACGCGAATAAAGTTTGACAGTTCGTATCAACTAGAATTTTGTTCGCGACGAATAAATTTGTTTTCTTAAATTTATTAATATATGATATTGAAAAGTAAAAGTATGAATCATAAATCAAATAGAAACTATATTGCTGTCGTTTTGTTAAGAATTTGTGTGGAAATATGTCTTCAAACGTATATAAACTCACATTTTGTAATTCATTCGTCGTTCGTTGGTCGCGCTCATGTGAATGATGCTTTACTGTTGATAATAGGTCCGTTCGCGTACAATCCTAAAACAGCCCAATTTTACTAAAAAATACGAAATTTAACCAAATCCTGTTCGCGTACTCTAAAATTTCGTAGTTTTTCGTAAAAGAGAGCGCTCACGAGAGAGTAAAATATTTCCCCAGCCTACGAATTTTAGCCCAAGAAATTTCTTTGGGCTGATTTGTGGAAATTTCAAATTTGATAGAAATTCAAATAAATTAAATAAATTGCTCGCTTTTGCTGTCAGTTATAAAATTCAAAAACAAATTTTCAAAGAACAGCAACAAGACAGTAATATTGTGTGAAAAATTTGTTGTTTTCCCGTTCGCTTACTTTTTTGTAGTTTTTTTTTTTTGTGAGAGAATTTTACCCCCACTCTTTAAAATATTCCTTTTTACGAATTTTAGTGCAGAAAGTACGCGAACGGACCTATTATTTAGTTTTGTTAGTGAAAATGGACTAACTGGGCTTATTTTGCAAGAGAAAACAATAGAAAAGATATTTATGTTTTGCTATGTTTCCACCAAAGGTTTATCTCAGTTTCTTTTGATGTTTCCACCGCACAAGAAGATTTAAAAATGATTAAGTTTGACAGCACTTTATAAAATGTAAATGGTGTTTCGATGTTTCTTATGAAGTGCAAGTGAGATAGTTCGATTCGTGTTAAACAATGAAAAACTGAATAGTTCAGCACCATATAAGAATATGCTACCTACTCCAGGTGCATTTTTTTTTAAATTTGATTAAAATAAAACTATATTTTTTGTACACAAACATGCAAATAAACAGACCATTACGCATTGTCTGTAAAACCAACTCCTCCACACAGGTTTTTCTTCACAAATTTCCGATCCCCGACCGGAATCGAGCGAATCAAGCTCATTTCAACTCGATTCAGGTATATAAAGAATTTAGGCGAGCTTCAAGCTCGCTTCAACACCACATGTTAATGTAGTAGTCTACGAACAAACCCCCTTCTTGAAGTTTTTATTTCATGTCAAATTGTTTGGTTAAAACTTAGAAATCGAATATCACATTACACAGACGTATTTTCTTGATTTTGATAGTCAACTATCAAAAATCAGCTTACACGATTTCACCCCTGGTCTGAATTTCGCTATTTTTTTTGGAATTTTTTGATAAATTATTCTGGCAAATATTCAGTTGTATCAACTTTCAAATATAAAAACCGAACTACTGCGGATCGTTTTGTTGGCAATTTCTCACTTTACTATATATGGAATGCGAAAAAAGGCACTTATTGCATTTAAGTTTGTAGACGCCGGAATATGATTTTGTTTCCTGTTTTATTTTTGGTTTTAGAATATTTTGTAAATTGTTGTTTGTTTTGAATGTTATATTTATGTTAAGTTTCTTGAATTGATTTGTTAATATTTGTGGTACTATGTTGGTGTATATAACTGATGCATATTTTGGACTTTCTATTGTGGGTATAATAGTTTTGTTGTTGTTTATTTTCTTTTCCTTTTTCTTTATTAATTTGTCTATTATTGTTGTTTTGTATCCATTATTGTATGCAATTTGTTTATTATATTAATTTCATTGATCAAGTCAGTTTTGTCCATAGGGATGTTAAAGGCTCTATAAATGCGTTGAAAGCTGCCATCTTTTGTGAATTTGGGTGGTGGGAATCATTGTGGTTTCTTTTCGGTATATTTTAAATTTATTATTGAATTTTGTTATGGTTAGGTCAAGGAAATTTATTGAATTATTGTTTTCTATTTCTATTTTTGTTGTCACTTTTATTTTTGTGTTGATATTGTTGATGTATTTTGTTAGCATGTCTATTTATCTTTGTGTTCCATCGAAGATTGCAAAGGTGTCATCTACATATATCTTGAGTATGTTATTATTTTGTGTTTTTGTGGGTTTAATATTGAAAGAATGTATTTATTTTCAAAGTGGTTTAAATATATTTCTGCAAGTAGTCCACTTAGTCTTGATCCCATAGCTAGTCCTTCTGTTTGAGTGTAAAATTGGTTATTGAAAGTGAAGTAATTCTGTTGTAATATGATGTCCAATATTTGTATTAATTCGTTGGTTTGTTGTGTGTTGATTTTAGCTGTTTGTTCGAGGTTGTCTTTAAGTATTTTAATTGTTTCGTTTATTGGAATGTTTGTGTACATATTGATTATATGGAATGATAAAAATATGATAATAAATAAAACAAAAAATCCAATAACAGAAACAGAATTAAAAACATTAAACAAAGGTCTTAAATACATTATACCTAAAATCAACAAAAACAGCATAGCACAAGAAGTAATCAACACAGAAGCAGCAATAAAAACAATAACATCATATTAGTAATAACCCTTTTAGTCTCTACATATTACAAAAAAAAGAGACTTGGAGTGAGTGACCCATACTGAAAACTTCCCATTGATGCTCGCTAAAGATTTATATGGTATGAAAGAACTCTTAAGTCAGTATGTTTCTTTATTCTCAAGATATTAAAGTCAAAATTCAATTTTTAGAATTTTTAAAAGTTTCAATATCTTTTGTATAGAATAAAATGATAGGCAATAACATTTTTTGTGTTTACCCATTTTAAGTAGTGTTTTTGTAAGTTTTTATTCTTGAGAAAAAAAATTGGCAATTGGATATTTATGTAAATATTAACCAAATGTTAAGACCAATGCTTTTTTTTAAATGATACAATTAGATAAAATCCAATATTTTTAATCATTGCCCCGATATTTAAGGCGAAAATCAGTTTTTACCAACTTTAAATATACATTTTCTAGGTGTTCAAATATTTTTTTTTCAGTTTTTGTTGGCCTATAAATAAAACCGTTTGTTAAATTTTGTTCAACCTTATAGATTTGGTATTACATCGCAATATATAATAACAAATTTAATTGAAGACGCTACCTTCAATGGTTCGTAAGATGTTTGGGGTCAATCAAACCTTTCACTTGCTTTTTTTTAAATTGCTATACTAAAGAATCCATCCACTGAATTTTTTTTGAAAATTCTTTCTTCATATTTTGATGTTATTTTCTGTAAAACAAAAACTAATTGTAGTCGATATTTCCACTGGTTTTTGAGATATAGCCGACTAAAAAATGTATCCCAAACTTCTCTAATAGGCGTAACTACTTTTATTAAAATTTTTGAAAATTTAATTCAACTAGCAGGCCATGACTTTCACTGTTTTTTGTATATTCAAACTCAAAGCATGAATTTATCTTTTTTTAAATTTGTGAAGTGTAAGTTTGAGTTAACAAACCTTTAACCACCAGTAAGTCAAGTTTAAATGAAAAACTTATTTTATTTATTCATTATTTACCCACATTTATTTCCAGAATAATGGATATACTAAAATCAAAAAGAAACTGTAATAAAATTTCGTATGAAGGTCACACTTACAATTTTGAAAAATTGAGTGTTGATGGCACCAAAGCGTTTTGGCGCTGCGATAAGCGCATGGCAGACGGGTGCTATGCACGAATCCACACCTTTGCTGATTCTGGCAATTTCATCCAGCAAATAAGGAGCCACACGCATGGAAGCGATGCGGCCGGAGTAGCAGCTTCAAAGGTATTTAAAAATCCTTTTATAATACATATTTAAGTTGTCCATCTTGTCTTACTTTGTTCCAAAAATAAATTGTCAATAACAAACACATTTCATTAGAGTGTAATTTATAAAACTTAAAAGAAATATTTTTACGGTCGTGTCAGAAATAAGGGAAAGGGTTGCAACGACACTTGAATCCACGTCGCACACTGGGGCCGGTTGTATGGAGAGCGTGCTCAAAACTCTGTATCTATGGGATTCGTTTCAAAAATGGGTGTATAGTTAATAAAAAGGAAATACAATTCATTAATAAACCAATATTTTTCTTAATTCATTTAAAAAAAAGGTATATGTACATATTTTACAAAGTGTAGCTTTACAAAGTAGATAAAGAAAGGTTTAAGTTTTTAACATTCTTCTTCTAATAAATTCACAACTTCAATGTCGAATGATTTTCTATTTACAACAGGTAATGAGCGCATAAGACTCATAAATGGATCAGATGAGATAAATAAACGATTAAAAATATCAGTAATGTTATCTTTTCTGGATGTCTTTCTACTAAAATATTCCCTGTATGCCTTAAAGTCCTTGTTCCTGGCCTCTTGCGCCTCTTCGCTTAGCATACCAATTGGTAACAAAGCGTTATTGATAATTTCAGACCCATGAATAAGGATTTTGTGTACAGTTGGGGTCATTGGCATCCACGGATATAATTCTACATACAAACGAGCAGTGTCTCGGCAGTAATTTTTGAACTTTTCAGAGTTGATACTAAAGCCGCTTGATATGGCTTGTAGTATCATATAAAATCGTCTGATAAGCTCCGCATTCACTCCTGTCACTTTTGCAGACGTTTCATAATTTTGAAAAAACTTTCGAGCTACGTTTCCGTCATTGCTATTTCCGAAACCAGGCTTTGGTTTGTCTACAATGAGAGACATTTGGTTCTTAAATTCTGTCTGTATTCTATTTTTATTTTCTTCAACGATTAATTTATTTTTTTTACTGACACGCCAAGAAGCTATTGGTAATTTGTATGCAAGATGCAATATACACTCAAAAGTTCTAATCCATGAGTGTAGTACAGAAATGCCAAATGACAAGTAATCACTTTGTGTCTCTTTTTGACCAACTAGTTCAAGATTATTAAAGTCTTTGGACGTTGCACCACATAAATAGCATCTGAGTGTAGAACTTGTATCAGTTAAGGAATTGCAAATTTTTCCATCAACCATGGTAAATATGGGTTTGTGATTGACTTTATATGAATTTCCATTTAAATAAACTAATGAACTTATTAAGTTCCTGATTTCGCCATCAATTTTCTCTTTTTTTTCCTTAACAAGTTCATCTGTTTCTTTTGCGTATTCAAGATTAATGGGCCTGCAAAATCTGGGTGAGGAAGGTCTGGGGTTTTGCCACAAGACAACTGGCATCTCATTCGATTTATTTAATACTAACCGTAAAGGTACTAGGGACGTTAAAAACATATATTTGTCATCAGAAAATTCAGATATAAACTTTTGCTTGTACTGCGTATGGCTGGAACTTCCATCGAACCCCCATTTTGAAATTAAAACAATCTCGTCAGATGGATTTACAGTGCGTAATTCAAAAATATTTTGCTGAGAATTAAGTAAGCGATTGGCTGTGTGATCAAGCAGAGACTGAAGAGACACCTCAGCTTTAGTTTCACTAACAGAAACATTATTAGGATAGCATAAAGACTTTTCTGCCTGAATCATTTTATATGATGGAAACAGATCTTTTGCAAAGTTCCTGATGGTGTCGTATTGCTTTCTTGACAGTTGAGCTTCAATGATCATTGAAAGTGCTTCTCGTGGCGACAATTTTTTTATTTTTGAATTAATATTTAAATCAAGGCAATCTTTTGCGTAGGTATGTGACTCTGCAACTTTCTTAATAACTTCTGCTTCTTGACTTTTACCTGAAGCCCTGAAAGACATCTGAGCAGCAAAAGCCAAGGCATTTGCAGGAATCTCAGAGCGCAAACTGGCCGTTTTTCTACGTTTAGTTTGATCACTACACTCCTCAAACTCTAACGTACGTCTTCCCATCCCCACCCTAGGAACACATGACTTTTGGAACACACAACTCTGTTCCAACCAACTTTTTTCATTTGCTACAAGCCGTTCATTGTGCTTAGAATACATTATCCACTTACTACGTAGCTGGGTCTTGAAGTTCCGGAGCTCCGTTTTAATTTTGTTTTTGTTTTCCGTAGGACAAGCCGTTATTTCCATAAGAAAGTCAACAATGTGATCAAATTTTTTATCGAAATCTTTGTCATTACTATTTATGAATTTATCCACTAAAACTTTTTTTTTAATTATAATTTCTGATGAAGAATCTGAAAAAAAAAAGATTTTTTTTCAACCTCCACAGCCTCGTTTCTTATAGAATTAATTAAAAAACTTCAAATTGCAAAAGAGGCTTTCACTTCTAGCTTTTGTTTCTACTAAAAGAACATCTATATTATAAATCTACATACTCAGTTTCAAAAGCCTCTATTGCAAATTAGAAAAAAAAATGTTTTAAACATTTTATATGGATATTTGCATTTTTAATTTTTTTTTTCCGCGAGTTTTATTATTTATGTTGATAAAAACACTTTTTCCTTATCTACTGACCTTGATTAATCGATGACATTTTTTTTCTTTTTTTTAAACCCACTGAAATTTTTTTTTTTTAACTTTTGATTGACCGATTAGAGCACAACAGATCTTTTTATTTACTAAAACACAACTTTACCGCTTGATTTCTAGCAGCCTACTCCCTCTCCGACCTTCAAAGTTTTACAGATTGATAGGAAATTATGCTAACTTTGCAACAAAAAAAAAATTTTGCAGGAAACCGTTATTCTCAATTTTGCATTTTGAGCACGCTCTTCATACAACCCACCCCAGTGTGCGTCGGCTATTTTAAAGTCTATGTCTATGGCAATCAATCGCCTGCCGTAAGTGGGAAGTTACTAAACTACGACGCCTTGAGAAAGGGTGTGCAAAGGCAGCGAAACGCGATATCAAGTGTTCCACCTAACCCCATTAGGTTGTGCGACTTAGTGATACCAGCACAAATGTGTCAATACCGAGTGGGCCCGGATGAGGTGGAAAATTTCCTTCTTCACGACTCACGGGTTGAGAGTGCGTGTAGAATAATTATATTCGGAAGAGAAAGCCACCGACTCTGGGCAAACCGGATGAAACATATTATATACATTGATGGTACATTCCGAATCGCTCACAGGCTATTCTACCAAGTATATGTGGTAATGGCGGAGAGAAGTGGTTTCGTGTTCCCAGTAGCGTATGGTGTGCTGCCAAATAAGACTGAGGAAACCTATGTCTAATTTTTTAACGACCTTAAAGAGGTTTGGCCAACATTCGCTCCGGAATCGATTTCGTACGACTATGAAATGGCCGAAATAAATGCGGTTCGGCACGTGTTTCCAAATGCGGCAATTGAGGGATGCTTCTTTCACTTCGTTAAAAATATGAAGAAAAACTGTCTGCTGAACATTTGATGACTCAATGTAAATTGTAGCGATGGCGTTCGTGTTTTCGGAGCGTTTGTCGACCTTATTTCAGAATCTCCGCCGAATCTAGAACCAATTTTGAATTGGTTCGAAGATTATTATCTGGGTCGGCCAATTTTAACAGGTGGTCGAAGACTGGCGCTTTTTTCATCACAAATTTTGGTTGGACCATAACCGGTGCTGCCAGAACCAACAATTTTGTGGTGGCCCCGCATCGAAGGATGCAAGAATACTGTGATTTTTTCAACTTTTGTTCATAAATTTTGACTTTGAAGTCAATCATTTCAAAAACTATTGATTGACAACAACTTTATTTGGCTTTTGAAAAAGGTATAATTTAATTTTTAGATTTTAAGTCAATTTGTATAAAATTGCCCCTTCTGCCTGAGCGAGGGAGATAGATCTCCCCTCCAATGGTAAAAAATGTTTCCATTATCCTCTGATCGTACTCTCTGTAAAAACTGGGCCCAATTCAATTTGGATCACGTTCGCATTGCAGTTCTAGGGTGCGCTTATACTTTCTGCATGATTTTTTCTGTCATGTGAACACTCATTTATTAATTAAAACGTTACAACTAAAATATAAAATATCTAAAAATGAGAACACTTTAAGAAAAAGTGAAAATTACCAAAACTACTACCAGCATTCTCATCATTACTCCGTATGAGCAGTTCGGCATAATAAAGCTCTGCTTGGCCATGTACCTAATAGGATTTGTGCTAGGCGCAAGGTTGAATGTATGCCAAATTTCTTTGCTTGTGAGTGAAGCGGTATAAACCTTTTCCCACTGGTCGAAAAGTCCAAGCGATGAACGAAATAGAATTCGTGAGTTTAGGTGGTATATTTATGTGCGAAAAAAAACATTTATTAGTTTCTAAAATCATATTTCTAAAAGAACATACTAGTTTTATTAAATAGCAATAAATAGTTCCTCCTATTTCTAAAACGAACAATGTTAATGTATTGTTACATCACATCAATAATTTTTTACATATTTTATTATTTTAATCGACTTAGAATTGGTCTGGTGTAAACACAGCGGCCAAAAACACTATATGAAGATATAAATCCTTCGTACGTATCACCCTTCAAAACCCATTTGTTTACATTATTTTATTTGTAATGTGGAATAATTCAACGAGTAAAATTGACGTGTTTTCACGCATACATAGACACATTTACTGAGTTTTTAGGGGAAATTTCATAAATTAGAGGAGAAATTACACGCACACTAAGAATAATTTTATGAGGCTGGTTTCCGGTAGCTTGTAGGCAAACCAAGATATCTACCGAGGATTTATATATCTTCATATAGAGTGTTTTTGATTGACATACTGAAAAGGTATACCTAACTAAGGCAATACATGGGCGTTTTTCTTTTTTAGTTCAGAGCTGAGGTCTGAGCAGACTCTGAGCGAACAGAGTAGAGTAGAGTAGAGTTCTGAGCAGAGTATGTTCAGAGCTCTTTGATTTAATTATGAAACAACTTGAGCACTAAACTGTCATGATTTGAAATGTCGTCTGTTTGAAGGCGTTTAAAAATTTTCTTTAATCAATTAAATTAAAAAACAGTCATAGCGTTGGTCCATTTGACGCCTGAAATAAATTTGATTCATAAAAATGCTATATGCAATTAGTTTTTTCTAAATTATTTTTCCTTTTGCACTAGAGCGACCAGCCTCTTGCGCCATTTTTATTGTTTTGAAGATGATTTTTTTTTAATTTCACGGCTTTCAACATCAAATTGTTTGTGTTCAGCATTTTACTCCGTTTACTCTGTTATTTTATTCTGAGCTCACGGAGCGCGCTCTGAACATGTTCAGAACTAAAAAAGAAACACGAATTTGAAGCTCTGAGCGATCAGAGCTCAAAAAGAAACACAATTATTTTTTTGACAGTTCGAGCTCTGCTCTGAACTAAAAAAGAAAAACGCCCATAATAAATGGAAAAATGAAACCATTCAATCTATCAAATAAGGTAGTTTCCGAAATGTGTTCAGCATTGAAACACGTCAGGAAGACTCAATACAGACAATCCGCCCGTCCCATGCCAAATTGAAAATAGGAAAGAATTGAAGAATTCAATACGATTATCAAATTTGTTTTATGACAATAATTTTTATATTGTGCGTTGTGCTAAAAACAAGTTAAAATGCTCACCTTCTTTAATTGAATACATTTCGGTTATTTTGTTTCGTACCAAACCTTTTACAATTCTAAAAACGATATGATTCTTTAATGTGTGCAAACACAATAAATACAATATCTACATTTGTCCAACTAGTTTTTTAAAAGATTTATTTTTATTTTACTAGAGCCTTAAATATTTATTAAAGCAGACGTGCAGACATGCAGTAGTATACAGTTTGCAGGAAGTATATATGACTGTATGTCTGCTGATAATACTAGCTGCGTTTCATTTTCGCCAATGACCCATATATGTACGTTATTTTGCGAAAATAAAGGAGGTTAATAGATTCTGGTTATATAATACCTCTTATTTAATGACGTAAATTTACTGATAGCTATAAATGCTCATCAGAAAATCATTTAAGATTCCTGCAGTGTCAATTTTTACTGATAGGTTTTACTTATAGCTATAAAAGGGGTCTTATGTGAAAAAGTAATCGCCCTTGTAGAAGACCATTTTATCGCATTTTGCAGTCATTTTCAGTCCAAATTGTTCCCTTAGAGAAAACTATCGACTGCTACAGTTACTGAACCCAGATTAATGCAATAAAATGACTTCTTCCATATTTCAACTGTTCTCGGCAAGTTTTAAGTTTTGTTAAATAGTTATTTCAATTTCTGACAATTAAAGAGGTAAGGCAGCACACGAATGATTAAAGAAAATGAAACCATTCATGTTATCAGATAAGGTTCATCTCTGTGTATAAAGCCTTTAGTAAATCATCGTGGGATTTTTATGGGGCGACACCTAGTGACTAGGGCGACAAAAGCTATTGCAGTTTTTTCCACTTATTTTTTGTGTATAAAACTTCAAACGCTGCCTTGAGGATGCAGCGGGCGTAAAAAAACCAGCACCATGATAATACTATAGGTTTTTTATACAAATATGACAAGGAGATTTAATACAAATAACTGACTCCGTCCCATATCAAATTATTGAAGCCGGTACCTATATATAATTACATACGACTGGCCAATTTGTGTGATGAAAATGATTTTAATATTTTGCTCGGTCTCCTATTATTTTAATACGTTTCGTTTATTTTTGTTTTAGAAAAGCTTTTTTTAAAGCTTTAGCTAGGGGAAATTTGACTTACTTCTCTGAAATTATGAGATATTTTTTTTTTATTTGAAGATTAATTAAAGCATACTTACATCATCGACATTCGAACTCGAGTCCTCCGGGACAACATTTCAGACCGTTACCAACTACCTACACCAAATCACTTGTTAAGAGAAAAGTCGACAAATTTTAATCCGTTGATTAATTTAAATCAAGGACAACTATTGGATTTGAAAAAAGCGTCATTGTAATAAATGGAAAATTTCTGTTGATACAATTTTTTTAAGTTTCAATCAATTATTTCTATGGCCTCATAAATACATTTTAACCTTCATTATGCACATAAAAGTCGATTCTGGATTATTACATGAATTTTAAAGCGTTTTTGCAGAAATTAAAGATGGTTATCGATTACGTCACTTTTTTAGTTTAAATCTCAAAAACAAACATACTAGAATGTGAAAATTTGAACATTATTTTCTATTGTTTATTCGGTAAAATTTTGTAATGAATTCTGAATACTTTTGAATTATTAATCAAAGAATTCAATTATATAGTATTCAGATTATACTCTTTCAGGTTTCTTATTTTGTATTCTCAAAAATTAAAGATAAACTTGAGTTAGACAGTAATTCCTTTAATCTCGAAAACCAAATCTAAGATTCACAATCCTTGATCAAAAATCCCATTATAAAGGGTAAAACTAAACAAAAGTTGCTCACAATTAATGACATTTTGCATCCGCGATTCCGGTTGTAATTGATTTTTTTGTCACAACTGAGCTCAACATGTCTGTTTTAAGTTATAAATATAAAATTATTTCCATTTTATAACAACATCTGACTTTCGCATAAATAAAATGGAGACACATACTAAATCAAGCAACAACTTAAAAAAAATTGTCTTGTAATTTTAATGTGCTTCTACCTTAAGTAATCGCAATACATTATTGATTACCTTGAACACACCCTGCTATTAATTTTATTTCTTGAATGTGTTCATTTCAACTTTCGAATGAATACTCATTCGAGTTTCGAGACTCGATTAAACGTGAACACAAAATCTGAAGTTGCGCCATCTTTCTTTTTCGTAAATCCCCGACAAGAGTGACAAGGTGAGAAAAATTTTCTTAAATATTTTCACATATTTAACAAATATATAAAATGGTTTTCTTCATAATGTAATATTTAAGTTCTTTGTAAAATCAGCTTTCATTTCAATTATAATTTGTCAGTTTCGGCCTGATTGAGTGTCTAGAAATTGAAAGTGAAAATTTTCGCACGTGTTCTAATCAGAAATTTTGTGCATCCATTTCTAGAATTTGCCACAAAGTAGCCAACATGCAGCTTTTTGTACGTGGTTTGGACTCCGTTGAGACCCTAGAGGTTTCCCAAAATGATACAATTGCCGCCGTCAAGGTGAGTTCTTAGAATATGGCTCCTCATATGTATTTTGTATTATAGCCAATTCCAACCACAAAATATTAATTCTTATTTAAAAAACATCTAATTTCAGGCTCAATTGACCCAATTGAAGGGAATCACCGAAGAGTTCGTCCTTAACTGTGAAGGAAACGCTTTGGAGAACGATGCATGCGTTAGCAGCTTGTCTTCCTTTGAATTGGATGTCACCGTACCACTTCTCGGAGGTAAAGTGCACGGTTCTTTAGCTCGTGCCGGTAAGGTCAAGGGACAAACTCCTAAAGTTGAGAAACAAGAAAAGAGGAAGAAGAAGACCGGTCGCGCAAAGAGGAGGATTCAGTACAACAGACGATTCGTCAACTTCGTGCACGGATTCGGTCGTCGTCGTGGTCCAAATGCTAACTCTTCTTAGATTATGTCCCAAGTTTATTAATCTTTTTTGTGAATAAAAAACAAAACATTTTATAAAAATACACTTGAGTTGTTTAGTGACTAATTTAAACTTTTTAAGTGGACGGACGATAAGAGCCACGAATTAGAAAAACAATGTGTTCATTTGCAAAATTGAACAGGGGTTGAAAATTTTCCAAAAGTGGGTACAACTTGTTTAAACAAATTGTTTTGACTATGTTATTTTCAATTGCGAATTGAGAATCAGTTATTATAACTTAATTAATAGATAGGTATTAATCACGAAATGTTTTTATAAGAGTTCACTTAGAGCAGACGACCACAGCTATTCACAGTCAATAACAATTATTAACAAGAGAGCTTTTGTTAGAAAAATTGTGCGCAAACATTGAGTTATGAATTTCACAATTTTGTAATTCTTTTTGATTAGTTAATTTTGATGAACAATCTTGTTTGCTAAGAGCCAGAAGCAAATTATGGAAATTCCTTGATGTGAATGTGTTAATCTACGCATAACGCACCCACCATTACATCAAATTCAACCGTGGTCAGGGGTTAGAGGTCGAAAATTGTAATTTTTCCGATGATGAGGTCGAATGATAACAACATGAGTGATACATACAAAAATCAGAAAATTTCCCTGATAAAACCTGTGGATCTCAGTTTAAAATAGAACTTCGATTTATTAGACCCTCAAATTTGGGTGTCTAGGATATTAGAACTCGGTTTGGCAATGTATTTATACTTATTCCAAAGATCTAATTTATAGATTTATTCCGGCTTGGGATTAAATATCAGACCACAAGAAAATTTTATGTGCAATAATTAAATATTTTTAGAAAATACATAAACATGGACGGTTTAGCAAGAAGTCATAGATAGGAGCTGCCAATGTAAAATGTTGTGGAAGCTGACAGTTTTATAAAGTGTAAAATTTACACAAGCATTTAAACCCATAAAAGTACTTACTTTTCGTGCGCTTTATTTTAGTTGTATATATTTATAGCATCAAATGAGCTATTGAGTCTTCACAAATAGACATTAGAGCTATTAAAATTATTTCGAAAAATAACATAATAAAAAAAAACATCGATATTCAAATGGACCAAATAATGGCCCGTTTTGACATTATGTGCATCTGAATATTTAAAAATACTAAACTTTTGGCAATATTGTTGCATTTTTCGTCTCGATAATAATCTTTTGGCTGAATCTACTGAATACACGATTTCTTTCTTTTTCTCAAAATGATTTGGGTTCACACACTTAACATAAAGACGAGTTTTTGGGCACCGCTTAAAAATGTTCTTTAATTTTTTGTAAAATTAAAATAACATATTGTAACATTACATACATATGTACATACGTCTTTCAAAACCTAGGGCACTCAGTGCCCAGCCCACTTTTCAAATCACTTTAAACATTCATATCTTTTACTCTTTACTATGCCAATTAGATATACATATGTATGTATGTACATATAACGCAATTTGTAATGTTTGGATACTCACAAAGAGACTTTTGAATAGTTTGAATTGGTATTGGTGACAAAATAAGACTGGAAGCAATTACATGTCGAAATCGCGTTCTTGGGTATTCAATGTCCAAGAGCCTTTTCGTGTGGAAATGATAGTAATGATTTTGTTGTTGATTTTACGGTATTTTGATGTGAATATGTTTTACAGTCAAATACCTCTTAGCATATTTATTTTTTTTTTACCTAAAGATACAAGAATCAGATTTAGTTTTAGCCAAGTTGAGGGTATAGTAATTGGGAGAGTAGGGAAATAGTGTTCGATAGAAAAGCTGCAAAAAGTTTGAAACTTCAAATACGACGTTTTATTCGTTTGATGACGGAAGAACTAGAGCGTTTCATCTTCAAACTGATAAAATGGCTGCATTTAGGTATGTAAATATATAAGATACATATTTTATGATTGACAGGTGCATTTACAAATAATTGTTCTTATCAATTTACTACTTACATACATTTGGAATTCGTTTCAGGAGAATCTAGTTGAGTTCTACGAACCATCAAAAGAACTTACAGTTGATGAACAATTGGTCGGCTCAAGGGGAAGATGTCCTTTCAAACTGTTTATGCCAAACAAGCATGGAAAATATAAAATACAAATTTTCTGGATAGTCGACGCAGTAAACAACTATCCTCTTCAGGGAGAAATTTATGTTAGCCAGCAACCATCTGATAATCGTTCCGATGGTATATCTCATCGGCTTGTAATGCGATTAGCTGGAAGACATACGAATAACAACATAAGAATATAACAATTTACATTTACAAAATCTTTATGGCGTGGCTTTGCCGTCTGCCGATTGGTAGGTATGCTGTTTATGAAATTAACAAACAATTTTTAAATTTAAATACACTAATGATTTACTTGAAATATTAGAAGCTAGCATTTAATATTTTATTTCTATAACTTAGAGCTGTTTTACAAAAAAGTAATAGCTTTTCTGACAATTCATTCAATATATTCCGAACTTGTTCCGTTGAAAGCGTATCTTTACCGAAGAAATGTCGCCTTGTTTCACGAAGATTCGGACATCTACCCATAAAATGATTAGCTGGAAGATATTTAGGTAAATTTTTCATACATTTTTTATTGGAATAAAGGCTATAAAAAGCTATCTTGAATCTATTTAGGGAAAGGTTATAACATAGCAACAGATAACTATTTTACATCAGTACCGTTAGCCTTGGAACTGATGAGCAAAAATAAAACAACTATTGGTACTATAAAGTCCAATAAGCCGAAATTGCCAAAGCAGTTTACACCTTCGGATAAATTTTTCAAGCAATCGAGTGACAAATTTTCGACAAAATTTTGTTATTCAAGGTGTATGCAGTTATTTAGTTACGCAAGTAATACAAAAAAAAATGTGGTGATGCTCTCAACGGCTAATCATGAGGACAAAATTATTGATGTAACTAAAAAACCGGTTGTCATTATGGACTATAACTCAACGAAAGGTGGAGTTGACACTTTAGACCGTATGGCGACAGCTTACACCTGCAAGAGGAAGAGTAATCGGTGGCCAGTTACCTTATTTTACAACCTTTTGGATTGTGCAGGAGTTTTATCTTACAGGATGTTTGATGTCTGTCAGCCCAATTGGTATACTACCAAGAAGAGATCGGAAAAGACGAAAAAGTTTTTGAAGGAGTTGGCTTTAGAGCTTGCTGATAGCAATATAAGAAATCGTATAGCTAAGCTAACTCTTCAAACAAATGTTAAAACTGCTATGAAACTAATAGGTTATGAAATCGAATCCGTAAAAACCGTACCGAAAATAGGAATAAATACATAATATAAAGCAACGTTGTGATTGCTGCAAAAAAGAAAAAAAAGACAACAAAACTACGGGTGTCTGCGATCTCTGCTATGTTGCAGCTTGCAGTAAACATTATGTAAGGGTGTGCGAGAAATGTTTTGTTGCCAAAACTACACCGGATGCTGAGGAAACCGAAGATGATAATTTTGATGAAGATTCACTTCCGTCAACTTCAGCAGGTCCACCAGCAAAGCGCCAAAAAAAAGAAATACCACGTAATTTCAAGAATTTCTTTTTATATATTTTCCTAATAAAAAAAATTTATTCAGTTTATAAAAGTTTTTTGTTTTTAATAAATAATATACAAAAAAAATTAATGTTTATAAAAAAAATCTATGTTTATTTGACACTTTCTAAGGAATTCATGGGAAAATCCTTCATCGGCACTCAGTGCCCAAGTACGCTAAAACTAGAAACTTGTAAGTACACGGGTTTAAACTAGCTATTTAATTTGGACGACTCCCAAGATTCCAGTTTTCTAAATAATAGGGCATATAAGAGCTAAAATACAATAGTTTAGAGGGGTTTTTGGATGCATTTCATACAGAAATGTTAGAAATTGGTCCAGACAAGAATAAAAAGAAAGCAATAAGGTTAAAAATCAAATAATATACGCATGTTGTAATGCTAAATTTTTGAGTTTATGAAGTAACAAGCCTACATCACAAAGATTTTTGTTGTTTTTGACAAACAAACAGCTTTTTTGGTGATTATCGTTAAATTACTTAAAAATCTGAAGATAAAATCTCTGCTTATATCGGGTGATTTTTTAAGAGCTTGAGAACTTTTTTTAAAAAAAAAACGCATAAAATTTGCAAAATCTCACCGATTCTTTATTTGGAACGTTAGATTGGTCCATGACATTTACTTTTTGAAGATAATTTCATTTAAATGTTGACCGCGGCTGCGTCTTAGGTGGTCCATTCGGAAAGTCCAATTTTGGGTAACTTTTTCGAGCATTTCGGCCGGAATAGCCCGAATTTCTTCGGAAATGTTGTCTTCCAAAGCTGGAATAGTTGCTGGCTTATTTGTGTAGACTTTAGACTTGACGTAGCCCCACAAAAAATAGTCTAAAGGCGTCAAATCGCATGATCTTGGTGGCCAACTTACCGGTCCATTCCTTGAGATGAATTGTTCTCCGAAGTTTTCCCTCAAAATGGCCATAGAATCGCGAGCTGTGTGGCATGTAGCGCCATCTTGTTGAAACCACATGTCAACCAAGTTCAGTTCTTCCATTTTTGGCAACAAAAAGTTTGTTAGCATTGAACGATAGCGATCGCCATTCACCGTAACGTTGCGTCCAACAGCATCTTTGAAAAAATACGGTCCAATGATTCCACCAGCGTACAAACCACACCAAACAGTGCATTTTTCGGGATGCATGGGCAGTTCTTGAACGGCTTCTGGTTGCTCTTCACTCCAAATGCGGCAATTTTGCTTATTTACGTAGCCATTCAACCAGAAATGAACCTCATCGCTCATCGGACGTAAAGCGCGAAACACATTTCGAACCGAACACTGATTTTGGTAATAAAATTCAATGATTTGCAAGCGTTGCTCGTTAGTAAGTCTATTCATGATGAAATGTCAAAGCATACTGAGCATCTTTCTCTTTGACACCATGTCTGAAATCCCGCGTGATCTGTCAAATACTAATGCATGAAAATCCTAACCTCAAAAAAATCACCCATTACAACTAAACTGTATGAGATTTATGTCTCATATGACTCCCTCTGGTTAAAAGTTGATAAAAATGTGCGGCGCAATTGGAATATGGCTGGATTTACTATTCATATTGTGTTCTTGGTTGAGTCCTCAGCTAAAAGTAGCACTTTTTGCAAAAAGTGTAAAGCACAAAATACAAATTCTATTTGTTAATATAATAAATAAATAATTTAAAATGTAAGGAGGATTTCCTAAAGTGAAATGAATGGAGATAGGTATAAAGATTAGTACAGTAAATAGAGCCAGAAAGCAGACGATGGATAAACAATTTAACAAGATGTTAGATATCAGCTGTTAATGGTGAGGATAAAAAGGAGTGGCTACACTCTGGTATGCCAGATCCTATAGGTAGGAAGAAAAGGGTAAAAGAGAACAGTGTATATGTGAAAGAAGAAATCCATTGCAAAAAAATCCGTTCAAAGCCATGAATAGTAAGGTTTAAGGGGCCAGTTATAGCTATCATTGAAATCGATCCGGAAACATTTTTGAATCGATATTTGACGGTGTTTCCCTTTGATTAAAAATGAAAATTATATACTGACCGATCGGAAATCACATAAAGAATTTTTTTTGAATAAAAAGTGTAATTGCGCATTTATTTATCTCTAAGAATGTATTTTTCTATTTTCCGGACGAAAATTCAATTTCCTGAACAGCTGATATGTTCAAAAGCGAAACTAATCGTTCCAATGATTTGTGTTCCAATTTCAGACAGTTCAAATGACAGATTTCTGTCAGTAAAAGTTTTTCGGTGGATTTCAATCACGAATTTTTTTCAATGACATACATTTTTAATGATAGCTATAAACGACCTGTCAACCAAATTCCAATGTTTGTTTTCAATGATGAAAACCAATGATAGCTACATAATGTATAACTGGCGCCTAAGGGCCCTTTCACACCAAACGAATCCGAATCAATCAGAATCACTCCGAATCAAGTTGAATCTGGTTGACCAAGATTCGGCTTCGAGCGCTCCTTTTAAATGTGAAGGGATTCTTTTCCCGCCTTCAGACCGGACGAATCTGGTTCAATCAGGTTTGATTCGAGGTCGCACTTGATTCAACCTGTCAGATTCCTCGTCCAGTCAGTCTTGAATCAACAACCATACGAGATGGACGTGGAGTTATTAATTTTAAAAGTTAAAGAAAATAGTGCGATATAGATTCAGGTTGATTCAGCTGGTGTGAAAGAGTGGAGATGACGAATCAGATTCAACTTGATTCGGAGTAATTCTGATTGATTCGGATTCGTTTGGTGTGAAAGGGCCTTAAGGCTTTGCTATAGTCAGTGCAGATTACGTTAACCTCATTTCTTTTTTCAAGCGCCGAGAGTGTAAAGGACACAAATTCCACAAGGTTGGTAGTTGTATGGTAAAATTTTTGAAAATTATGTTGTCTAGGTGAAATCAAAGGTTTGAAATGAAAACTTAAAACATCTAGCAAGACGCTTTCAAATTATTTTGGAATATGGGAAAATTTGGCAATTGGGCGATAGTCTTCAACACTATCATTGGAGCCTTTTTGTGAACTACGCTTACAGAGGATTACAAAGATGGTTTTCCACACACTTTTTAGAAATATATCGGAAACCATCAGTCCAAAGTAATAATTCATCGTTCAGTTGATTCAACTTATATTTGATCAAATCAGGGCCAAATGTTCGAGGCAGTAATGGCCCGAGAAAAAAATTAGACAGATATTCCAAATCAAAAACACTCTATTACCAAGACCGGAATCTTTCGTACGTTTCACTCTCCAAAACCCGTTTGTTTACATTGTTGTATTTGTAATTTTGACAATTAGTCCATGAATAGATGTGAGCACAAACAAACAAAAAAAACGATGCCGTGGGCTAGCGGCACTTTGCAAAGCAAAAACAAAATGGAGGGGTTAATAAGTTTTTTTCAGGTTTTTCTTTTTACTTTTTTCGATGAAAAAGTCAGTTTTAAGCTTTAATTTTGCAGGCATTTTGTGGATAGTGAACCAATGTACCTTTTTGTCTTGAAAAAAGCATGTTCAACATCAGTTTATTATAATTAATTCACTTATTTACAGTAATCACTACGAAATTCTTTAAATTTCATAATAATCCCCGGATTTTTGTATCAAAGACGCGTTCGAGGAACCATCAATTTAAGGGTGCGAGTGCAATTTTTGTATTGAATTCTAATAAATTTTCGTTAACGAACGGCCCAAATATTTTGATAATCCAAGTATATTTATAGTTTGTATATTTAAAAAAAAAGAGTTATAATCGAAAAATATCTTATCCATAACATTCTTTATTGATGGAAGCATACATGTATTTGCTATAAAAACAAAACTGCATCAAAGGAACACAAATGTTTTAAAAAAGTAATCAGAAAGATTATAGCGAACCTGTTGAATAAATGCAGAGCAAATATAATGTAAATTTTGACATATATCACAAAATGAAAACGTCTTAAAATCGTTCTGAATTCATGAACAACTAATTCAATAGAACATGCAATCGTCATAAATGTTTATTGTTGACGTACAGAAGTTTTTTTTTAGTGAATTTCCACAGTTTAACGCAAAATATAATTTTCATTCATTCCTTAAAAATGTTTAGTTACCAAAGTTCAAGTTTACTTATTATTGTTTGAAAAGTATGTTTAGTAAAAATGCTGCTAATAATAAAAAAAAATTAATAAGTTTTACGTATATGTTTTTGTTTTTCGTAATATAATAAATACTACCGTAGATTACATTTTATAAATGCAGAACATAGAAGAAAATATACATAAACAATAGTTTTCAGATATAAAGCAGAGGTTAGCGTAGAAAAATATTTTTGAGAAAGCCAATAATATTTTAAATATGTTCATTAAATAAATTTCCGCTTCGGCTAACCTTCATCAACTTTTTAGAAAAAAAACTAGCATTAATAGCAGCCAATTATTTCATAGCATAATTAATTTTTCAGATTGTAAAATGTCTAGAAATTTTCATACGCTACAAAATTCGTAATTTTATGCGTAAACATAGAAGATAACATTATTTAGTCAAGAAGTATGGATTTTGGCGCGTATATCGTTTTTTTTCTATTGGGTGTTCGGTTTCCCCATACTGGAATAAAAAGAAGTTACTTAAATCTATTTATTGCACTCATTTGTGTGCATGCTTTACACAAAGCAACTTATTTTTAAAACATGGTTCCCTCAAATTTTTATTCCAAAATCTAACTACAAACAAAATTCCAACTCTAACATAGTCCCTTAAAAAGAAATTTTCAGGAATATTTCTGCAACAAACAAAACTAAAATTTGGTCTTGCAACTACCGAACTGCTTAAATGATGAAAATACTAATCTAATTGAGGAATCTGAACTAGCTAAAGTTGGCAATGGAACTTCACAAGTATGCTTCTCGTAGCATTGTCTGTACAAAAAAATACGGAGGCATCCGCCTATTGTTTCCACCTGAACTTCTAACGTCGCCAAGAAAATGCTCTTAACAAACTACACCTGAAAAAATTGTCTGTTTTGTTGTTTTACAAAGTATTGAGTTACACTTTTGTCCATTTGCAATAACTATACTTAACCGGTTGCAGCGCATGTTGCGTTCGCAAATTATTTAAGTAAACAAAATAAATAATAATAAACTAATAAATCATTAAATAATATGTATTTGGTCAATTTTATTTTATTTAATATACATTTACAACATTTATTTGGATGGAAATTAAAAAGCTATACAAATCTTCCAATTTAAGACCATGTCAGCACTTCAGATTCTGTTGGTTAGGATTGTTTAGTTTTTGAACGAGGCCATGAAACATTCAAAATGAAGCATTAAGATGGGGCTGATTACTATAATGAAGCGTTTTGATGGGCCGAAACACTAAATGTGAGAATGTGTTTGGTTTTTTGCATCATTTCACGCACACTTTCTCACATTTAGTGCTTTCTAGCTTGTAGGCAAACCGAAATGTCAGTCTGAGATTCCGGTCTTGGTAATGGAGTGTTTTTGATGATCAGTTTGGTTTGCCATGTCATAATAAATAGACTTACCTACTCCTAAAGAGCAAGTCGTGAAAATATATTACCAAAACAATAATGGGTTGATTCGTGCTACATGTCTTACAGACAACGAAACAATCAATTTATAGAAGGAAACTTTTGGAAAGCGCATTATCTCGCAGCGTTATTTTTGTGTAATTATGTTAAGTCACTTGCCTACGCAGATAAGACAAAAGACGATTGACACCTTAGAAGAGAATATTCGGCGTGCTATTTCTGACATATGCCCCCAATTGCTTCCAAAAGTGGTCAGAAATTGGGCCTTTCAGCTGGATTTCCGAAATCATTTTTAAAGCATAAAGGCAAACCCTTATCTCTATATAAAAGTTTAATTCTTGTCCATAAGATTAAATTACATAATCCCCTCTTAGATGCACCTTGCTTAATTGAACATCCCGCTTAATTGATCGAAAAAATTGGCTTCGAAAATTTTCCGTATTAGTAGCAAAGCTTTTTAGACGGTTCTTGAACCCCCTTAGTTGAATTACTCGCTTAATTGATCTTAAAAATATGCAGCAGAAAACTTAAATACATACGTGGACACTTTTCGGATAATTGGACGGACAAAAAAATGATTATGATTGGAAAAACAAAAACGCCAAGGTTTTTTAAAAATAAGGTTGTACCCTTACAACTTCCATCATTCAGCCCCTTGACCAAGGTATTATTCATTGTTTCAAAGCTTAACTATCAGCAAATTACAGCCATCGAACGTGGCAAGACTATCGAAGAATTTTCGAAGTCGATCACATCTTTGCAAGCAAACATTGTTTGTAGTTATAACACCTTCTACTACAGGGTGGGCCGTAAATAAGTGCACTTAAAAAAAAAATTATATTAATACAACTGTAGCGCTTTTAAATGAAATATTTATTTTAAATTATACAAAACGAAATGAATTTTTATTTTTTAAAAATTAAATCATCCAAATATTGTCCATTTCGCCTACAGCACTCTTCCAATCTGACTCTGAGATTTTGGAACACTTTTGTCAAAAGTTGCGGAGTGATTAAGCGGATTTCTTCTTCAATGTTCGCTTTTAATTCAGCCGTCGTTGAAGGATTATTAGAGTACACCTTACTCTTGAGGTTGAGGTAGCCCCATAAAAAGAAATCCGGTGGCGTTAAGTCAGGGCTCCTGGGTGGCCAAGCAATATCACCCCTCCTCGATATCAACCTTCGAGGAAACATTTCTCTAACGACCTCCAGAGAGTCGTTACTTGTATGGCAGGTAGCGCCATCTTGCTGGAACCAGGTGTGAATAGTGTAACCACTCGATTCTTGCAGTTTTGGAGCTAAAAAATCTCTAAGCATCGAAACATAACGCTCTGAATTAACAGTAAAATTACGCCCGTATCGATCTTCATAAAAATACGGCCCTATGATCCCCCACTTGGCTATTCCGGCCCAAACGGTCACTTTCGGAGAGTGTAACGGTCGTCCATGTTTTAAGCGTGGATTTTCTGTTCCCCAGTATCGACAATTTTGTCGATTAACAAATCCGTTGACATGAAAATGAGCTTCGTCTGAGAAGATAATGTTATTGAAGTGAGGGAATCTCCGTAACATTTCTGTTGCGAAATTGAACCGTGAAACAAAATCGGATTCTTTCAAATCTTGGACAATCTGAATTTTGTAAGGGTATAACTTCAAATCATCCCGTAAAATGCGACGTAAAGTCGTTCTGGGTACTCCCAGGGCCGCAGCGCGTTTCCGTGTAGAGCTTCTTGGATCCTCGCGCACAGAAGCTTGTACGCGTTCAATTGTTTCTGCAGTCCGCCTGGAACGTGGGTGTCCTGTAGGTCGAAGTTTTTGCGTTGATCCCGTTGCCTCGAATGTTACGATCCATTTTTTGATTACATTCGTACTTGGACACTCGGTGATGTTGCGTAATCCAAACTTTACCCGAAAAAGCCGACGAACAGTCACGTATGAGCGATTGTTTTCATAAAAGGCGCGAACGCAGAAATCGCGCTGCTCTCCCGTGAACGGACTCATTGCGACTAAAAATTTAGATCTCGAGCTGCAAGGAGATACCATCCCCGCGCGTCTCGGTTATTTCGTTCGGGAGTTAGAGCGAGACAAAAAGTGCACTTATTAACGGCCCACCCTGTATAAGAAATTGTTTTAGAAAGGTAATATTGGAAATATTTTACTACTAAACCTATACATTTGCAAGTTCTTTTTTTTAAAGGCAGGCTTCATCCAAGAAGAAGGGCAGCCGGAAAATGATCTTGTGGTCATAGAAAACGTTCTTAAGGACAATGCAGATTTCAATGCTTATTTGGCATGTGATGACATAACATATCATATCATGTTATATGGCGAACTAACAGACGCCGAAATTAAGTTGACACTGCAATGTTTATAGAGTAAATTTCTGGGATGAATATTTTATTTTTTAGTTGACCTACTCGTGCAATTATACGGGTTTCGCTTAATTGAACAGATATGTCAATTAAGCGGGGTTAATTGACCAAATCTGACAAAATGGTCAGTGCAATTAAGCGGGGAATACTGTATAACCTATTTATTTCTTCTTGAAAACCACACATCTATCTAAACACCTTTAAGAACAAAATTCTAACATGTTTGAGCTATAAAATGTTTTCAGAAGTGAAAGTTTTTGAAAATTGTATTAAAAAAAAGACTAGGTCGTACACACTTGCCTTGTTTTTTTTTTTTAATTACTTCGAAAATGGACAATGCAACACATAATTTCAGATTTAAAAATAATGGTTTCATTTTTGGAGATGACCAGGACCACGTCTAAACAACTTGCAGGAATAAAGCTTAGTGTACACGATTTCCAGGTCTGACAATCATTGTCAGATCTGCAAACGTCTGACAATGTGTGAAAATGAGCTGACAATGAGCTGAAAATTTAATTTGTGTGTACACGGTTTGCAGATATCTACAAACATCTGCAAATCTGTTGCCAAATATTTGTCTGACAATGTCGACAAACTAATTTGGCCAAATAGCTAGCAATAGATTTGCAAACATTTGTAGATTTTCTGCCAACCGTGTACACACCAAATCAAATTTTGGTAATGGAGTGTTTTTGTTCCAAATGTGCAGAATCTGGAACATAATATTGATCGTTTGAAGCATAGACACACCATATATGGTGTGTCTATGGTTTGAAGTTTTTTGCAAACATGTTGGACATAGTTTGTGGATCGATTGAAGTTTCATTATTAAGGAAAGGCATGGGAAGGAAGATCGAGAACGAAGAAAAATGTCCCATAACAAGAGAGAAAAAACTAAAACTAACTATTAGTTCTTTCTCGATGCCATAACTAATAACTTATTTCTAAACTATATTTACTCAGCCGAGTAGACAATAAATTATATCTTTTGAACCCCTTAACCTAGATAGAGATAGAATTTAAATTTCGGCACTAGTACGATAACTTTGGCGCCAAGAAATAATAACGGTTTTTGGTAGAGGGGCTTAATACAAGCATTTTTTACTATGGGAGGGGGGTCTATCTCCCCCGTTCAGGCGGTAGGGGCAATTTAAAAAAATTATTTAAAATGGAAAAAAATAATTAAAAAATAACGGTGATACTTACAATTAAGTTTTATACATTTTTTTAAAGCCAACATTCTGTTTTATTAGCCAGTTTTTAATTCAAGTCAAAACTGTGCGTAGTTTTTGAAAAATTTAATTTTAAACTCAAAATTTGAGTAAAAAAAGTTAAAAAAGGTTTAAAGTGTAATTTTTCAATACTTCAAGATTATCTACCATTGTTTTTATTTCAGAATTTATTGCTCTTATTTGTTTTTGATCAAAAAATGCAAACTAGATGATTTTATGTCTTTTAGTTTTTGAGAAAATTAAAAATAACCACAACTACTATTTTAATTTAATTCTTTTTTTTTGCTTGAGTGGTCTTATTTTGATAGTAACAATGGTAGGTGCGAGTTTGGGTGTATGCAACAGTAATGTGTGTGCGAATTTGGGTGTATGCAACAGTGGGATCTGTAAAGGGGGGGGGGCATGCTGCCCCCCTGCAACCCTCCTGCTTGGTAACACTATAGGATTTGGGGTGGGTGCAAGTTGGAGTGCGTGCAAGGTGGGGAGGGGGCAAGGTTCGGTGAGTGCAAGATGGGGTGCATACAAAGTTTCTTTTGCATTTAAATAAGCTGGATTTAAGAAAAAATAATTTACCTTAGGTATATCTTAATCCATATTCGATTATTGCTATCAAAATAAGACTACGTTAATACTTAAGCAAGGAAAAAGTAATTTAATTAAAATATTTATTTTGGTAATTTTCAATTTTCTCAAGAACTAGAAGACATAAAGTCATCTATTTTTCAGTTTTTGGTCAAAAACAAATAAGAGCAAATAATTCTAAAAAAACAGTAAATAATTTGAAAGTTTTGAAAAACTACACTTTAAACCTTTTTTTTAAATTTTTTTTGCATACATTTTTAGTTTAAAACAATTTTTTTCAAAAACTATGCATAGTTTTGACTTGATTTAAAAACAAGCTTATAGACAAAAATGTTGGCCTTAAAAAAAGGTATAATACTTAATTGTAAGTATTACCGTTATTTTTTAATTGTTTTTTTTCCATTTAATGTACATATTTTTTTAAATTGCCCTTGCGCCTAAACGGGGGGAGATAGACCCCCCCTCCCATAGTAAAAAATGCTTGTTTTTAGCTGTTCTATACAAATTCTTCATTAAACCTTGTCGCCAAAGTTATCGTACTCTCCCCTAAATTTCTGTATCGGTTACAATTATTGCATAGTTTTAGGATACTGAAAAAAAAAATCCAACTTACACATGCACTGCCATTCATTAGGATGAGGCCACACATTTTCATAAACTTAACAAGACAGCCATGGCCAAACGTTTTCAATTATTATGTTTAAGTCCAGTGAATATGATGGTCTTCTTCTGATTGAATCCAATACCCAATTTCTAACAACCCTTGAAGAGTGAATGTATTGATGCGGTAGGTTATAGCTCCCCACACCATTTCACCTGATGTACGGCTTTGATACATTGTAAAAATAAGCTCATCTTGTTTCAGGTCAAGGAAATAGAAGTTGTAACCATCGGGACTGTCAAGGTTAAATTTTTTTTCCGAAAAGTCAAAGCGTTTCCATTCAATGCCACAAGCAACATGCTTTCTCGCAAATATCATCGTACACACTTGCCTTGTTTTTTTTTTTTAATTACTTCGAAAATGGACAATGCAACACATAATTTCAGATTTAAAAATAATGGTTTCATTTTTGGAGATGACCAGGACCACGTCTAAACAACTTGCAGGAATAAAGCTTAGTGTACACGATTTCCAGGTCTGACAATCATTGTCAGATCTGCAAACGTCTGACAATGTGTGAAAATGAGCTGACAATGAGCTGAAAATTTAATTTGTGTGTACACGGTTTGCAGATATCTACAAACATCTGCAAATCTGTTGCCAAATATTTGTCTGACAATGTCGACAAACTAATTTGGCCAAATAGCTAGCAATAGATTTGCAAACATTTGTAGATTTTCTGCCAACCGTGTACACACCAAATCAAATTTTGGTAATGGAGTGTTTTTGTTCCAAATGTGCAGAATCTGGAACATAATATTGATCGTTTGAAGCATAGACACACCATATATGGTGTGTCTATGGTTTGAAGTTTTTTGCAAACATGTTGGACATAGTTTGTGGATCGATTGAAGTTTCATTATTAAGGAAAGGCATGGGAAGGAAGATCGAGAACGAAGAAAAATGTCCCATAACAAGAGAGAAAAAACTAAAACTAACTATTAGTTCTTTCTCGATGCCATAACTAATAACTTATTTCTAAACTATATTTACTCAGCCGAGTAGACAATAAATTATATCTTTTGAACCCCTTAACCTAGATAGAGATAGAATTTAAATTTCGGCACTAGTACGATAACTTTGGCGCCAAGAAATAATAACGGTTTTTGGTAGAGGGGCTTAATACAAGCATTTTTTACTATGGGAGGGGGGTCTATCTCCCCCGTTCAGGCGGTAGGGGCAATTTAAAAAAATTATTTAAAATGGAAAAAAATAATTAAAAAATAACGGTGATACTTACAATTAAGTTTTATACATTTTTTTAAAGCCAACATTCTGTTTTATTAGCCAGTTTTTAATTCAAGTCAAAACTGTGCGTAGTTTTTGAAAAATTTAATTTTAAACTCAAAATTTGAGTAAAAAAAGTTAAAAAAGGTTTAAAGTGTAATTTTTCAATACTTCAAGATTATCTACCATTGTTTTTATTTCAGAATTTATTGCTCTTATTTGTTTTTGATCAAAAAATGCAAACTAGATGATTTTATGTCTTTTAGTTTTTGAGAAAATTAAAAATAACCACAACTACTATTTTAATTTAATTCTTTTTTTTTGCTTGAGTGGTCTTATTTTGATAGTAACAATGGTAGGTGCGAGTTTGGGTGTATGCAACAGTAATGTGTGTGCGAATTTGGGTGTATGCAACAGTGGGATCTGTAAAGGGGGGGGGGCATGCTGCCCCCCTGCAACCCTCCTGCTTGGTAACACTATAGGATTTGGGGTGGGTGCAAGTTGGAGTGCGTGCAAGGTGGGGAGGGGGCAAGGTTCGGTGAGTGCAAGATGGGGTGCATACAAAGTTTCTTTTGCATTTAAATAAGCTGGATTTAAGAAAAAATAATTTACCTTAGGTATATCTTAATCCATATTCGATTATTGCTATCAAAATAAGACTACGTTAATACTTAAGCAAGGAAAAAGTAATTTAATTAAAATATTTATTTTGGTAATTTTCAATTTTCTCAAGAACTAGAAGACATAAAGTCATCTATTTTTCAGTTTTTGGTCAAAAACAAATAAGAGCAAATAATTCTAAAAAAAACAGTAAATAATTTGAAAGTTTTGAAAAACTACACTTTAAACCTTTTTTTTAAATTTTTTTTGCATACATTTTTAGTTTAAAACAATTTTTTTCAAAAACTATGCATAGTTTTGACTTGATTTAAAAACAAGCTTATAGACAAAAATGTTGGCCTTAAAAAAAGGTATAATACTTAATTGTAAGTATTACCGTTATTTTTTAATTGTTTTTTTTCCATTTAATGTACATATTTTTTTAAATTGCCCTTGCGCCTAAACGGGGGGAGATAGACCCCCCCTCCCATAGTAAAAAATGCTTGTTTTTAGCTGTTCTATACAAATTCTTCATTAAACCTTGTCGCCAAAGTTATCGTACTCTCCCCTAAATTTCTGTATCGGTTACAATTATTGCATAGTTTTAGGATACTGAAAAAAAAAATCCAACTTACACATGCACTGCCATTCATTAGGATGAGGCCACACATTTTCATAAACTTAACAAGACAGCCATGGCCAAACGTTTTCAATTATTATGTTTAAGTCCAGTGAATATGATGGTCTTCTTCTGATTGAATCCAATACCCAATTTCTAACAACCCTTGAAGAGTGAATGTATTGATGCGGTAGGTTATAGCTCCCCACACCATTTCACCTGATGTACGGCTTTGATACATTGTAAAAATAAGCTCATCTTGTTTCAGGTCAAGGAAATAGAAGTTGTAACCATCGGGACTGTCAAGGTTAAATTTTTTTTCCGAAAAGTCAAAGCGTTTCCATTCAATGCCACAAGCAACATGCTTTCTCGCAAATATCATCCAATAGATTTAAATTGTTCGAAATGGCCTGATCCTAGTGAAGCATCTTTTAACACTTTGACTGCTGACGTGTGTCGACGCGTCATCGACAAATCGTATTTGTTCTATGCGGCGGACGTCGACGCATCGTCGACAGCATGTCTATTACTTTCTGACCTCTCCCAATGCCTCCGCACACCCCGCATCCGGGAAAAACGCCATACTTTGATGCTGACGTCGACTATATATCGACCAGGGTTGTTGCGGATGTAAAAATTTTGACATCCGCGGATGCAGATGCGGATGCGGATTTTTTGAGACTCACATCCGCGGATGCGGATGCGGATTTTAGAATTTATTAAATAAAAACAATAATTTCAAGTTCGTAAATAAAGGAAAATTTTATTGATTATCTTTGCGTTTAATAATTAAATTTAAAAATGGGTGAGTTATATTTAATAAAAAGCAAGATTGCAGCCTTCTCAGACTGCAATCTGTTTCTTAGTGGATCGTATATTAACAAGCTATTTCAGAATTTAATGTTTATAAATAAATATCATACCTGCATCTTCCTTCTTTTTTTTAAAAAGATTTTCATTATTCGCACTCTCAAATAAACCAAACTCCTCTGGGTGCTTTGACTTCAGGTGGTTTTTCAATGAAGAAGTCGTGCGTCCTTTTCGTGAATATGTTTTACGACATATTTTACACTCGAACTTGTCAGGATCATTTTTGTTTAAATTAAAATAAATCCAGATGATGCTTTTTGTTGGTGGCGGCATTTATGTTCTGTATCTGTATCACTTTTTCACTAAATATATAAAAATAAACCGTGTCCTCTGGCCACTTAGCAAGAGCTTTTATATCCTCCAATCTGTGACCATTGCATATCACTTGTTGTTGCTTTTGTCGTCGCCTACTTGGGACCGAGATTTTTGAATTTAACAGTTTTACTAAGGGTGAAAGTGTCGTTGTTGTTGATCATGATATAGTATGCCGTGTTGTTGCTATTTTTCGATTGCAATTACAAATTTGAAAAAAAGCGTTTAAAAACATCCGCATCCGCAACAAACTCCGCATCAGTTTATGCGGATGCGGATGTTGGAATTATTGCGAATAATCCGCAATTGCGGATGCGGATGCGAATATTCGCAACATCCCTAATATCGACTACGCGTCGACAATAGTTTTTTATAGTCAAAAGACAAAATATTAGTAAAATTAAGCACTGATATAAGTAGAGTAAACCTTTTTGACAAAAAAAATTTCCGCATAGAGGGGTCGCAGTCAAAGTGTTTTAATACGCTTTTTTAGTAGTTAATTATTTGAACTTAGGAATTTCCAACGATCGTTCATAATTTGTTCTAAAATTTTATAAATTTGCAATGGGAGAATACGTACCTAATTACGGTTTCAAGGTACAAAACCTCCAAAGGTAAACAAATTAAAAATCGTTGAAAAAATGTGTGGCCTCATCCTAGTAGTTTGCAGTGTACAATTGTACAAATTTTTGTTTAATCAATTGTGTTTTCTTTTTAAGGAACTTATTGATCTTAACTTTAAAGAATTTTTTAGATAATACATAAATAATATGTAACCACAAGTTACTCGAAACACACATTTTTTATTCAGGTACGTCAAAATAACAAAAACGTCAGTTTTAAATTTATTAAAATCAAGTTTAAACACTACAAAAATTGGCCTTAAATTCTCATAAGCCTTTTTAAAGCAATAAATGATCGAATACCAAGCGATGTTTAACCTATAAGCACAGATAAGAAACTATACAGATGTCTCATCCCCATAGAAGAAAATGTCCCATATTTTTTTCACTACTCCTTGGCTATCAACTGACAAAAAAGCTTTTTGTCAGTTGATCTTCAAGCACAAAAAGCTGTTTTTGATTGCACATATTGGCTTGCCAGTATGCCTGTTCAAAGCTATGTGTATAACTATACAAAATTCTAAAGTTGTTTTTTCTCTCAAGTCAACGTCCATAGAGACAAAGAAAAAAAGAAACTGTTTTGGTTTCGATGATGTTTTGGTGCCGATGATGTTACCATATTTCAGTTGCTATTGTTCAAGCGATGTAGGTATTTTATGCTATTTATTATTGAATATGAAAATAAAAACCATAGTTATTAATTTTTCCATGTTATATTTTACTATATCAAATAAAACAATATACATATATGTTGAAAATACATTTAAGAAAGGAAGAGAAGATGAGTTAGGTGCAAGACATTTTAAAAATAATTTGTATGGATTCCTATGGTAACACTGATGCAAATGTACGTGCGCCGCTGGTGAGCGTATGAGGCTTAGTTTTGGTTGCCTTCCTTATTTTGATTTTTTTTGATACATATATTGAACGCATGTGTGTATGTCATGTATCCATAGATATATGACAAAAGGGTAAGTTTCAATTTCGATCTTTTTGTTGTTTGTTGATTGTTTCTTTGTTGTCCTATGCAAAACGTAAGTTGCGTATTTTGTGAACAGGTGTAGGTAGGTACTCATGTAAATAATTTCGATACAAAAAAGAGGCTCGGATGTGACCCACACTGATAACTTACTATTGATGCCCACTTAAATTTTTCAAAATTTATTTTTTTTATTTGGAAAAATTGTATTAGTAAGTAAGTATGCAAAAATATACATTTAAGCTGTTTTCTGTGGAAATACCTAGATGTATCGAAAAGTTAAATTAATATATTTTGAAAGAAGTTTGGTTTCTCTCAAATAAACATTGTCTTAAATTGTTACAAAACATTAACAACAATATTTCTATGGGATGAAACAACTTTAAAGTCAATATCTTTCTTTATTCAATCTAATTTATAAATTCAATTAGGTTAATCATTTTTTTATTTTTTTTTTTTGCTTAAGGTTTTTAGTTTTCTGTAAAATAAAAAATTGTTGTTAATAACAACAATTTGTACAATTTCTTTCTTTCTTTTTTCTTTCTCCTTTACCCGATATTTCAGTTTAAGAATCAATTTCACGTTTTTTTAGTACTTTTTTTTAGGTTTAAATTAAAGGAAAAAACTATCGGTTGATTAACTTTTTATTTTAAACTATATTTTAAACATTTTTTGTATTAAATTAAATAAGTTTGAAGTCAATATCTTTCTCTGTTTTCAAGATGCTTTAGTAGAAACTATTTTTACCAGTTTTTAGTAGTTTTCTAAAAAAAATAGTTAATTGGGATGTTAAAATAGGTCTGTTAAGTTTTGTTTAAAAGTTTGTATATGTTTAATACATGACTGCTCTTAGCCTATTTAAGCAAAGGTGGTTTTATAAAAAGTTTAAGAGACAATTTTTGGCCTTGACAATTAAAAATAAAATATCGTAAGTATTTATAATTATTTATTTTATTATTGATCTTTTATAAAATTGCCTTTGCTTAAATAGTTTCCAGGGGTCACGAACGTGGACGTGGCAGAATATCGACCCCCACCCACCTACCACCCGCTGAATTGTACATTTATATATATATATGTAAATTGGTTATGTATTTGTTTTTTTTTTTATTGTTTTTGTTTGAGCTACGCGTTCATAACATTCATTAATTTTTTTTATTTTAGTTCTAGGATTTTTATACCTTTTATCTTTTGTGTCAATTACCCATTTACAATTTTTCCAAAGTAAGACTTTTATTAAAAAATGTATGATGTCAATTTTATGTGCATAGCATTCATCGGAATCATCGAACCAGCTAGGATATTGTCTGTTTGTTGTGTTTATACATTCTCTTACCATGTTTTCTTTTAATCTCGATATAAAAGGTGTTTTTTTGAAGAAAGTTGTAAATATTTTTACGTGAAGACTAAGAACCGTATTTTCTGTTGAGGTTTCGTATTCTCTCAATTTAATTAATATTTCCGTTAAATCAAATTGAAGCTTATCTTTTGACATTTGTTGAATACAGTTTTCACAGATACTATTCATTTTTTTCATCGATTTAAAAAGGCAATAGCCTGCATAGTATCTGGTAGCAAGATCGTCGATTTCCGGCACCTTTATCAATATCGTGTCTTCAGGCGGTAAAGCATTTAATTTATTATCAATATTCATGTCGTTTTCTATATTCTCAAATGATTCACTCTCCGGTAGCTCATACGAAATCGATATTTGTTCCTCAGCATTGGTTTGTAAAATAGCATTCCAATCAACTTTAAGATATTCTGTATCGTCTTCTTCACAGTTTGAACATTTAGATTTGAATACAAATTTCATAGCTATAACTTTTGCTAGAAGGGAGCCAAATTCAGCAGCATTCGGATTACTTTTATTAACATTTCTTGCTCTTATCTTTCCAAATAAATTTTCTAAGGGATCTTGGTTAAATTTGTTAATATTTAAATAATATAAATCATTATGGTCTATATATAATGCTTTTTGTACTTGCAAAATGCTCTCAATCTTAAGGCAAAACCTTTGAAACAAAACGCTTTGTTTCTTGAATTAATAGGCTGAATGTTGAGAATATATGTTTTCATTTCTCTTATGAATATTAGATTTTGATCATTTTTTTTAATAGCTGGTTTTCCATTTAAAAGGTCGAAAAGCCGGTTTATTTTGTTTATAAAATTAGCTGTTGGTTTTGCAAAATGCGATATATTTATGGGAAATTTATTTAGACCTAATAAAGCTTCAATTCCACAAGCTACTAGATCTACTTAGTACTTGTGCCGCCAACTTTACATTCATTTTTTGAAATTCTGTTGGGTAAATATGTGCCGATGTTAATTTTGGACAAATTTTTGTTGCATTTAATCTTTCAGAATTGTACATATATTCAATTATTTTCCAACTATTTGTAGGCCCTTGATCGCAGCAAATAGCTCGTACATTTAATTTTAATTTCTCGCATATATCCAAACAGTTATGCACTTCTACCTCAAGTTGTTGTGAAGGGATATTACTTGGACAAATGACATGATACAAAACTTGTTTAAAGTTGCCACATAAACTACGTATCATAAAAACGCAGGCTGACTTAGCACATATATCAGATCTTTGGTTTTTGCCATAATCGATGAAAAAAATGAATAGTATCTGTGAAAACTGTATTCAACAAATGTCAAAAGATAAGCTTCAATTTGATTTAACGGAAATATTAATTAAATTGAGAGAATACGAAACCTCAACAGAAAATACGGTTCTTATATGGCCTTCTGAAAATTTTTTCCAAGTCTGTAGTCTTCACGTAAAAATATTTACAACTTTCTTCAAAAAAACACCTTTTATATCGAGATTAAAAGAAAACATTGTAAGAGAATGTATAAACGCAACAAGCAGACAATATCCTAGCTGGTTCGATGATTCCGATGAATGCTATGCACATAAAATTGACATCATACATTTTTTAATAAGTCTTACTTTGGAAAAATTGTAAATGGGTAATTGACACAAAAGATAAAAGGTATAAAAATCCTAGAACTAAAATAAAAAAATTAATGAATGTTATGAACGCGTAGCTCAAACAAAAACAATAAAAAAAAACAAATACATAACCAATTTACATATATATATATAAATGTACAATTCAGCGGGTGGTAGGTGGGTGGGGGTCGATATTCTGCCACGTCCACGTTCGTGACCCCTGGAAACTATTTAAGCAAAGGCAATTTTATAAAAGATCAATAATAAAATAAATAATTATAAATACTTACGATATTTTATTTTTAATTGTCAAGGCCAAAAATTGTCTCTTAAACTTTTTATAAAACCACCTTTGCTTAAATAGGCTAAGAGCAGTCATGTATTAAACATATACAAACTTTTAAACAAAACTTAACAGACCTATTTTAACATCCCAATTAACTATTTTTTTTAGAAAACTACTAAAAACTGGTAAAAATAGTTTCTACTAAAGCATCTTGAAAACAGAGAAAGATATTGACTTCAAACTTATTTAATTTAATACAAAAAATGTTTAAAATATAGTTTAAAATAAAAAGTTAATCAACCGATAGTTTTTTCCTTTAATTTAAACCTAAAAAAAAGTACTAAAAAAACGTGAAATTGATTCTTAAACTGAAATATCGGGTAAAGGAGAAAGAAAAAAGAAAGAAAGAAATTGTACAAATTGTTGTTATTAACAACAATTTTTTATTTTACAGAAAACTAAAAACCTTAAGCAAAAAAAAAAAATAAAAAAATGATTAACCTAATTGAATTTATAAATTAGATTGAATAAAGAAAGATATTGACTTTAAAGTTGTTTCATCCCATAGAAATATTGTTGTTAATGTTTTGTAACAATTTAAGACAATGTTTATTTGAGAGAAACCAAACTTCTTTCAAAATATATTAATTTAACTTTTCGATACATCTAGGTATTTCCACAGAAAACAGCTTAAATGTATATTTTTGCATACTTACTTACTAATACAATTTTTCCAAATAAAAAAAATAAATTTTGAAAAATTTAAGTGGGCATCAATAGTAAGTTATCAGTGTGGGTCACATCCGAGCCTCTTTTTTGTATCGAAATTATTTACATGAGTACCTACCTACACCTGTTTAAGTTCACAAAATACGCAACTTACGTTTTGCATAGGACAACAAAGAAACAATCAACAAACAACAAAAAGATCGAAATTGAAACTTACCCTTTTGTCATATATCTATGGATACATGACATACACACATGCGTTCAATATATGTATCAAAAAAAATCAAAATAAGGAAGGCAACCAAAACTAAGCCTCATACGCTCACCAGCGGCGCACGTACATTTGCATCAGTGTTACCATAGGAATCCATACAAATTATTTTTAAAATGTCTTGCACCTAACTCATCTTCTCTTCCTTTCTTAAATGTATTTTCAACATATATGTATATTGTTTTATTTGATATAGTCAAATATAACATGGAAAAATTAATAACTATGGTTTTTATTTTCATATTCAATAATAAATAGCATAAATAGCATAAAATACCTACATCGCTTGAACAATAGCAACTGAAATATGGTAACATCATCGGCACCAAAACATCATCGAAACCAAAACAGTTTCTTTTTTTCTTTGTCTCTATGGACGTTGACTTGAGAGAAAAAACAACTTTAGAATTTTGTATAGTTATACACATAGCTTTGAACAGGCATACTGGCAAGCCAATATGTGAAATCAAAAACAGCTTTTTGTGCTTGACGATCAACCGACAAAAAGCTTTTTGTCGGTTGATAGCCAAGGAGTAGTGAAAAAAATATGGGACATTTTCTTCTATGGGGATGAGACATCTGTATAGTTTCTTATCTGTGCTATAAGGCTTGTGGGTTGATAGGTAGTTTGTATACATAGGTTGAAATTTCTTAGTGATAGGCATTTGGAGCTCTTTAGGACGATCTTCACAGAAAATGTAAATTTGTTTTGCTTCTTTTCTAGCAAAAATGTTACCATTTTCTTTAGTAATGTGGTTAGAGCATGTACTACACTTTCTGCGAATTTTAATCCCAGAATAATTGAACCTGCCCTTTAAATGATGATGCTTTGTTCGGGGTTGCTCTGGTCGAGATGAGGATAGGATGTTGGCATAGTGAGAAGCTCAGCGACAACATTTCATCTGAATTTATATATGTATGTTTTGAGACTAGTTAAATTTTTATACACTACTTAGCAGTTTACGACTGAATGACGTTTCGAGCAACAGCTCTAGTCCTTATTCGCTGTACTACTTCACGTCTTTTCTAAAAGTTGTTGCGTAAGATCCCATTTGGTCAAACCAATCAATTGAAGATCTACCTTTATTGTATGCTAGAATTCTTCAGGCTTCGTTGGTAAACATTGCGTAGATCTTCTTTGCCTTGTTGCTTGAGATGGATTAGAGCACGTGGGAGGTTTGGCATCTTCATGCATGCGTACATGTGCAACGCGTCTGTTTGAAGTAGATACCAAAACTGGGGGTATTTGATTGAAATTAATCCTATCATAGTGCCTCTCCATTTTATAATGACGATTCCGTCATTATCTTCTCTTAAAATAACTTCTTCTCTTTTCAACTTTACTTTATTTCGTTTATTAGGGATGCCTGCAACATGGCTCTTCTGTTGCAAGTAGGATAGAGCCAATTCGTAGCTGGTATAGATGTTGTCAACATAGAGGCATCTTTTTTCTTTGAAAATTCCTTGGCAAAGTTCGGTATGCATACGTTTTTGGCTTTTCAGTGTATACTCTAAGTGTCCATGTATATCCATCAGCAAATCAGAGTTTGACAAGTTTAAATCCGTATATCGATGAGTTTTTTTTTTTTTTGGTATACATTGTCTAAATACAAGACGACGTCTCCTTTCGTCAATAAAGAAATCTTCACCGGGATAAAAAAAATGCTTTGAAGTTGGTTTAAAGATGATCAATTAATTTGTCAATCTTTTGAAGTCGATTCATTTGGCAATTGTCTCGTTTGCTTAATTTAAAATTAAAAGCAACGTTTGGAAACGATTTCAGGACATAATTGTTCTAGGTAAGACATTTTGTTTCCCAGTAATGTTCCATTCGGCCCAAAGGTATACTATATTTATTTTTCTGCTGAATCAGTTGGAATCCACTGCTTCATCCGAACATACTTGGACTACCATTTGTCAGCGATAGTCTGTTCCGCAAAACGATTAGTCTCATTAATTATTGTACATTTTATTCTTTCATCTTCGTTCACAATATGTGAATAGATTTCACTACGTGAGACTTGATTTGAAATTTCGTTTTAACACCTTTTTTCCTGACAAAACCAACAAATATACTCACTAAACTTATGAGGATTAATTGTACCATCATCATATTTGAATGCAAATCTTAATGTTCCTCCTTCACCGGAATGTATTTTATGACACCCGAAACATTCCCATATTCTTCAGATGATTTTTCTTCAGGGTGCCAAGCAAGATCTTGAGAATCATCGGTGCCAAAAATTTTGTTTGGATTCTGAATCAGACAGTATTGCATCGGTTTTTCAACTTGTTCAATATGTCTTCTACGTATAATGAATCAAGAACTGGAAACAAAAGGAATTTCCAAATTAAAATAAACCTAAAATAATGAACCAAACTTTTCTTGAGCTCTTAAAATGAATCGATTATTTTATTAAAATAAATTATAAATTAACGCTTTTTGATAAACAAAGTTAATAGACTTTGTATCGATTTTTGTATACATATATGTAATATTTTGTTCATTGTTATAATACTGAAAAAACATTGTTTAAAGGTTTATGTTCATTGCTGTTTATCTGTACACGTTTCACCTCAAGAGACTAAACTTAAGTTGAATATTGTTCAAAATTACTTTTCTTAGATTTATTTAGGCTTTGACACCAATATTCACAAAGAATTACAAACAGTGCTATTACAAAACCTAAAAAATAACATTATTTTCATGAAAAGAAATTCTGAAATTTTGTATTTATTTAAATCTGTTACCAATAAGCAACACAAGAAAACATCCTTGCATATCAGTTAAATTAACTTTATGATTTGTTATTTGACCAAGAACTCCTTTTCCTTTACATTTATCTCTTAAAGGTAAATTGATTTTATGCCAGCGATCAAGGAATCCCATTTGATGAAGACGTTTAATTTCATCGTTAATCAATGACATATAGGGGCTATTAACTGGCATAATTAATCCTATTTGCTCTTCAACAAAGTCTTCTTTGCCTAAAAAAAAAATAAAATGGTAAATCTACATACTAAAAATTTATTTAAAAATTTAGAGTTTTTATGGAGACATGATTTCACCAATAATTACCTAAAACAAATTTACATTCTTTATCCTTCTCAAAATGCTTTTGAATTGTAAGTTCAAGGTTAATTCGCCAGTCAATATTTATGCGTTGTCCTTTTTCGACTGCTCCGATATTTTCTGTGCTCAAATTATTATACATTGTGGCTTTTTCCATGAATTTTTTAAAATCATCTCTTGTTGTAATCTTTTGAACATAGATAAGATTAAGATTTAAATATAAAGGTGCTTTAGCTCTGTTAAAAAAAATAAATTACCGAAGAATATTTTTCGAAAAAAGTCCCATTCCTCAAACCAAACTGTTCTACTTCGGTATGCTGAAATGTCTGAAACAAAAAGTCAATAGCTGGCTGAAACTTAGGAAATGTGAGAAATGCAACTAAATTGCCACAATATGTTGTGACAAGAACTAAAACAGCAATCCACCAAACACCAACAATCAGCCTTCCACTATCGGCTCGTGGAAGGTACATCCCACCTAGAAATATTTGGGTTTATTGAGTGATCAAAGTTCGGGGTGATATTTCGAAATAACCTTGTTGTAGAAGTGCCCCATAGACGTACCAAAAACAGTTGTTCATTTTACATAACCCATTTGTACGTAGCTCTTCAATTGGCACAAGTATATTTATCATATAGAGTAAAGGGGCTGTTGTCAGTAGGACTCCAATAAGCGATGCCCAAGTCTTGCATGTTAAAAACAAATGGCTCTTAATGAACAAAAATGTAGAAAAAAAAAATTACACTAATACCTCGAAAGTGAAAGGAGCCGTAAATAAGTAAATTCGGCTAACTTCATCAGGTCGTCTTGACAGGAAAGTGTACTTTTGAATGCTTATTGGACTTGTGTAATTAAATGGTTTTGAATCAGGGTCATCAATGGAATATGCGACAGCGGCTAAAAAAAACTGCAATTAAATAAGGGTTGTAATGTTTTGAAAAGTTCAATGAAACAATTTTTACCCTGTTGTTTTGAATGAGTTCAACTACAGAGTTCGGAATGAAGTGAGTCAGACTACCATAAAGATCTGTAAAAGTCTTGAAAAAAATAAATAAATTGAATGTTATTTTGTTAAAATTGAGAAAATAATACAATTAAATGTTAGAGATGTACGTACTGTAGCATTCTCGTTTACCATAGGATCATCTTCAAATGTCCGCGCATCATAAAGACGATATCTGATGAAGGAAAAGATTAAACTAAAGATTATACAACAAGAACTTAAATTCATAATTACGAGAAATTTAGTTTTCGAGAGAATTCTTTCAACAATTCTATTATAATTCCTGATGATTCAATAATTTCGCCTTTTTCATTTGTTTTAAGATTTTGCCAGGGTGGATTCTTAGAGAATATTTAAATTAATTCGGTTTTGAAAACATTTATGTAGATGAGATTATATTTAATGGAATAGAAATATTGATGCTTACATGATAGGTAATAACATCCATTGTTATATTTCTAAATCGTTCTTCTATATGTGGAAATATTGCATCCATTGTGACAAATCCTAATACCGGACTCCAATAGCCAACATCCTCGAACTCATAAATGTTTTTAACAAGTTTCTTTGTTTCTATAAATAATATTTTTCAAAATATTTGTTAGAATAACACACAAATGGTATAGCTATTGAATAGTATTTACTGTTTTTATAAAATTTTTTGAAATGCTCTTGAGTTTTTCCCCAAGATATTGCCGTCTTAAAACGCCATTTAGAACAGCTTGCACACACACTATTAGATTTAAGGTAATCCTAGAAGAATGCATATTTAACGATATTTTTAAACCGTTTTTCTTTTTCGATACGATCGAAATATTATTTTAAAAATGCTAAATGTATTTTACTTGACTATAATTCAAAAGCTTTTCCTGCTTTTCTGATTTTGTAAGACGAATTGCTTCCCATTCTTCATCGGAAATTTCACCAAAAATAGATTCTTCTTCTCGAATAACTTTCGACAATGAAGAAATAAAGCCCATAGCTATTTCAGACATTATGCATTTTAAGGATTCCTGCAAATACAATATGTTATTTTAAAGGGAAAGTGTTATTTTAGTTCAGTAAGAACGAAATTTCGTTGGAATTCTATTTTCTATGTGCCATATCGTTACGATATAATAAGGTGGCGCTACAGTCCTGTGTGAACTAGGGCCTCACCCAACAAACTTCTCTATCTAGCTTGATGTCGCCAGTTGCGCACTCCAAGTTGGTTGAGGTCACTTTCCACTTGTGCGCGCCACTTGATTCGCAGATTCGCAGTCTTACTCTACTGCGTTGTCCAGTGGGATTCGAAGACTTTCCGGGTCGGAGCATTGGTTTCCATGCGGTCTACGTGACCCAGCCATCTTTGTCGTTGGACTTTTATCGTTCCGGCTAAGTCTACGTCGCCGTACAGCCCGAATAGCTTCTCGTTCCATCTTCTCCTCCAATCACCTTCCTGGCATACGGGACCGTAGATCACGCGAAGAACTTTTCTCCCGAAACGACCCAAGATACTTTCATCCGCTTTTGCCATATTCCATTCTTCTGCACCGTATAGCAGGACGGGGATGATGAGGGTCTTATACAGCGACACTTTCGTCGCTCGAGATAGGGCTTTGCTACTCAATTCCTTTCTTAGCTCAAAGGAATAGTGGTTAGCAAGAGTAATTCTTCGTTTGATCTCAGCGCTGGTGTTGTTGAAGTCCTTGACTACCTCAAAGTTACGTCTGTCGATGGTGACGTTTTGACCTAGACGTCGGTGTTGTAGGTCCTTTTTTGATGACAGCATGTTCTTTGTTTTGCCCTCAATAGCCGTTTAACTCATTTTTGCCGCCTCTGCTTCAATCCTCGCCCCATTGACATCACGCTGAGTTCTACCAATTATGTCAATGTCATCAGCATAAGCTAGTAATTGGATAGACTTTTGAAAGATAATCCCTTTAGTGTTGACGTGGAGGCTCTACACTATTCTTTCAAGGACGATGTTAAAGAAATCGCATGACAGCGCATCGAAAGGTTCGGTTAAGTTGTTTTTAACCTTTATGGAGCAGCGTGAATTCTCCGTGGTCATCCTGGTTTTTTTTCAGAATCTGCGGTAATGTGAATCGACTGAAGAATTTCCTGTTCTAAAACCACAAACCACACTGATAAGGACGTATTAGGTTGTTGATGATGGGCTTAAGACTTTCACATATTGAGGCAGAGAAGATTTTGTAAGCAAAGTTAAGTAGACTGATTCCTCTATAGTTGGTGCCATATTCCTCTATAGTAGGTGCCATATCAATAACATATTTTTCAAGAAGCTCTGTCACCACGCACCCGTTCCTTAAAAATATACCTTGTAATTTAAAAAAATTATAGACCCATTTATTTTTGAGAATTGACTCCATGCAAATGTTCAATTGTTAAGAAGTCAACTGATTTGTTGACTCAAGTAGCCCAAACATCCATCCTATACTTTTAGTCTGATTTTGAATTTGCAAAATTACGTTATAATAATGTACTAAATTTTAAGTTTTAAGTATTTTGTTGAAGCTTACACCTAACTTGCACATACCTGGCACATTGGATTCGTTTCATTAACAGCAAATGCTATATTCGCCCCTTCATTCAAATTCTGAGTCAACAAGTCAAAAGTCCAATCCTGGTTGTTTTGATGCAAATCAAAAAACAACCACTGATTAAAAATGTGAAACATTTTCAATTCTTGGGCAACTTCCATTATATCTTCAATTGAATTCGAAAAAACAATAAACTGATTATATCGACTTCTTGTGAATTTCCTCAAAGTTTCTCTCAGTTTAATCCTTTTCTTCTGGCTTCGTAAATTATCATCGAAAGTATAAATATACAATGCAATTGGATCTAATTTATTATTGGAATTATCATGTACTAGTGCTTCAATTATTTGGGAGTTTTGATTAACTGAAAAATAATAAAAAAAATTCATAACATCATTTTTGATTATTAATCCATGTATTCAATTTGTTACCAATAGTTTTGTCGAGGAGAAGAACACATGATTTCCATTTGAGGGCATTTTGTACCTTTATGTCAAGCAAAAGTTGTGGAAGTTCTTCGCCTTTAGAAATTATTGGAATCTTTATGCAAAAAAAAACAAAATATCATACAATTGAATTTGAGACTTCTTTCGACCAAATCTTACCATAAGAGCTTTATCAGATGGCAAACGAGCACAATCAGAGTCAGTAATAGCGAACAAGAGAATTGAATTGATTTGTGTAGCTTCGAAAAAACTCCAAGTTCTGTCACAATCCATAATTGTTATGGCAGCAATAAAGTCTTCAAAAATAAGAAAAATCATCATATATAATTTCTGTTTAATAATGGGAAAAGGACAATGCACTTTGATACCTTTCTTCAATCGCACTGGACTCCAGGTATAATATTTCAAACTGACTCCCCCATTCTTTAGTTTTTCTCGTATAGTTTCATCGAGAATTTTTTGTAAATCATTCATAATATCACTTCCTTTCTGTTCCATGTAATCATGGTCTACAACAACGGCTTAAATAAATAAATAAAAAGAAACAAGATACAAAAATCATCATCGAATAATTTTTTAAAAGGATATGCACCTAATGATGCATTTACACTCAGAAATGATGAAAAATCGTTAGCCTGGCACTTTTGAATGAGGCCAATACAAAGAACTATGAAAACAAAAGCAATTGAAGACTTCATATCACTTTAACTTTCGACAGAGAACTAAAATAAATTTTCACAACCGAATTCACTTTCACTTATACCGACCTACCAAACCAATGCTCTATAATTAATAATTAATTTAAAGTTGCATGGCAGACAAACGATTTGAAATTCAATTAATGTCGGTAGTTTCTTGGCATTTAATACCCTTTCCCTTGATCGTTTCCAATACGTAATGTTAATGTCATACAGGTGCAATTGTTGGGATTGTAAGGGACTTTTAAATAAAAAACTAGTAAAAATATGTAGGTACATGTACAGCGAAAGCTCCACCTACGGACAGCTCCGATAAGCGGACCCTTAAATGGACCCTTTTTCAGGAATTAAAATTGTATTTAAATCGTCTACTATATAAAACCATTCCTTTAAATGGACACTCTCTTAAACGGGTACGGACATTTGTTATTTAATTTTTTTTCATATATAGCCTCTTTTAAACGGACACATTAAAAAGCTTAGAAGGGTATTCCCCAAGCATTTGGGTTCTTTGTTAGGATGACATAGTCATAAAATAGCTGAGATATTGGGGTTCAACGAATGGACGAACAAACGTGATTTTACACATTTCAAAAAGTCAATTTCAAACAAAAACACATTTAAATTACAAGAAACCAATTGACACTTATGTTAGGATAATAAAATTTGCATTTTGTTCTCTAAAACAAGACAATTTTGTAAAAACAATTTGGTAGTAACGCAGTGTGGTTGCTACGAACTGTCAAACTCTATTCGCGTTCCACATACCATCCACACTGCAACGAATAAATTGTTCGCGCTCAACTTAACCTCAAAATTATACCACCAGTTCGGTGGAACACCATACCTACATTCTTAGCGGTTAAAACATATTCTATTGGGGAGTTTCGTAAGAGCACCGGAGGCAAGCAGGCAAGGTCAACAACTTCCTTTCACAAGGCTTACAGATTTCTTAAGATTTAATAACAGACCATTTTTCTGTGACCAACATGCGATTTTGTCAAGATCTTTATTAAGATAGCTTACACTGTGTTCTTAAAGCCCTAACGGGCAACTCAAATGCATTTGCACGTCATCAGCATGCACGTGGATTGAACTATCTTTTGCAACTGATGGTAATTCATTTACATAAAGTGAGAATAACAAAGGATCCAGAATCGAATTAAAAATGTCAAAAGAATTTGTCGCATAAAACTGAGTGGTCAACCATATCGAATGACTTCGAGTTTATCTTATCTTGATCTAAATCTTGTCGCAATTATTGATAATTATGAGAATCATTGGGTAAAATCTTTGCTTTTTTTCACTGATCTGGATATTTACCTGAAGTTAAAATAGTCTTGAAAATGTATGTTACAAAAGGGAAGACGAATGGCAATACAAATTATAAGCCCAATATTCGTTAGATTTAATTGATCAGATACTATTATTAAGAGTAGTGATTAAAGGAGTATCTGTGAGACAATCCGTAGCTAAAGGAGGCGTTGGTAGCGAGATTAATTTTCTGTTGAGTTCATTACAATCTTTATCGATGACATAAGAATGTTTGCATCTGCCAACAACTATTTGTCGAAGATTAGGCCATAATTGACGTCAAGTCAACTAAGCTTTTAGACGGAATGAATATATTTCACGTTTAATCAATCGTATTGCTTGTACAACCTGGTTCCGAAGTCAGCGGTAGCTACAGAGATGTTCATTTAAACGAAACTATTTCCAGCGTCTGCTCGCATTAGCTTGATCTAGCGACCAAATTTGGTTTGATGACAGGTGTACAATTTTTTCTTAAACAATTTAATTTGTTCATCCGACGACGACGACGTCGTCGACTTTAAACATGTTCTACCAAAACACTAAAACAACAATTCTGCTAAAAGCCCTATACAGGATGGTCTGAGCTACCAAAGTAACGTTGTAATTGAAGGTCAAAAATATTTAATCATGCCTTAAAAAAGCAGCAGCTGAAAGCTGATCATACAGCTTCAATATTTCGAAACTACTCACCAAAAATTTATCAAGTAATGATAGAAGGTGGTTTGAAAAATGCGTTGGGTTGATGGTATTGACAGCTTATGAAATTAAGAAGTGATTGTTCTGCTAATATATTAGAGTTGAAAGCTCCACATACAATTATGTTGGGACAGCATAAGGAGACTTCTTGCATTAATGTTATGAAAGGCAGAATATCTTTATTTCTATTTAAACATTTCCCAATAAAAGTTTATCTCCTCACCATTTTCTTAGCCTGCTATGTGCCATCGAAAAAACAATGTAGAGATTACCACAAGCGAATCAGAAGAAGATGGATGCATTTCAAGTTATTGAAAACTTATAACTGTTTACTTAAGATGATTTCGTAGCTTTTAAACATGTAAAACCTCTTAAAAGCCATTTTGAAAATAAATTTATGGAGCAAAAGGCAAGCAAATTACGTCAGAAAACAATTTTGAATTTGTATAAAAAGTAGATTTCTATTTATTTATAAATACATGTACATTTTATAAACTATTTTCTTCTTAAATTTATTTGATTAATAAAAAGGCTCCCACAACCGGATGAAAAATCGGAGACCATGAGTGTCCGCTTATGGGAGATTTACTGTACATATGTATGTACATTATGTATGTATGTACATACATATATGCATGTGCGTAAAACATTTTAAGTTTATTTGATATTAGTTTTTCAGAAAATTTTATTTATCTTTAAAGCTAGGAAATCGTAATTGTGCTTTGAGATTTATTTATAGCCGTGTTTTATTTTCGCCATGATCTAGATGAGATCATCTATTTATTCGCGTTACAACAACAAAGCGAAATCCTGCTTTGTGCTTGGATCTATTATAGTTATCAAAAATTAGTTTTAATTTGTTAGAAATTCGAACTTCAATAAAAATCAATTCTATTTTGGAATTCAAAGAGTTGACTTCTCACAATGCCTGATACAGAAGACAAAATCTCAGAAGGTGCAATTGCCAAGGTTTCTATAAAAGTGCCACTATTTTGGAAACGGAGCCCGGACCTATGGTTTCATTGTAATCAGTTCAGATACCACAAAGTGTTACACTTTGGTGGGAAACTTGGAAGCCGATGTGCTTACTGAAGTACAAGATATTCTTACCAGCCCACATGCCACGGAAAATTTGTTGGCCTGAAGACACGACTTGTGTCAGCATTTCAGAAGTAGGAACCAAAGAGGCTGCGCAATTGCACAGCGGCATCACTCTCGACGAAAGATGGCCATCTCAGATATTTACAAAAATGAAAGAGCTTGATTCGCCCACTATTTCCAAATATATCCTCAGGACCTCATGCATGAAACAACTGCCAAACACAATATCGTGTGGTGAAAATTAAGACTTTAAAAATTTGGCAGTTATGGCAGATTAAATCACTGATGTTTGCTCCAATGCAGAAATTGCTTGTGTCTCAACACCGCCGCCGCGCCGCCGCCGCCGGCATCATTCAGTTTTGCAGGAATTTCTGAATTACAAAATCAGATTGCTGATCTCCAAAAGTTCCTAGAAGTCGAAGTTCTTCGTGTTCAAAGAAGAGATCGAGATCCAAAAATTCAAATGTTTGCTACTTTGAATTTGGTGCCACAACTTCAACAAGTGCTGATAAAACGATTTGAAGACATTACCACGACAAACCTAGCTGCTAAAACCAAGCATGATGTAACGCACCACATTCAAAGGAAAGGACCTTTTGGTGTTTTAAAACCACCAAGCAAGAATTCTATTATATGATCAGCCAAGGGATTTGTCGACCTTCAAAGAGCAGCTGGGGTAGTCCTCTTCATATGATTAAAAAAAATGGTGACTGGCGACCTTGTGGTGATTATAGACGACTCAATGCTGTCACCGTCTCAAATGGGTATCCCATTCCTGCCATTGGAGGTTTTGCTCATCATCTGAAGGGCAAGACAGTTATTGCATTTATGCAACCTAATCCAACATTCCATAAAGAAAACATTCATAGGCATTGTATAAGTATGACACATTTTATCAAATGTATCGGTTCCGCCTTGGGCACTCTTATAATCTAGGTTCATTTGCAATCGAGCTCCGTTTGTAGCCTGATTTCAGTTTGATTTTTGGGCGGAGGATCTTCTTCTTCATTTTCAATCAGAACAAGAATGTTCTTCGATGTAGCCGGGATCATTGTCCAAAGCATCACCGGCGAATTAATATGGTTCGTCATCTTCTAACAACCGTTCGGTTTCTAATAAAAACTTTTCGTGGGCTTCGTCTCTTGAAAATGCAGTTTTTCTGTAAAAAAAATTAATATTTTGTTAAATTCCCAGAGGAAGTCATTGTAATCGGTCTGATTTGTCAAATTGAAAATGTTGACATTTCTGGATGTTTCAAGCTCCCTAGAGTCTTAATAAAAGATTTTTAGAGAGATGTCTGTGCTTGCGTGCGTACGTGCGTACGTACGTCCGTACGTTCGGTACGCTTTTTTCGTCGTCCATATCTCAAGTATCAGAGGAGATATCGACTGCAAATAAATTTTCTTATACAGATAATGATGCAGAAATATGCAGATTGCAAATTGAGTGGGTGGTTTTTTTACCAGTCATTTTAAAAAAAAGTGAACATTTTTGTTAACTCAAAATATCTCACAAGAAACTGTAAAAAATGATTGTATCTCCAAAATAATTGTATGCAACCAAGAATAACGTTCTTGACATCTGGTAAAATTTTGAGAAAAATCGAATGTACATTATTTTTACAAAAAATAAAAACTTAAAAAAAGATTACTAAAACTTGGTAAAATTGATTTATGACTCCAATATCTTTACAAAAAATTAATATATTTGCTTACCAATAATTTTGTCTCATAAAATATATTGTTTTCAACATTCAGTAAAATTTTGAAAAAAAATCCAAAACATAGTTTTTTTTTTATAAAAATTAAAATCTACAAAAAAAGGACGCAAAATTGATGCTCGGTTCTCTATGTCTCGTGAGTAAATTAAGGTGTTGACTTCAAAATGATTTTATTCTTTGCTTTGATTTTATTCTGTATTTGTTTATATAAGAACTAAAAACTTTCAAGAAATGGTACAACAATTGGTAAAAAATTGGTTTTTGACTAAAAATCTCGTTAGCAAAAATACATTTTTAAATCAAACTATTTCATCAAATGTAAAATATTGTTCGTAATTTTAAGTTTTTTTTTTTTTAAATTCAACTGACAACTTTTTTAACAAATAACGAAAACATACAAACCCTTTAAGCAAGACTAATCGACAGAAGAAATGGGAAGTTATCAGTGTAAGTAAGTTAAATTTTAAGAACATTTTAGCCCCCCCCTCCCATATGCTTTTTTGCTTGTCTTAACGTCTTATTTAAAATATATGGAACAAATATTGGAACCCCTTTTGTTTTAGTTTTTCAAAAATATCCCCAAATCTTATCCCAAATAAATATTTGTGTATATGTAAGTATTTTTATTACACTTTTGCTATGTTTCCATGTTTTTGAGAAAAAAACAATTCTCTAATCGGGTTTAACTTGTTGAAATGTTAAGGCTAGCTGTACAACCGTGTTTCAATATTTGATTAGTGGTTCAAGATTTTAAAATCACCGATTTTGGGTGGGTTGGTTCAATCTAGTTTGATCTGGTTCGCTTGCTAATTATTTTAATTTGTAATTTTCTTGTATTAAAAGTGTATTCATATGCTTTACGGTCCAAATCCCAAGCTTTTTGAACTGCAGATTGAAGCGGTATTTGTTAAATCAAAATCTTTGAAATCTTTACCTACCATATTTTCTTATTAGCTCCCAGAACGTTTGAAAGTGCCAAATTTCTTGCAATGTCATGAATGTTATTTTTCTGACTTAATTTCTATTTTTTAAGAACATAAAAACGATTTTTTTACGATATTAAAAAAAAAATAATTTTTATTTTATGTCCACAAAATGCTACACATAAGTAATTTTTATATCTACTCGTACTTATTGCAGTGTATATAAACATTTGAATGTTGTTTAATGCGAAACATAAACTTAAAAAATTCTCTATTTTTAGATGATCTACAATATAATTTGCAATTACATATGTATATACCTATTATTGATTTTATTGTTTTGTTACTCTTATTCACTTCATTTTTTGAAAATTATACTTTTTTTAACTTATAATTAATATAGTCTTAAATATATAATAATTTACTAAAATGGTACAAAGGTTACATTTCTTTTTTAAGATTTAGGCCTACGAACGACACATACATAATACATAAACATATATTTTTAATTTGTTAAACGTTCTCATATTTTATTTTAATACCTACTGAAAGTTTTTTGAAAATATTATATTACTTCAATTTTTATACGATTTTTGTTTTCGTTTTACGATTGAAAGAGTTTAGATATAAGATATTTTGAGCATCTGAATTCGGTTTGTGGTCGTAATTATTAGAAAAATTATAAATAATTTCATCGATGTTTTCATTTTGTTTTAAATTATTACCTTGGAATTTTTAATTCCAAGGAATTTACTCCTATTCGTGAAGTATTGCACTTAATCGCTCTTCAACAGCAACTTTTCGCGATTTCCAAACGAACTCACAAACAGCTATTACACACGCTACACCCATTCCGCCCATCAAAACAACGAAAACTCCTCCAACATTTGCCAAACCTAGCTCGTTGGCAGCAGACGTCGATTTGGAAGTTTCAACTCTACAACTTCCGCCACCACGTTTCTCCTTCCACCATTTTGTTTTGAGTATATGTAATTTTCCTTCTTCCTGAAGTTTTAAAATAACACCATTTACAGCAGTTCGATATGGTGAATCTAAAAAAAGTGAGGATAAAATGTTACAAGGTTTCCGAAGACAGGTAGAGTGTTTCTAGACATACATAAATACTTACTAGGTGGTGTAGCAATTCCATAGCCTTTTGTGTCTAACATGCCTCCAACTTGTGTTAGGTCACAATTACGCTCCGTGACATATTCTATGGACGTTGATTCCATTAGAAATGCATAACTTCCTTTAAAATAGAATGAAATTAAGACAAATTATAAGTATAAGAAAGTTTTAACATTAACCCTTGTTCAAAACGAGAGTATGATATTAATAAAACAAAACCACATTGCATGCCATAAATTTTGTTACAAATATTCCAGACCTTGTTGCTCAAATTATTCATTAGTAAAAAACCACTGGGAACCGCCATGTTGTTCGGGAAACGCGTTTTCCTCCAGTTTCCCATATCTTCAAGATAAGAAGACCAGCCCAAAAAGTAGTTGTCTGCGCGTTGCCCACATTTACACGCTTAATAAAGCAGTACTAGAACGAATGCCACTAAAACCCCTTCGGAAGAGAAAGATAATGTCCACAGAATTGAATATGTTCACCGAATCCATTTCAATGCTGATTAGGGAGCATCTATGTAAACTTTAAGGAATATCGACGCTCTACAGATAATTAGTTAACACCTCCAGTCCAAAAAGGTATCGTAGAAAGAGTCAAAGGGTTTTACTTTGGCACGCGAGAAATGAACATGAAATAATTCTTGTTTTTGAATGAAAAGATTTTTAATGTTTTAGAAGTTTAAAACAAAGAAAACGATAAAATTTATGCGAAATCATATCAAACTTAAACTATCGTTCTAAGGGCCAAACCCACTCTTCTGTAATGGTTTTGATTAAAAGTCTCAATTTAATGTAATAATGTAATAATGTAATAACGTAAGTTTGGGGAACAAATTTGAAAATGGTTGACAAGTTGTAATATAGAGATGTGGTAGAGGGTTTGGTAAATTGTCAAATACCCTTTTCAATGGAGATAGATGAATTCTTCTACCAGACTCTGGTGAGACAAACAAAGCCAAGACAACACAAAAGTGCCTTATCATTGTTATACGTTCTAAACCGTGCTTTCGCTTTATGTTGCGAGAAGAGTGAGAATACGGAAAGAAAGAATAGAGAAATAAAAGATTCTTTATTTAACTTGTTTAAGTTTTTAATTTTTATTTTTATTTAAAAACAAAGACCCGCTGTCTTTAGCTAGGCTGCGACCTTGTTAGATGATGGATTTAAGTTTTAATTTTCTTTTAATTTTTCTTTTAAATAACAAAGGCCCGCTGTCTTTAGCTAGGCTGCGACCTTGTTTGATGTTATGGTAAATCTTTCTGTGACTTTCTTAAACTATTCCTGTCTTTTTATACCTTTTCTTTAAACAATTTTTCCTCAATACACATGCATTTTTCCAACTATCATCCACCAACCGATGATTACACATTCGATTCTATTTGGTAATATTGACCCACTTGAAAATATTCAATAATTAATTGAGACCTAGTTGGAATTTTAAATATTATATAAATTTATAATATTCCGAACTGTTGGTCACAAAAGTGCCGCCGCATCATATTTCACTCATACCCACTTCACTCATAGTGTCGACCCTTGCTACGATGCATTCTCAGCATTATTTAGTATGGGTATTCCTCAATGCCTGCAATTAGTGCATTGGATTTGTTTACAATCCGTTGGACATTGGATATTCATTACTCATATAGCAGTTTATGGGTTTTGACGTACATAGCTATGACGAGTGAGTATTATGATGACCTTGTGATGATTTGTTTGTGAGTCAATGTATAGTGTATATATCGGTGATTGAAGTGTTTGGAAAAACGGGCGGCATTAGGGAAAATGTATATGTTGGGAGGTTGGTATGTAGTGCGATCACTACATCATCAATATATAGTAAGTTTTAAAGAAACGTAAGATTGGCTCTTGGGAAGTCTATATTTTAATCCGTATAGGATTTTGTTTGTGGTTAGAATTGGAAAGCGTGCCTAAAAGACTTCTAACGAGAATTTTTAAACTCTTTAGATAGAGTTAACGGAAACAGTGTCAAAAATATCAATAACAGTGAGTGTCACAATAGATAGGCGTTTAAGGGCTGGCATTAAATCGAAGGCCGGTCATTTTGAGTAAAACTTATTTTTTAATTAAACTAATATTATGTCCAAATAAATGAAACAACAATGAATAGAAAATATTATACCATTTTTAATTTCCCATAGGAAGTTATTGTAATGGGTCCGATTTGTCTAATTAAACATTTTGACATTTCTCGACGTTTCAAGTTCCCTAGAGTGGAAATAAAAGATTTTTAGAAAGATGTCTGTGCGGGCGTGTGTACGTACGTCCGTACGTTCGCGACGTTTTTTCGTCGTCCATAGCTCAAGAACCAGAAGAGATATCGACTTCAAATAAATTTTGTTATACAGATAATAAGGCAGAAAGATGCAGAAAGGGCTCTCAAGAAAATTGCGTGGGTGGTTTTTTTACCAATGCAATTTAAAAAAAAAGGGTGAAAATTTTGGTTAACCCTAAATATCTCACGAACCAATAATGCTAGAGACTTGAATTAAATTTTATATTATGTATTGTAACGTGATACCAAACAAATATATTTTTGGAAAAAATTACAGTTAACGGTTTTTTGTATAAATAAAAAAAAACTGAAAAAAATATTATTTACCTCAAAAAATTTACTAACAAAAACGATTTTATCTCCAAAACAATTTCGTGCAACGAAGAATAATGTTTTAAATATCTGGTAAAATTTAAGAAAAATCGAATTGACAGTTTTTTTTATAAAATAATAAAAACCAATAAAAAACATTACTCAAAGTTGGTAAAAATTGATTTTCGACTTAAATATATTTTCGAAAATTTTAGATTATGGCTTCCAAATAATTGTATCTTATAAGAAATATTATTTTCAACATTCGGTAAAATTTTGAGAAATCCAATTGACAGTTTTTTTTTACAAAAAATGAAAACCTAAAAAAAATATTAATAAAAATTGGTAAAAATTTATTTTCGACTCAAATATCTTTTCAAAACTTTGAGATATTGGCCTTAAACTAATTTTATATTTAAAAAAAATATTGTTGTCAACATTCAATAAAATTTTAAAAAAAATCGAATTGATAGTTTTTTACCCAAAAATGAAAATCTAAAAAAACATTACTAAAAGTTGGTAAAAATTGACTTTGAACTCAAATATCTTTTCAAAACTTTGAGATAATTGCCTTAAACTAATTTTATATTTTTTACAAAAAATAAAAACATAAAAAAAACATTGCTAAAACTTATTAAAAATTTACTTTCGACTCAAATATTTTTTTAAAAAATTTAAAATATTGGCTTCAAACTTATGTAATCTCACAGAAAATATTGTTTTCGACATTCAGTAATGTAATATTGTTTTCGACATTCAGTAATTTTTTTATAAGAATCCAACAGTCCGTTTTTTTTCATAAAAAAATAAAATCTACAAAAAATAGTTCGCAAATTTTGTAAAAATTGATGTTCGGTTGTCAATATCTCTCAAATTAATTTCATTTATCCAATTTGTATTTGTTAAAAATTGGTTGTCGACTAAAAATCTTGTTAACAAAAATAGATTTTGAAGTCAAACTATTTCATTATTATGCAAAATATTGTTGGTAATTTTTAAATTTTTAAGAATAATTCAACTGACAACTTTTTTAACACAACACAGAAACCTAGAAACTTTTAAGCAAGACAAATCGACAGATGGGATGGGAAGTTATCAGTGTGGGTCGCATCCCAGCCTCTTTTTATATTATGGTGTTTTATGCTTGTAACAGAACTTATGGCACGACTATATATAATGAAAGAGGAATTTTAGCAAATAAGCCCCGTTCTGGCCGTCCAAAAAAGGAGGACATTGCAAATACGTCGGGAAAAGAATTCGAATCGAGAAAACCGCCTACAGTTCGCGAACTGGTACATTTCGGCTGACCACGATTTTTTGAAAAGAGTACATTTAACTGATGAAAGTAAATTTAATATGGATCCGATGGCAGGGGAAAAATATGGCCGAAGGTGAATGGGTATAAACAATTTTGTTTCTATAGTAAAGCATGGAGGAGGACATGAGATGTTTTGGGGGGCTGTAGCAGCTTCTGGTGTAGGGAGGCTAGCTTTTATTGAAAGGAATATGGAAAGTTTTCAATTTCTGGATATTTTGCGTGATAATTTGCACACCTCTGCTGAAGTACTAGGGCTCGGAACCAGCTGGATACTCCACCAAGACAACGACCCAAACATACGGCGAAGATTATTAAGGAGTGGCTAGTGTTTAGGGTAACAAAACAGCTTCATCCACTACCACATTCTCCAGATCCAAATATAATAGAGCATATGTGGGATAACTTCGAACGGAGGGTTCGCAAATTTGGGATAACGGATCAAAATTTTCTAAGAACGGCTCTTTCGAATGCTTGGTCTTCAATAACCCCTGACGTCACCGAAAATTTAGTTCGTTCTACTATGTCTCGAAGACTCAAAGCTGTCCAGGACTCGGTGGTCCAACAAAATATTAAATTGATTTTATCTAATTTTTAGATCATTTAATGTTGATCATATTAAAAAGAAAATGATTTTTTTTTTAAATTAAAACAACGAATGCATTTGAATTAAAAGCGGTCATTTAGAAATAGGCTTTTGTGACTGACTCTATGTATCTCAATTTAGCTATAAACTCTTTTAATAAGGTACCTACAAACTAACCTTTCCAGGAGAATCTATCAAATCCTATAATGAGCTCACAAATTTACTGTTATCCTCTCAATTTGATCCAGGTCAATTATATTCTTGCAAACTCATTTGAAGTTTAAGCATTTATGAACTAGATTTTTGTACTGAAAAGTTGCTTCAATAATAATACATGAAGCTTAATTAATTAGTAAAATGAAATATTGTCGAAAGTTAATACAGATTTGGATAATTTGCCTAGATGAGTTGTGCCAATTTTGATTCTGTTGTTCTATGTTTTTATTGCTAACTTCATATTAACTTAGCAAAGTTCTCAAATCATTAACGTCACATAAATAAAATCATTGAACATTCTAAGTTGTCATCAATGAACCAACGATAAACTTTAAATTGTCACAATTTAAACAATCATTAACTTTTCTATCGGTGAATGTTATTTTGCGTAATCGTTCAAAATAATACTTCATTTTCGATTTTTAAAGATAAGACGTGAAGTAATTTAATCAAACGCAAATTCATTAGTATAAATTACCTTTTCCTTTGATTACTCGATCAACACCTTCTCCATTACTCGATGAAAATACCGAAGGCCGTGCTGACTCCATAAAGCCCCACATACGTTGATATGTTGAAATTTTTGATTCCTTGAGCAAAAGAAAAATACAATTTTTCACAAAATAAATTAAAAAAACAAAAGACTGCAATATGTCACCCTGAAAAAAGCAGCTGTACTTCCACCTTTAAGGGCACCGTATTTTATTCTAGTCTGCTTTGCTAGATCCTCGGCACTTTCAATTGGTGAATCCATTCGTTCAACTGTTAGAAAAGCCGCCAAATTGGCAGTGTATGAAGAAATCATAATTAAAGTAAAGAACCACCACATTCCTGCTACCATTCGTGTTGAAAGTGCTCTTAAAAATAATAATAAAACAAGTTAAGTTTGTCGAGACGTTATAAATATTAAAAGATTTTTACTTGGGTAGGAAATCACATCCCTGTTGCATGAGAGATCCTATGGCAAACCACATGCAATTCATCAAAGTGAATTGGCTTTCTTCTTTTTCTCCATGACCTGTATAGGCTGGCCATTCATAAGGAGTAAATCTTAAAGAAAATTCGGGGTTTTGAGATTAATGCTCTGCTTTTTTGTCTAAATTGAACCTTACCTTGCCAAAATGAACAGCAAGACAGAAACACCCAAATATGCGGTGGCCATGTAAATCCAAACATCCAGTGATAACGGTGATAAAAATGAAAAGAGGTTCGGTGGCTGTTTAACAGGTTTCCGGTATAGAACAGATACCCCGAGGTTCATGAATGGCATCGTGAAGTCAACAGCATTCTCTCTTTCAAAAGTTATTGTAAGATCAGCGATTGCCAGATCTGCACGTTGCTCCAGGAGCTCTCGGATCATACCATTCCATTCACTGTACCGGAAAAATAAAATAACAACATCAATCATTTCAGTCCGATCTAAACACAAATCTTTAACCTACCCGGTCTTCTTATTTAAACTACCATAGGCGTGATCTGGTACGAGTTGAATTTTATAACTAAAACCCAATGCCTTAGATATTTCATAAACAAGATCCACTGCATATCCTTCAAATTGGTCATTGCCTGTAAGTGTAGCCGCCGATTCTTTTCTCATACAATAAGGGTCACTCTGTTAAAATCAATGAAATTAATTTTCACCATTAAACAAACTTCAAAAAATTAAAATCTACCAAAATTGTTGTTATGACCAAGGTTTTATTCTTGAGATTAGCTTCGATTTCCATTTGTTGTTCACTAAATGTTCTGGTAAAATTTATTCCATTCGAAAGTGTTGAATTCCAAGTACCAATTTTTCGAATACCCGTTGAACCTAAATCAACAACGTCCAATATAAAATCTGTGCGAAAACCTTGATGATCGAATTTGATAACATTGGTGAGACCTTTCATCTCAACAATTTTCATATAATTGATCAAACTAAATCCGTGCTGCCATGTATTTTGTCCGTCACATGATATTGGTTGGATGTCAATTTGTTGGCTTGTATCCAAATCGTGTAGGGCTTTTGAAAATAAGTGCACAGCATCGTACATTAGAGCTGTTTCAGCCTGAAAAAAATATGAGTTATATAAGATGCTAACTTATTTAAAAAATTAGTAAATTGTTCCTAATTAAATTAAATACGTTATTCGTTAACTAAAGCTTCTTAATGTTTTTTTTTCTTAAGATTTTCAATGACCAATTTTCCATTAGTACTAGTACCTGTGGCGTGATTTTTAGTGCGTAGGGCTATCACGCCAAAGCTCTTGGGTTCAATCCTTGCCTTTACCACCTAAAAAAAAAAGATTTGATCACGGGTACTGCCTCTTGCGAGGAATTGGAATGCTCCAAGAGAAATTCTTTTCATGAAAAAGTGTTTTATCAAATTAGGCGTTCGGATTCGGCACATAAACTGTAGGTCCACTCCATTCCTGACGTGGGTCGCACACGGGAATGCTTAAGAGTTGTAAGCCACTATAGGCCCTGGTTCTGTATGAACTGTGGCAGCACATTATTTATTTATTTTAGGTATAAGTGGATCAAAAGTCGATTAATATGCTGACGACATAGTTATAATAAGTGAAGCTCAGTAATTTGGGCAGTAATTGAGGACTCAATGTTAATGCACCTAAGACAGAACTGGTTTTATTCACGAGAAAACTAAAATTTCCAAGCATAGACTGCTCTTATATAAACTATCTTAGACTTGTATACTTGATCGTAATTTAATCTGGAAACAAAACATCAAAGAAAGAGGAAGACAAATTGCCTTCTATACTTGCAGCAGATTTTTTAGAAGAAGATGGGATCCAAGATATTGACAAACGTCAATATTGACATACTACAATATTGATAGGGTTACCAATCTTAAAAACTTGACAAGATTTCAGAGAATTGCATGTATAGGTATTACAAATACGATATGAGGTTTACACCAACTATAGCCCTAAAACCACTACTATTTTTTAGCCCCTCTTTATATAGTCCTTACACTAATTCAGTGTAACAACTGGGAAACAGCTTCTTTACATAATTACTAGTGACCACTCAAATAGACTATTTAAAGCCTTACATAGATTTTAACCATGTATAAATAACAAAAATCCCTACCAGAAGGAATGGACTGAAGACAGGACCATAAAAACAATTCAAGTATCGGTCTTTACGGATGGTTTTAAAGCTGGGTAGGGGAAGGGTCTGGTATCTTTTCATTTAATACTCACCTAGAAAGACCAACAAGGCAAACAGACTACTGCAGTATCTTTCGAGCGAAAATACCTGCGGTTTCTGAAGCAGCTTAAGATCTTTCTTCCCACAATTTGGAAAACAGTCAAGCAGCTATCAAGGCAATATTCGCCATTGTAAAAAAAATGTCTTACTGAGCTTCGTTTACTCAGCCAAGGTCACTGTTACATTGAAGGAAATGAAAAAGAATACAAATTGGCCAAAAACAAATAAAATATTTCATTTCTAGATAAATGAAAATGGTAATGTGAAAACGACAACTAAAGCAAGTAAATGGGCTTATCGACCAAAGTTTCATTGTAATTGAAAACAACAGGTGGTCGGGTACTAAAACTTGCAGGATTTCGGAGTATCTATGGCCGAATATTTCCAAGGAAAAAACAAAAAACCTTTTAAGGCCTCAATTTTCCTTGATAGGTATAGTAAGGGGTTACAACTCATTGGGTACCCACATGAATAGAATGGGTCTCAACTTATCCGATTTACGTAGGGGATGTGAGGACAGAGACGAGGATACCTTCCACTTTCTCTTTTAGGCCTAGCCAAAGAACAATGAAAATATTACTTTTTCGACGAATTATCCGACTTGTCATCCTTGCTACACAGTGATTTTCCTAAAAATTAGGATCATTCAGTGAGGCACCCCCAACCTTAATTTTCACCAACTTTCCTGTACCTTAACCAGTCCTTCTCCTATACTGGGGAGCACAATGGATGCACAGAGATCCGAGTGAGATGTTTTTCGGCCTTTTGGCTGAAACACTACCCCATAAAATCTAAACTTACCTAAATGCTTTTAAAACACTTTTAAAAATGCAGATTCTTCCAAAATTAATATTCATACCTTAATTGTTGTAATATTAGCTGGTTTTGTAATTCCTTTTTCATCGATTAACCATTGTCGAACAACATCTTCGACAACTTTTTCGTTTATCAAACGAAATCCAGTTATGTTTGTTCCACCATATTTAAATTCATCTAAATTAACAGTATGCAAGTCCAAAGATGTAACTAAATAACTATGATAATCGCTCATCATTCCAATTTGCTGAGCTTGTTTTAGAACTTCATAAATTTTATCAGTTGAACAATCAAGAACGATATGGGCCTCTGCTGAGTTTTTGATTTGTTTCAGCAAAGGTCTAAAATTAAAAACTGATTAGATTCTTGAGATTTAAACCTTAATTTATGTAACACTAACCTATAATCTCCCGTATCACTCAATTGCCTTACTGTTATAGGGAATGAAGAAGGTCCGTGTGCTTTAAGAAGTTCTTGAAGCCTCACAAGACCATCGTTGTTTTCATAGATAATTGTAAATGTTTTCCAACCCCATGTCTTGACTATGTCAACATATGCCTACAACAGAAAAATTATTTTTATAAAACATATTATTTTATTATCTAGATTAACGACATGACAGTTCTTACTTTTGATAAAGTATTTGGATGGGGATATAGGTTGACAAGACAACTCTCTCTTCTCAGTCGATAGTCCCATCGGTTTTCCAAATGAGGAACCTTTATTTTATATATTTTTGAGTCGTAGTTATTTAGTTTGTGTGTAAACATTTTAATTAAATTACCTCCATTGTGTCACATATACTTTGAACATGTCCAGCTGTGTGAGCGGATTGTGGTCCAAAAATAGCTGCAACTCCAATATTTAAAAGAGTACATACTGCAAGTAAATAAAATAAACTCGAAATTTCAACGACAGATTTAATTTATGAGGAAAAATAACTTAAAAACTTTATCATTTTTAGATGCATTAACTTTTTATTCTACAAAGTCTTTAGATGTAAATACAATCAATGAATTCTTTCAGAAATTTAGGAAAACAAAGTTTTAAAGAATTGCTTATTGGATTTCATAATTTCTAGCACATTTGCCAGAATGGGTTTATAAAAAATCAAACCAAGAATGGATAGCTATATTTTTGGACATTGAAGGGAAATAATACTCGTTTTATGAAAAATTTAATTAATGTTTAACGTGAAAAATCGCAAAGAGCTGCCTATTCTCCTACAATATTGGGGCCTTATTGTGTGATGTACATAAAGCAGAGGATATGTTCAAAAACATATATATTCCAATAAACGTGGTTAAAAAGGGTCAATCGGTTTCCAGAAATTAGTCAGCCACACAAAAATGTAGTGAATGAGTAAAGTTTGTCGTTGTCATAAACGAAGAAGAATATTTGTGCAATTTAAAGATACTTATTGTATCATTTGAAGGGTCAATTGTTAATTGTTGGCTATATAATTTTATTATTGTTTTACTCGTGTCACTTAATAAAAGGAGTACTCGTAGAACATATTGTACATATAATAAAAATTGACAAATTGTTGTTCTATGATAATTTGAAGACTAAATTAATACGATATTGAGCAGTTGTTCTTATTATTAAACGAAAGAGAAAAGAAGGGTGTTACACCAAATCAAAAACCTAAAATGCAATTTTTGACTTAAGACCTTTTTACCTAACCCCAAAGAATTATGTTCTTTAAAATAAGTACTTATCTCCGGAATTGCTTTTGCCACAAAGTTGAAATCTTTAAACAACCTGTGTGAAGGTAAGGGATGTCGTTTGCCATTGTATCCAATCTCAAATGAATTGTGTGAATCATGAATGATGTTCTTAAATGCATTATTTTATTTTCATTAGAACTTTTATATTATCGTGTTTAATAGTTAAATTTTTTTATCTTAAATATTGGAAAAAAAAACCGACAAAATTTGGTCGACAGCCTTTTACCAAATTTTATATCAATTACAACTGAGTTAATCTCTGAATTTGAAATATTACGTATTGTGAGGTGTTCGAGATTTTTGAAACTTGATTTCGAGGTTAGATTATATTATAATTTTTTCCTGTATTTTAAGATTCAAATATGTACCTGCAAAAAAAGTTTGTTTTCAAAAATTTAAAACGCCATTTGATTTCTCAAAAAACTTTGATTTTTCAAAGGTTTTATTTGTAAATCGTTATAGCAACTATTTTTAAATTAATTTTTTATATATACAATTTTTCAATTTTAGTTAATATTTTTAGTATGCAGTTATTTAGAGCTTATTTATATATGCTTTACATTTGAAATTATGACTCATTTTTAGAATGTCGAATTTTGAAAAAAATGTACCTAATATTTTTTTAAAAATACAAAATTAAAAACAATGACACAATCATCAAATATTATTGAGACAGTATAAGAGCTTGTGGAAAAACTCCTACCGCGAATCGGCTCAAAACCTTGATTTCCAAATTTGAAGTCAATCGACCCAATGCTTCGGGCTGTAGGGTACAGGACAGACAGATAGACAGACTAACGGAGGGAAATGGTGGACATACTTTTTTCCACTTTTATACCATCGTAATGTCATACTCGATTAAAATCTCGAGTTCGAAATTTTTTCTTATAAAATATAGTTGACCCTAAATATCTCTCGAAGCAGCAACACTAGCTACCAAATTGGTATATTTTCGAAACAAATTCAACAAAAGGTTTTTTATAATAAAAGAAAATATTTGTCACCACAAGTATTTTGCGAAAAAAAATTATATTACGTCCAAAATATGTAATTGTATGCATCAAAATAAATAGTTTTAAACATCTAGTAAAATTTTTAGAAAAATCGAAGTGACAGATCAAAAAATAAAAACCGAAAAAAATACTATTAAAAGTTGGTAAAAATTGAATTTGGACCCAAATATCTTGGAAACAATTAAAAATATTGGCGCAAAATTCTTAATTCTAAATCCATTTTTGACAATTTACAAAGTGATTTAGCAAATTTTAAACGACTTCAACATACAACCCAGTCAACATTTGGGACTTTCAATTAATAGGTCTGTTTAAGCGTAGTTGCTTTGTTTATTTTCAGGAACTGTCACTTTTTAGACATGTTTGGATACTCGTTTTTTGTTGATAACAGGAAATAAGCAATTTACTAGTTAACAACACCAAAAGAAAGATTTAAAATGTTGGAGAAAATTTATAAAAACTGATTTTGTTCTCGAGTATCTCGAGAATAAATGAAGGTATTGACTTCAAAATTATTTCATTCTGTACTAAATATTGTTGTTGTTATAAGGACTAGAAAAATCCAATCGACATTTTTAACTTCCCATAGTAAGTTATTGTAATCGGTCCGATTTGTCGAGCTGGAAATTTTGACATTTCCCGACGGTGACGTTTATAGGCCCCTAGAGTCTAAATAAAACATTTTTGGAGAGATGTCTGTGCGTGCGTGTCTAAATTTGTGCGTCAATAAGTTCGGGAAGCTTTTTTCGTCGTGCATATCCTAAGAACCAGTAGAGATATCGACTTCAAATACATTTTGTTATATAAATAATGAAGCAGAAATATGCAGAAAGAGCTCTCAAAAAAAATTGATTGGGTGATTTTTTGACCATAGCAATTTGAAAAAAAAATGTTGGTTAATCCAAAATGTCTCAGGAACCAATAACGCTAGTGACTTGAATTAAATTTTATATTATATAATGTGAGGTGATACCTAATATAAAATTGAAAAAAATCAATTAACGGTTTTTTATAAATCAAAAAAACTGAACAAAAATAGCTGTCTTAAAAATAATTGTATGCAACGAAGAATATCGTTTTTGACACCTGGTAAAATTTTGAGAACAATCAAATTGACAGTTTTTGTACAAAAAATAACAACCTAAAAGAAAACCATTACTAAAACTTGGTAAATATTGATTTTCGACTCAAATATCTTTTCACAAAGTAAAGATATTGGCTTCAAATCGATTTCATATAATAGATAACATTGATTTCGACATTTAGTAAAATGTTTAAAAAAATCTATGTAACAGTCAGTTTTTCATAAAAATTAAAATCTACAAAAAATTATACGCAAAATTGGTAAAAATTGATATTTGATTCACGATATCTCGTGAATAAATGAAGTTATTAACTTCCCAATGATTTCATTCTGTGCTAAATTTTGTTGTTAAGGTAAGATATTGTTCTAAGAAGAATCCAATCTGTTTTAAATTACATAAGAAATAAAAATTATCAAGAAATGCTACTAAAATTGGTAAAAATAGGTTTTCGACCAAAGATCTTGTTAACAAAAATAGATTTTGAAAACAAACTATTTCATCATATGCATAATATTGTTGGAAATTTTTAGTTAATCTTTTAGAAAAATTCAACTGACAAGTTTTTTTAACAAAACACGAAAACCTACTAAAACACCAAAAAACTGATAAGAAATGGTTTTCGACTTAAGTATTAGGAGAACAAAGAAAGATTTTGACATCAAACTTTTTTTCTTATTGTTGTTATTAAAATTTTGTTAAAATTTTTGAAAAATCGACAGACGGGCACGGGTGGAAGTTATAAGTATGAGTCGCATCAAAGCTTTTTTTTGGCTTTACTTTCGATACCGAGGAATAAATGATTTTATATTGGAGTCGTAAATTCTGTTCAATTTTAAATTCTGTTTCGAAATGCAACACTACATCGGGGACTACAAAAATGTGTACCATTTCCCTTATACCCGTGGCCGTATCGTTTGCGGTTAATAAATTCTGTTCTTCTATGCACGAGAGAAGGTCCATAACATTTTGTTTAGGAAATAACTTATTTAATAGAGCACATGTATAACTGTGGATTTTTGTTTTGAAATTTATTTCATTGAAATAAAGCTAATATAAAAAATAAGCAAACAAAGATTTTATTTGTCTGAATGTATGTACATATGTATGTACATAAATCACATCCAGAACATATGAGAAATATCTCTCTTGATGTTTCGTTCAATATCCCGCGTTTAAGCAATATTTATGCTCACAGCTCAAAAAACCTCAATAAATAATTATGTACATTGTACATATGTACCTATCTAGGTTCCGAAAACAGACCGGTTGGATGAATGTGAATGAATACGATGCAATAACATCTTGGTGATGGGATTTGGGATGGAAAATATATGTAGGTAAATATGTTATGTATAGGATGCAGGATGTGTAGATACAATATACAAAATATAAATATTTACCTCTTTTCGATGCATGGAAACTGTCGAACGGTGATATCCTTTCGATTTGTGCTACAAGTTTAGAACGCGGAAGTATCAAACGATCAGCATTAATGTGTTCTACAGCTTGTTTAAAAGCTAGCTCTTGATTATCATCTGAAGGATGAAATAGTCCACCTTTGAAGGAAACAAAAAAAGAAATACCGGAAAATGTATGAAAAATCAATATCCACACACACACACTATAGAGGTATAGGTACTCCATTCAATATACACAAATCAAGAACTTCAGAAAGAAAAAATTGAAGAAATGAAGAAAGCTCACCAATTTTTATCACATCCGGAAGCGAGTTAACGAAAAATAGAACATCACAAAGGATAAAAAGGATTAGCTTAAAACACAGCGGCGTAGAGTTTACCATCTTATTCTGTTTAAAGTTTTTACTATACAAAATTAAATAAACTTCATTTTATATTTTGTATATTATTCTTTTAGAGAACAAAGACCATTCGTTTTAGTTATCCTTAGTCTACTGTTCGATTCGTATCGTAGTACTAAATCGTCCTGAGATTATGTACAGCATCCAAGTAACAGTTGTCAAATAATCTTCCTTTTTTATATCTGACGTTTCAGATGCGCATGAGTCAGACATAGTGGAGACTTCGGACGCCATCATGTTTAGTAAATCTCCATGTGTTTTTATTTGCGCGTTGATGTCGGCTTTAGCTTCAGCTCCTACCTGAACTCTAAAACCTCCAAGGATTCAATCGATTTAGGCAAACTCGCATATGTTGTTGCTTTTTGCGTTGGCCTCTTTATTTAGATGCTCCAGCCCTCAAGGGTGCTCGTAATTGTTGCACGTCGTAATTGTTTGACGGGCATGGGAGTTACAAAGCAAATGCGAAGAATGAATTCACTGATTTTCCTTGGAAGTACCGAAAGGATATACAAAATTGTTCTGATCCTTAGATTCAAGTACATTTCCGGGGATTCGGGTACAAAGAATGTATGTATGTATGTTATTAGTAAACAGTGGCATTGTAGGATTTATCTTTTTTTGGGACAAGGCCATATGTACATATGTAATGTAGTTTGTAGAAAAACACTCTTATCCGTAGAGGAACAGGGATGCTCTTTTCTCATGTACAGTACACACACACGAGTACATAAACATATTAAACGAATTAAACCCTTGTAATCTCTTTATATTGTCTTTGAATGCGCCTATTTGTGTTTGTCTTTTTATTTGTAAAAATTATAAGACTTGTATGTAGTATCTTGTTTCATTTGTGATCCTGGGAAAATGCACATACATCATACATAGACGTGTACAAAGAACATACATACGTATGTACATATAGAATAGACATATCCTTTCAGTTTCTTAGGGAGAATAAATTTGAATGTCGGGATTGTCACAACTAAGTTCCATTCTTAATGATATGTTTTTATATGCCTACACACATTTTTGTTAAAATGATATCCTTGTGTCAGAAAAGGCCTCAAGCTTTGGTTGATGTTCTTTTCAGTTGTTCCTTTTGTTCTGGTTTTTGTCTTCAGCTTTCAACATCATCCTATAGCATGTTGTACTTGTAATCATATCATATGCTCGTAGATAATAGGCAGTTGTGTGGATGTAACAGATGATGTAGGTATACTTACCTCTATCACAAGGTTGAGTTCTAGTCTTCTAAAACCGTAGTAAAGAGCTTGGAGCAGAGGAAAAAGAAAATATAATGAATATTCGTAGAGATGAAATGGAAAGCGAAAGTGATATCCCTGCCGTGTGTCGCTGTGCACGACTGAAAGTCAAAGGCTACTGAGAAATAAGGGATTCAACATACAAACCAACAAAAAAAAGGAAAAAAAGCAACAACAACAAAAATAAGCGATAAAATGGAGCAAGATGGCGCACAGAACACAGGACATTAACAAAACCAAAGGACACACAGAGTAGTAGGTATATGGCGTAGGTTCGTCCGCTCCTGCTAGCATCTACTTTGTACCTTCTACACCGATAAGCACGGAACGATAATTTGTTTTGTTTTGAGCTAAAGAAAGGGGGGCAAGTTCAATGGGGAAACATTACTCCTGCTTAAACTCATTTTGTACCTACCTAAATTCTATACTCACCTATCTACCAACGACATTTATTCATGCACTATCGCCCTCGCCCCACACAGAAAGACCAACAGGCATCATATGTTCGTGAGAAACTGTCGGCCGGCGCTGCCGGCGGCGCGGCGTTGCCAATGAATTGAAACAGAAGCGGATTAAGAATTTTTAGATTACTTCCGGCCTTTTAGAACTTTTATAAAATTGTATTCAAGTATGGAAAATAAGTTTTTGAACTTTTACAACTGAGGTAATAGTCTTGATAGCCCAAAGTTCTGTATATGATTATGATAATTTGGTTCAAAGTAGTTTTCATATCAAAGAGCTCTTTTGGTTATATTAGAATTAGATATGAAGCTTAGCTAAGTAGTTTTCGACACAAAATTATTTAAAAAGTTTGCTATAATCTTAATTATTTAGAAGGTTAAATTAAATAAAAATAATTAAACATCTTGAATTATTTTTTGTTATATTCTAAGAACTTATTGCTTATTATTTAAATGGGAGGGATTGCCAAATCAAGATCTCATAAACAAAGTGAGAAAATATGTAAAGAAGCTCAAGTTTATGCAGATGAAATGGATGATTTGCATTCTCTACAAATTCAAACATTTTGACTTGATTTCCATTCCATTTCCCTTTTCTTGATTTGCTCTCTTCAAACCCGGAACTGTGCATTCTTAATATTAATATTCAAGGTTGTATTTCAATTCACAAAAGGAAATATATTTACTTTCAAAACATTTTAACCTTTAAAAATAAGTTTTATCTTTTTTTCAGACCGATAGGTAACAAAAATCAATTCCTACTCTCATCTCCCCGCGGTGAACATCGGGTGCCTAGTACCTCAACTGGAGATTGGGTTCCGACCCCATGTGGAAAGTTGTTGGGGATAGAAAACGAGAGATGTTTCCACTAAGGCACCTATGCTTTCATCCAGACGACATTCCAGTTAGTTTGAATTAGTTGCTCCAAAAAGGTTCAAATGGCTTAACAGAACCTTACGATGTCAAAAAAGGCTTAAGACAAGGTTATGCGCTGTCATGCGATTGCTTTCGCATCGTCCTTGATAGAATAGTGCAGAACTTGCACGTCAACACTAGAGGCACTATCTTTGAAAAGTCTGTCCAATTAGTAGCATATGCTGATGACATTGACACAATCGGATGACAATGGGGGCTTTTGAGAGTATTGAGGCAAAGGCGGAAAAAAGGACTTAGCAGTTAATGAGGTCATCAAGAAAGGACCTACAACACCGACGTCTCGGTCAAAACGTCACTATCGACACACGTAACTTTGAGGTAGTTAAGGACTTTGTGTCTACCTAGGCTCCGATATGAGCACAGAAAACAATACCAGCACTGAGATAAAACGAAAGGATCACTTTTGCTAACCGCTACTTCTTTGGGTTAATAAAGCAATTGAGTGGTAAAGCCCTTTCTCGAGCGAACGAAAAGTCGTTATACATATAAGACCCTCATTATCCCCGTCCTGTTGTACAGTGCAGAAGCATAGACTATGTCAAAAGCGGATGAAAGCACCTTGGGTCGTTTCGAGAGAAAAGTTCTGCACTTCTCAACTTAGAGTGCGCAACTGGAGTCATCTAGCTAGGGACCGAGTTAGATGGAGAAGTTTATTGGGTGAGACCCTAGTTCACACAGGACTGCAGATGCAGAGCCACCTTAAGTAAAGTAACAGAGGTTGAATTTACGACACGAACATTAAGAAGCTTAGTTTTTTCCTGAAAATTAAAATAAGCTTGAAGTCTATGAGAAGCGACTAGAAGCTCAGAATGACAACTGGATGAAATATTGATTTTAATGTCCCAAAACGGGTCATTGACTTAACACGGCTAAGAGAACTTATAACAACACTGTTTTTTTTGGCATAAACCAATGACTTACCATATCTCCTTGTGTTTCAAATCACACGATTTGGGTAGCTAATTGTGTGGTCCATTTATTGATGTATCATTTATTTCATTAACAATAATTACATACCATGGTTGATTTTCTTGGTTTCTTGAAGATTGTTGATTCAGTTTTTTGACGATTGTTTAAACAAAAACTGAAACAAATTATTGTAGGATTCTGATTTTTCTCAGATCAAAAAACAAATTTTGGCTCTTTTGTTCGAATACAGCCCTGCTCCTTAATAATTTTTGGTATACCCTATATGCATGTCCTGAGGGTCAACCATATGGTAACATATTTGCCTGGTTGGTTAGTCCATCTCCATCACCCGTTTAGCTTGGAACTGTGTATATGCAACACGTTTCAATCTATCTTAATGTACGCCGATAAGCTTGAGCCGGCCTCAGTTCTCTGGGAATTGTTTTAAGCGGACTGCCGGAGAACTGCGATCTCTTATTTGGGGCACAAAAAAATCAATAAAGCGTGCAATCTGGACATGAATAAATTAAAAGTTAAAAATAAGATTTATTGTGGTACTCTTCAAGCCTCTTGGTTTTTCATTTAACTTTCATCACGTTTTTACCAAAAAAAGTAAAAAATGTTTTCGTTATTTTTCCATCTTATTTTTTTAAGGTTCGTCCTTGAAGAGTAATAGGTTTAAGCAGATTGCCATGGAAGGCCATAGATTTAGTTGGATTGAAGTGATGATATGCAAATGTATTCAGTTTTCCCAGGACCAGAAACAGAACCAGGACTAGCTACATACATATGAGCAAACATGAAAATATTGAGAGTTTTCGGTCTTATTTGGGTGTGCGGTGGACCATAATACCTACATTCGAGAAAAAAATAATACGACTTAGATACATGTAGAGCTATGTGGTGGTGAGAGGAAAATGTTGAAATAAAGTTAAGGATAAATTGCTTAGTGTATATTATGTATACCTATGGTGTGGGAGGTTGTTCATGCAGGATTTTGTTTCCCATTTTGTATAATTTTTTTGCCCGATGGTCATTTCCATTTGAGAAAATGGGTTCTATTCTACATATACACATACTGATGTATATTGGCATGCCCTGATGTATATGTATTGGGATGTCCATCATTTCAACGCATGCAATGGATTAACCTACGTAAAAAAATACATTTTGTTATGCTGTGCGTCTTAAATAGTAACGCCTACACACATGTGTAGGAGTAACATTGTAGCAACAAAACATATCCACTTAAAATAATGAAAAATAATGACAGTTTTGGACATCAGAACTTTTGTACCATCAATCAAAGACATCATCAAAGCAACATTTATGAAGTTTCTAGTATAGGTATGTACACACATGAGCACCTATTTTAGAAAATAGCTTAAGGTGCTACTAAAGCAGTTGTAACCATTAGATTTAACGGCTCATTTGTCACTAAAATGTGTGAATATTCTGGGCAAAATAAATATCAACAAGGGCTACGTGAGAACTATGACCAAGTGATTTACCATTTCTGCGTGCGAGTAATGGAGGGGACCCACAGTTTTAAGCCTAATCCGAACAGCTAATTTGAGAGAGCACTTTTCATGACAAGAATTACTCTTGGAGGTTTTGTCAATGCCTCGGGAGAGGCAGTACCCGTGAAAAAGACTTTAGATGGCATAGGTAGAGATAAAACCCAAGACCTCTGGCAAGTCAGTCCTACGCACTAACCATCACGCCACGGGAACTTTGTAGGGTAGAATAGTTAGTGGATTTTCCCGCTTAATCTTAATCTTAAGAATTTGCAGTAATTTGCAAGTAATTTTTGTCGTTTAGTTGAACGAAGCTAATCAATTTACAGACAAAACTAGAGACTTGGAAGCATTGAAATTGGCAGCACAGCATACCCATTACTAGATATCATATTGCTTTTAGTTTTTAATTATCAATTTAAATGTCGGCTGTCAGTGGCATTAAATTTGTTGATTTTGTTTACTAAACACAAACAACGCAAAATGAGTGAATAAAATTACACAAAATTGTCAATTAAAGATGAACTTAAAATATTGAAAAAAAGAATTGTGTGCAAAATACAATTCTATCATTACACCCAATCAAATTTTTCGTGAGGTAAACAAAATTCAAGAAATTTCACTAGTGTGCATTATTACGCAAACGCGGATCGGATCGTGCAAAGAGGTCGAAGAAGGTCTTTTAACGTGTTTAGGCCAGAGAGATCTTTGGGAGCAGCTATTTCTATCAACATAATAAGAAAACAAATCTGCTGCTTAATAATTTTAATTGTAATTGGATTGTGAAATATAGAACAATACATTTTCAAAAACAAAATAAATCAAAAATTTATATTTTTTTCATTCGCTTTCATAAATAAAAAATAATACTTGTAATTATTTACAGCTGTAGCCAAGGTAGCACTTCGGGTTTCCAGGGAGATGCTGGAGAAGATAAAACGTCAAACGGATACAATCACAAGAGATCGCCAAATCCATCTCCTACCGAGTAACAAGAAACCTCTTTCGAAGTTCTCTGCCGCCAACACAATGTATAGAGACATTGACAAAATGCGATCAGAGAAGCCGCTTTTGACGTGCTATAGGTTTCAAGCACCGGTCGAAGATATTAAGAGGTTCAAAAGCAGAAACGAAATTCGAAAGGTTTATAAGCAGGTGAAACGAAATTTACAAGAAAATAACTTCGAACCGAAGGCTGCAAAGACGAAAGTGGAAACATCATAGTGGAACCGTAGTCCATTCTGAGGATATGGAAGGACCACTTCTGCAGAGTGTATAATGGCGATGACGAACCGAATTCTGCCGTCAGGCAGGATGAACCAATCAATATAGACGAGGAAATCCAACAATCCCGTCTTCCCGACTTAGACGAAGTAAAGAAGCTGACGTCTAACAAAGCCGCTGAAGATGATGGATTGAATGTCGAACTTTTGAAAGAGCTGGAGATAATTTGGTTAAGAGCATGCACCAACTTATCTGTAAGATATGGTTGGTAGAAAGCATGCCCGTTGGGTGGACCTCAATATTGTTTGCCCGATACTGAAAAAAGGAGACCCTCTTGACTGCAGCAACTATAGAGGAATCGGTCTGCACAACATCGGGTACAAAATCTTCTCTGCCAACTTCAACAATCTGACAGGTTCTTACCGGTGTGGTTTTAGACCAGGAAAGTCTTCAGTTGATCAAATATTCACACTACGGCATATTCTGGAAAAAACCCAAGAACATCAAATCGACACCCACCATCTCTTCATTCAGGGGCGAACGCAGAAAAAAATTTCGGGGGGGGGTTTCAAAAAATTGATATTATATTATTTTTTTTATTTTAAATGTCAAGGGTTTTTTTTTTCTTTTTTGGCACTATTTTATATAGGTACCTACTAAGAAACATGTATGAATAAAAATTACATGTATACACATATGACTTGCTTTCACGATTGACAAAACAGTTTGACTTTGACTTGAATTTTGAAATTGTCAAACACGTTTTTCTTAAAAGCACCATGAAAATACTAGAAATAATGATTTTGAATGCGTTCCGAACCTTTAGACCGAAGACATAGGGACATATTCATAGTTCCTTGATAAGTTCTGATTTTGTCTTTGCTAAATTAAACTTCAGTTTATGTTATTCATAGAAAATTTAAACCCATTTTAAAACGATAATCTGGAGTCTAAAAATAAACACGACGGAACCTATGTTTAAGCTGTTTCTTAATCTATTAAACGTCAAAAATAAACAAACTGATTGAGTAAATTAAGTTACGAGACATTTTATTTGAAAATTTAAAAACAAAAATTAAAATGTCAAAATACTTAAGCATATGTAATCAATATTTTGATATTTTGCTGGATGTTGGAATGCTATCAACTAACAGAAAACGAAATCTTTACTTAACCCGATTGGAACCCTTTGAAATAGATGAATACGATTTGTATGAAAGCTATCGATTCGAGAAAAAAAACTGTCAAGTTTATGATTGACCTTCTAAATATTATAGATCGAAATTCAATGAAATGTTTGCTAATACTGCGTGCTTTCAAGTCTTAAAACCACCAGCCCGACTTCATAAAACTTCTCAACTAACAGCAAACAAAATAGTTTAAAGGGTTTCAAAGATTTTGACTCTCCAGCTAACGCAATTTATTTTGTTGCCCTCTACAAGCCATTTTGTATAGGTATTCAGGAATAATCAACATTCAATATATATATCATCATTTCAATTATTCAAATCATTCAATTCATTTAAATTTACTTTAAAATCATTCATACTTAAATTCATAAAAGAAATATCATTTACACATTTTGCCAAACATTCAAACCATACACTATGTTATTTCTACAAGTTTAAGATTGTCCAGTTAGTTTTTTTGCCTACTTAAATCTAATGTTAAAATTCTTGCACAAACTCCTTATCAGCTACACAGTTAATTAGTTTCACTCAATTTTAATCTCGCATTCTCCTTTGTATTCACATTCTTTGCACCTTACAATCAAAAATTTATGCAAGCATCGATCTCTTGGAATTCGATCGTCAAGCTGTGCAGACATGGTAATATTTTGTATCACAAACCAAATACTTATGTATAACAAATACAACATATATTTAACATATTAATTGGTGCCCATAATCTTTTTTTTCATTTTTTTTTGGTTAATTCAAAATCGACTTAAACAATAAAAAATTATAATCATCTAAACATACAGTCCATTTATTCGTTCGCAAACATTGTGGTCCTTCGAGCCGGATTATAATTTATTGAATTAAATCAAAAGTGGTATAAAAATAATGTTTCATATTAATCATATGTACAATATATTGATTGCATGAATCTATATGTACATATGTATATGCGTCGTTACTCCACTTGCAAGGTTTTGTGAACTTTATTAGGCTTTCAAATTATATTTGTAAAATTAATTTAAACTTTTAAAGCTGTGAACATTGAGTGCTTTTATTATAATTAACAATAATTTATCCGCTCATTGTTCGCTAAAATTGAACATAGTTTTTCTTTTTTGCTCAGAACAAATACTATATATATATATATATATATACTTAACATTAAATTGTGCGATGGCGAGTGCATTAAATGTTAAATGTGGTAATGCTAAAGGGCGTTTAACTCGAGCGGCAGCATTTGTAGAGACAATTGATGAATCTACACCGATAGAAATGCTAGAAATTCGGTTAAGTAAATTAGAAACAGCGTGGACAGAATGTTCTGCACTTCATTATGAGATTCTCGAGCAATCAGAAGAAACAGAAGTCGATGAACTCGAAAATGAGTTTTCGGCATACGAAACAAAATATTTTGTAACGAATTCTCAAATTGTCAAAGCTATTCGCGAAAGAGTAAATTCCGATGGATTTTCTGCTAAAACGTCTGACGCTATAGATCGTTTAGCTGATCAGCAATCGATATTTCTAGAAAAACTAGGTTTGGCTCCGTCGTCTGCCAATGATTCGAATACTACAAAACTTCCCTCGATAATTGTGCCACCATTTAGCGGCAGCTATAAGGACTGGCCTTCCTTTAGGGATCTTTTCTTGGGATCAGTTGATACGAGGAAAAATTTTAGTCCAACTCATAAATTTCATTATTTGAAATCCTATTTGCGCGGTGATGCAGCTAATCTAATAAAACACATTGCGATTAGTGATACAAATTATCCCGAAGCATGGGATCGCTTAGAAAAACGTTATGATCGGTGCCAATTAATCGTACAATCCTTTATAGAAACCTTTTTGACGCTTCCTTCTGCCAGTGTCTCTAATGTACAAACATTAAGAAAAATATCTGACGGTGGTGCGTGGGCTAAGTGCTTTGAAGAAATCGGGCCGCGACCCATGGCTTATTTATTTGTTATTGAACAAACTTGATTCCGATTCAAAACAATCTTGGGTAGAACATATCGGCTCTAAGGAAGATTGCACAATAATAGAATTTTTAGAATTCTTAGAAGAGCGTTGCGATGCTCTTATAGCATGCCAATCTCTAAACAATCGTTCGGTAACATCGCGTTCAAACCTATCGAATAGCATTCGGGCCTTTAGCTGGGCCTTCAGATTCACCTTCGACATCCAAATGCCCAATGTGTCAAGACAGTCATATCCTTCCACAGTGTTCCAAATTCGTCGGGTTAGACGTTGAATCTCGCCGAAACTTCGCAAAGACAAATCGTTTATGTTTCAACTGTCTTCGTGCTGGGCATTCGTCGAAAAAATGCTATTCATCGTTTCGTTGTCGGGTGTGCAAATCACGCCATCATTCGCTGGTGCATCCAGTTGAAATCAATAATTCACAATCATCTTCTGGCTCTTCCAATCAACTTCAATTACCGTTATCGAATCTCGCTACATCTAATATACCGGTCATTAATAATCATTCGCTTGATCTTAGCTGTCAGAAGAAAACTCTTCTACCAACAATCTGGGCTAAAATTGAAGACGTCCAGGGAAATTTTATAGACTGTCGGGTGCTCCTTGATTCCGGGCCACAGTCTTCATTTATTGTTGAATCTTTTGTTCAAAGACTCGGTGTTCAACGAACTCATTCGAAAATTCCTATCCTCGGTTTATCATCAACAGAGATAGATATACACAAGCAGAAGAACACTTTCGCCAGACATTTTCTCGTTCTCCAGATTTGAAGTATGTAGTTCAGCTTCCATTTAAAACACCAAATCCGTCGTTCGAAAATACTCTTTCACTCGCTGTTTCTCGTCTTCATGCAATGGAACGTCGTTTTAATCAAAATCCAAAATTGCAAGAGTTGTATTCTAACTTCATGCGAGAATACATTGAATTAGGTCATATGACTCGAATTCCTAACGATGAAATTAAGGTATCTAGTGGCAGGTGTTTTTATCTTCCTCATCATGCGGTCTTGAAACCGGACAGCTCGTCCACAAAATTACGTGTCGTTTTCGATGGCTCAGCTAAAGACTCAACGGGAAAGTCCTTGAACAGTACGCTGTTAGTAGGCCCTCCGATTCAACGTGATCTGATAGGTGTGTGTTTACGCTTTAGACAACATCCTTTCGTGTTCACGGCGGACGTAGTTAAAATATTTCGCCAAATTTGTATATTCGCTTCATATTCAACTATTTAAGTGAAAAATCAAAACGTCAGCGTCGTACCTCATATCTAACTGTAAAAGAAATTCATGTCGCCAAAACAACCATACTTAAATCGGTCCAACTAACATCATTTAGTGAAGATATTCGTACCTTAATGCTCAAAAAAGAACTACCCCTAAAATCCAGACTTCTCAAATACGCCCCTTTCCTTGATAACAAAGGTCTTCTCAGAGTAGGAGGAAGAATTAAAAATTCTTACATATCTTTTAATATAAAACATCCTTATATTCTCCCAAATAATAGCTTTTCCTCTCTCATTATAGAAGATATACACAAAAATAATCTTCATCCAGGAGTTTCCGCAACATTTGCCATCGTAAGGCAGCAGTTTTGGATTTTGGAATGTCGAAATTCAATCCGCAAGATTGTTTTCAACTGCAAAAAATGCTTCAAACTGCGGAAAAATACTACTTCGCAACTAATGGGTGATTTGCCATCACAAAGGATCTCGCAAAGTCGTCCCTTTTCGCATACTGGATGCGGTTATGCAGGGCCATTCAACATAAAATTGTCCAGAGGTCGCAATACAAAGACGTCAAAAGCATACATATGTCTATTTGTGTGTATGGCCACTAAATCCATCCACCTCGAGCTAGTGAGTGACCTCACTTCCGAAGCGTTTCTTGCCGCATTTCGTCGATTTGTGTCTCGTCGTGGATTATGTTCGAACGTTTACTCGGACAATGGAACCAACTTCCAAGCGCACGTCGATGTCTCAAGGAGATGCACAAGTTGGTGTTATCAGAAGCGTATAACGAAGATGTTGCAACGTCACTTGCTAAGGACAACATCGCATGGCACTTCATCCCCCCATCGTCACCCCACTTTGGCGGTCTTTGGGAGGCAGCTGTCAAGTCCGTCAAGTTTCACCTTCGACGAGTAGTCGGAGCAACGATTCTTACATTTGAAGAAATGTACACCGTTCTCACTCAGATCGAAGCTGTTCTGAATTCTCGTCCTCTTTGTGTAATATCCGATCAAGATTTAAACCCTCTAACCCCCGCTCATTTTATTATAGGTGAACCGTTTACTGCTGTCCCGCAGCCTAGAAATGCTAGAAATTCGGTTAAGTAAATTAGAAACAGCGTGGACAGAATGTTCTGCACTTCATTATGAGATTCTCGAGCAATCAGAAGAAACAGAAGTCGATGAACTCGAAAATGAGTTTTCGGCATACGAAACAAAATATTTTGTAACGAATTCTCAAATTGTCAAAGCTATTCGCGAAAGAGTAAATTCCGATGGATTTTCTGCTAAAACGTCTGACGCTATAGATCGTTTAGCTGATCAGCAATCGATATTTCTAGAAAAACTAGGTTTGGCTCCGTCGTCTGCCAATGATTCGAATACTACAAAACTTCCCTCGATAATTGTGCCACCATTTAGCGGCAGCTATAAGGACTGGCCTTCCTTTAGGGATCTTTTCTTGGGATCAGTTGATACGAGGAAAAATTTTAGTCCAACTCATAAATTTCATTATTTGAAATCCTATTTGCGCGGTGATGCAGCTAATCTAATAAAACACATTGCGATTAGTGATACAAATTATCCCGAAGCATGGGATCGCTTAGAAAAACGTTATGATCGGTGCCAATTAATCGTACAATCCTTTATAGAAACCTTTTTGACGCTTCCTTCTGCCAGTGTCTCTAATGTACAAACATTAAGAAAAATATCTGACGGTGGTGCGTGGGCTAAGTGCTTTGAAGAAATCGGGCCGCGACCCATGGCTTATTTATTTGTTATTGAACAAACTTGATTCCGATTCAAAACAATCTTGGGTAGAACATATCGGCTCTAAGGAAGATTGCACAATAATAGAATTTTTAGAATTCTTAGAAGAGCGTTGCGATGCTCTTGAAGCATGCCAATCTCTAAACAATCGTTCGGTAACATCGCGTTCAAACCTATCGAATAGCATTCGGGCCTTTAGCTGGGCCTTCAGATTCACCTTCGACATCCAAATGCCCAATGTGTCAAGACAGTCATATCCTTCCACAGTGTTCCAAATTCGTCGGGTTAGACGTTGAATCTCGCCGAAACTTCGCAAAGACAAATCGTTTATGTTTCAACTGTCTTCGTGCTGGGCATTCGTCGAAAAAATGCTATTCATCGTTTCGTTGTCGGGTGTGCAAATCACGCCATCATTCGCTGGTGCATCCAGTTGAAATCAATAATTCACAATCATCTTCTGGCTCTTCCAATCAACTTCAATTACCGTTATCGAATCTCGCTACATCTAATATACCGGTCATTAATAATCATTCGCTTGATCTTAGCTGTCAGAAGAAAACTCTTCTACCAACAATCTGGGCTAAAATTGAAGACGTCCAGGGAAATTTTATAGACTGTCGGGTGCTCCTTGATTCCGGGCCACAGTCTTCATTTATTGTTGAATCTTTTGTTCAAAGACTCGGTGTTCAACGAACTCATTCGAAAATTCCTATCCTCGGTTTATCATCAACAGAGATAGATATACACAAGCAGAAGAACACTTTCGCCAGACATTTTCTCGTTCTCCAGATTTGAAGTATGTAGTTCAGCTTCCATTTAAAACACCAAATCCGTCGTTCGAAAATACTCTTTCACTCGCTGTTTCTCGTCTTCATGCAATGGAACGTCGTTTTAATCAAAATCCAAAATTGCAAGAGTTGTATTCTAACTTCATGCGAGAATACATTGAATTAGGTCATATGACTCGAATTCCTAACGATGAAATTAAGGTATCTAGTGGCAGGTGTTTTTATCTTCCTCATCATGCGGTCTTGAAACCGGACAGCTCGTCCACAAAATTACGTGTCGTTTTCGATGGCTCAGCTAAAGACTCAACGGGAAAGTCCTTGAACAGTACGCTGTTAGTAGGCCCTCCGATTCAACGTGATCTGATAGGTGTGTGTTTACGCTTTAGACAACATCCTTTCGTGTTCACGGCGGACGTAGTTAAAATATTTCGCCAAATTTGTATATTCGCTTCATATTCAACTATTTAAGTGAAAAATCAAAACGTCAGCGTCGTACCTCATATCTAACTGTAAAAGAAATTCATGTCGCCAAAACAACCATACTTAAATCGGTCCAACTAACATCATTTAGTGAAGATATTCGTACCTTAATGCTCAAAAAAGAACTACCCCTAAAATCCAGACTTCTCAAATACGCCCCTTTCCTTGATAACAAAGGTCTTCTCAGAGTAGGAGGAAGAATTAAAAATTCTTACATATCTTTTAATATAAAACATCCTTATATTCTCCCAAATAATAGCTTTTCCTCTCTCATTATAGAAGATATACACAAAAATAATCTTCATCCAGGAGTTTCCGCAACATTTGCCATCGTAAGGCAGCAGTTTTGGATTTTGGAATGTCGAAATTCAATCCGCAAGATTGTTTTCAACTGCAAAAAATGCTTCAAACTGCGGAAAAATACTACTTCGCAACTAATGGGTGATTTGCCATCACAAAGGATCTCGCAAAGTCGTCCCTTTTCGCATACTGGATGCGGTTATGCAGGGCCATTCAACATAAAATTGTCCAGAGGTCGCAATACAAAGACGTCAAAAGCATACATATGTCTATTTGTGTGTATGGCCACTAAATCCATCCACCTCGAGCTAGTGAGTGACCTCACTTCCGAAGCGTTTCTTGCCGCATTTCGTCGATTTGTGTCTCGTCGTGGATTATGTTCGAACGTTTACTCGGACAATGGAACCAACTTCCAAGCGCACGTCGATGTCTCAAGGAGATACACAAGTTGGTGTTATCAGAAGCGTATAACGAAGATGTTGCAACGTCACTTGCTAAGGACAACATCGCATGGCACTTCATCCCCCCATCGTCACCCCACTTTGGCGGTCTTTGGGAGGCAGCTGTCAAGTCCGTCAAGTTTCACCTTCGACGAGTAGTCGGAGCAACGATTCTTACATTTGAAGAAATGTACACCGTTCTCACTCAGATCGAAGCTGTTCTGAATTCTCGTCCTCTTTGTGTAATATCCGATCAAGATTTAAACCCTCTAACCCCCGCTCATTTTATTATAGGTGAACCGTTTACTGCTGTCCCGCAGCCTACCACCTTAAACACGCTACTAAATCGACTCTCACATTGGAATCACCTACAAAATATGGTCCAAGGTTTTTGGAAACGGTGGCACATGGAGTATATCACTACACTTCAAGAAGCAGCAGAGTCCAAACCTAAAACCAGGGGACATTGTTATAATAAAGGAACCAAATCTTCCGCCAACAAAGTGGCTACTTGGCAAAATCACAGCAACAACTCAAGGTACAGATGGTCGAGTACGAGTTGCAACTATAAAAACGAGTGGTGTTCGTGCAATCACCAAGCTGGCAGTTGTACCCATGTCCTGAAACTCGTTCCAGGGGGGCCGGGATGTTCAGGACTAATCAACATTCAATATATTTATCATCATTTCAATTATTCAAATCATTCAATTCATTTAAATTTACTTTAAAATCATTCATACTTAAATTCATAAAAGAAATATCATTTACACATTTTGCCAAACATTCAAACCATACACTATGTTATTTCTACAAGTTTAAGATTGTCCAGTTAGTTTTTTTGCCTACTTAAATCTAATGTTAAAATTCTTGCACAAACTCCTTATCAGCTACACAGTTAATTAGTTTCACTCAATTTTAATCTCGCATTCTCCTTTGTGGTCACATTCTTTGCACCTTACAATCAAAAATTTATGCAAGCATCGATCTCTTGGAATTCGATCGTCAAGCTGTGCAGACATGGTAATATTTTGTATCACAAACCAAATACTTATATATAACAAATACAACATATATTTAACATATTAATTGGTGCCCATAATTTTTTTTTTCATTTTTTTTGGTTATTTCAAAATCGACTTAAACAATAAAAAATTATAATCATCTAAACATACAGTCCATTTATTCGTTCGCAAACAATAGGTTTAAGTGAAATTTTTCAGAATTGTAGTAGAATATGCCTTACCTATTTCTACCTAAACAGAGCTGGCAAATTCTTGAATAGCAGCTGTGTCTAACCTATATGTTAAATTTAGACTCCAGTTGAAATAGACTCGGGTTTAAAATATGACTATGAATTTGTTTTGTGTCTTACATTAAGATACATATGTTTAAATCCAGAAAGGCATTCAAATGTTTAAAAATATTGAATTTAAGAGATATCACGTAACTTTCTTTATTAATTTGGTTCTTGTTCTTGAAAAATAGGGAAAAAACGCGTTAAAGGCAAACAGGGTTGCTGTTTTTGTTTTAAAATATTCTTGTGTCACAATTTAAGAAGTGGAAAAAGTTAAGTTAAAATATTTTTTTTTTAATTTACAGATAAAACTAACATAAATGAACCGAACAATTTTTCAGTGTTTTAATATATGTACATACATATTAATTTTTTTTTCAAATGTGTCATAAGTGGCTGTGAGATCATTTAAAAAACGAGTACAACAAGGTCATTTTCTGTTTTCAATTTTTCATTTTGGGCTTTAACCCCTACCTGCGTTCGCCCCTGTCTTCATTCGATTTCAAGGCCTCATATGACAGCATCTACAGCGACGAGCTGTATAAAACCATGTCTAGTTTTGGCATTCCTGCCAAACTCGTCCGTTTTTTTAGGTTGACTTTTGAGAATTCACGCTAATCCATAAAAGTTGGAAACAACTTAACAGAACATGAAGGCTTAAAGGCTTTAGACAAGGTGATGTACTGCCATGCGATTTCTTTAAAACCGTCCTTGAAAAAGTAGTGCAGAGCTCCCACGTCAAAACTAGATGACACCGACATAATCGGAAGAACTCAGCGTAATATCAATGGGGTTTTGGAAGTGTTGAAGTGGAGGCGACAAAAATGGGTTTAACGGTTAAAGAGGGCAAAACATATTACATACTTCCATCAAAAAAGGACCTTAAACACCGACCCGACGACGTCTCGGTCAAAACGTCACCATCAACAGACGTAACTTTGAGGTAGTTAAGGACGTGCGTCGTCTGCCTAGGCTCCGCTATGAGAACAGAAAACAACACCAGCAGCGCTGAGATCAAACGAAGAATTAATATTGCTAACTGCTGTTTCTATGGGCTAAGAAAGCAATTCAGTTGTATAGCCCTCTCTCGAGCGACGAAAGTGTCGCTATATGAGATTCTCATCATCCCCTTCCTGCTATACGTTGCAGAAGCATGGACTAAAAAAAAAGCGGATGAAAGAACCTTGGGTCGTTTTGAGAGAAAAGTTCTTCGCGTGATCACTGGTCCCGTATGCATAGAAGGTGAGAGGAGGAGAAGATGGAATCACTAGCTCTACAACGACGTAGACTTAGCCAGGAGGGTAAAACTCCAACGACTGGCTGGGTCACATAGAGCGTACGGAAGCCAATGTTCTGGCCCGTCCGTCTTCGAGTCCACGCATACAGGACAGCACAGTAGAGGAAGACCGTGGATCAGGTGGCGCACCCAAGTGGAATGTGACCTCACCCAACTTGGAGGGCGTAACTGGAGGTAGGGACCGAGCTAGATGGAGAAGTTTGTTGGATGAGGCCCTAATTCACAAAAGGACTATAGCGCCACCTTTTGTGCTACTTACTTTGTCAAATATTTCATTTTGTATTAATTTGTCTAAATGCTATAGCTAGCTACATAACCAAATACGTTCTTCAACTAGCAAAACCATTAAATTTCAAATTCTTGAAAAGATTCTTTTTGGGTAATTTAATTAAGCATTCTAAACAATTCTGTCTCAACGTTCAATTTCTCACCTTTCTAGTTTTCAAACAGTTTACATATATTTCATGTGCCCTGCTTTTGGAAAAGCGAATCATAATGAAATCAATTTTTTTTCAAAGGTTTTCTTTTTTTTACGAGTACATTTAGACAGAAAATGAACAAATTGGGATCCTTTTTTTTAATGGATTACTGCTGTCCTCGAATCGTGCTCGTATACATGACGATTTATGTTTTTTCGTCTTCTAAAAGGCGCACGTGTTAACAAAAAAGGAAATAAATAAAAAAGGTTCAATTTAAAATTTACAAACATTAATTCAAAAAAAGAAGTAATTTTTTAAAAAAGAAAACAAATATAGGTACATATAAATATCTCAACCGAAATCAAAAAAACACATGTGCTTTGCATGAATAAAAGTTTTTCAACTCAACTCAACTTATATTGAAGTCGGGCGCTCTTGTCGATGCTATAAGATGCGGTATCATGGCTATGCGGTTATGTTTGGAGGGTGTCAACATTATAGTGGCATTGAATATTTTATTAGACTTTTATAACACACGAAACTTAAACGCACTCCATGCAATCGGAGCAGAATCTGGGATAGACCACTTTCTACTAAAAGATTCTAACAGTCTTTAATATTCTTCATTTTTTTCCTAGGTTTTCCTTAAAAAACATACAAACATACAAGCGCCTGCCTGGTCCGCAAAAGTGAGGATGGTAGCGGTGAGCGGTGGTGGTGGTGTAACATGGCAAACATAACATAAGTGTCGAACAAGACTTATTCATCTACGAAATAGACCAAATCATGCGCTATATGTACAAATATACACCAGTATAGCGGTATACGGGTATCTTTGACCCAATTCAATTGATATAGAAGAGTCTTTGTGTCCTTGAGTAAGAGTGGGAGTAGGGAGTGGGAATGAAACAGGAACAGAAAAAAAAGTGACGAGGAAGATAAAACTTCGGAAATGAAATTAAGTCTAGAAAGTTTCACATTTCCTCTTTTGGGTTTGAATACAACGGAATGAAAGTATAAGTATAGAGGTCGCTGTGTACTCCTACATACAGGGTTGGATTTGGCCCTGTAAATGGTCAGTTGTCTTCCGAAACTTCAGTAATATACTAACATTCCTCGATGTTCATTGGAAAATCTATTTAGTTTTAAATTGAAAAAGTTTGAAATCAGAAATATTTTAATTGAAAGATGGAAAAAGTAGATCTTGAGAAGTGGAAAGTATGCTATATTTAAAAATATCCACATTCTAATGAATGTATTTAGAAATACATTTAATGTAAGATGATCCGCCTCTGAGTCCCTTTTAGAAAGTACACAGTTTTTGATGTGGTTTTCTTAAAGATATTGGAATTGAGGAAAATAAGAAAAACATTTATATTGGAAATCGGGGCACCCGGGTATTGGAAAGAAGGAAGGTTTTATTTAAAAGAAAATACAAAAATAAAGAAATAAAATGTTTAACGTTGAGCTTGAAGCAAAAAAAAAGGCCAACAGAAAGTAAATAGGCGTAACGAGCAGTATTAAAACGTATCTTGACATTTGTTAGCCGTTTTTACTTGCGTTCTACATAAGGAAAAGTGTTTATTTGGTTGATTGGAAGTTTTAATTAAACGTTGTTATTTACATACAAATCATGGACTATGATTAAGTCTTTAAAAGTTATTTTTAAATTATTTTACAGTGGTAGGGAATTGCTAAAAATGTACTTTACATTTTGTTAAGTTTGTTTTGCATGATTGCGATAAAGTAATTAAATAACATGATTTAGGGGAACATTGGGCACTTATGACATGCCCAAATCCAACTGCAAGAAAAGAGTTGTCTCGCGGGCCAGGTAAAATTTGTTAGATCGGCACTACATCCAATTTTCTAGCTCTTTGTCAATTCTAAACTGTTACGATGAGTTTGGCTTATTTTTCAGGTACCACTCTATGTCTGGTTGCTTACCAAATGGTTGCAGTCATGTAAGAACTGGCACATCTGTACATTTTTCTTATAATCGAATTGCTTTAAATTTAGCTTGGTTTGAATAAATTCAATGTGTACGAGTATGTGTAAGCAAGTAAAAACTTAAAAAAATGTTAAGAAGCAATGGCGCACCATTTTAAACGATTTAGTAAAATGTAAAAGCCATTTTAGCTTAAAGATTATTTACCTAATTCTAATCGGTAATGCTAAAATTAAAATCACGGAATGGATACTTAAACTTTTAACAATTATTCTTATAAGAGCATTGGATGGAATGTTCCAGTCAACAGTTGGGAATTCCAATTAATGATCCGTTTAAACGTATTGAATGCTCGTTTATTAATAAAAGACATTTATCAATTTACTATTTAGCAAAACGAAAAGAGAAGTTTAAAATTTTGGAGTCCTTTAATACATTGGTAAATATTTAGCAAATTGCTAACTAGTAAATTGTTAAACCTTTAACAATAGGCTGTTTAAAATTTTGCACCAATATTATTAATACTTAGGTTAGGTTAGGTTGGAGTGGCTGTCTAGATGTCATTGACTCACTTAGACCTCAAGGGTCCATTGTGATACCACTAATAAGGTTACTCATGGGAGAGTAATTAAAATTAAACAAACCATTTTGTGCTTTTAATAAAGTTAGAGAGACACTTTGTGTCAGTCATTGCCAGTTCACTGGTATTGTCGAAGAAGGGATTACCGAGAAAGTTATTCCTTCTAGTGGAGAGTGCTGGACATGTACATAGCAGGTGTTGGACTGTTTCCTCTTCCTCCTCGTCCATGCAGCTTCTACAGAAGTCATTTGTGTAGACTCCTAGCCTCAGAGCATGTCTTCCTATGAGGCAGTGTCCTGTTATTACTCCAATTGTAGAGCTTATATTTTGTCTGCTCAAGGATATCAAGCCTTTTGACCGATTTAATACTTATAAATAAATAAATTAGATGGCGCAACAGTCCGTTTAGAAATAGGGCCTGGTGACTTACGACTCACAACCATTCCTGTGTGCGAGTGATATTATCAGGGATGGAGGGGACCTACAGTTTTAAGCCGAATACGAACGGCTAATTTGAGAGAGCACTTTTCATGACAAGAATAGTACCCTTGAAAAAAACTTTAGATGGCACAGGCAGGGTTCGAATCCAAGACCTACTAAATAATACACATTTAAAATGTTAATTAAAGTATTAATATTTTTATATTAATATTACTTACTAACTTAAGGTGGCGATACAGTTCGGGACGGACCTGGGCCTCAACCAACATGCATCTCCAGGCAGCTCGGTCCGTTTCGCACATCAAGTTGGTGGAAGTCCTCTTCCACCTGCGTGCGCCACCTGAGTCGTAGTCTTCCTCTACTGCGCCGCCGTCTTTCAGGATTGGATTTGAAGACCTTTCGGGCTGGAGCGTTGATGCCCTGGACTTTTATTCTTTTTACCAGGTCAGTGTCGCTGTACTGCCCGTACTGTTCGTCATTGTATCTTCTCCTCCACAAATGCAAACGGCACCAAAAATCACCCGAAAAATTTGTCTCTCGAAGCTTCCTAAGACAATCTCATCTTTTTTTGACAGTGTCCAGGCCTCAGCGCCATAAATGAGAACCGGGATGATGAGTGTCTTAAAGATGGTGATTTTAAATGCTCAAACGACGACTTTACTACTCAATTGCCTTCTACGTCCAAAGAAGCAGCGATTTGCAATAGATATTCTTCGTTTGATTTCAGCGCGGTGCCTAGGTAGACAAAGTACTTGATTACCTCAAAGTTTTAGCTGTCTAATATGATGCTTTGTTCAAGACGTTGTCATCCAATTTCCTTTTTTGATGACAGCATATAAAGGGTGTCCCAAAATTAACGCAAGATTTGAATTAAATAGAAAATGCCGTTTTTAGTCTTTTGATAGTTATATTTTTATTGACTCGTAAAGTACATAGGATAGGGTTATGTATGGAATAACAAATCGGACAAATGGCCTCCACGGCTTTGCATGCACATGCGCACTCTTTTGTTGAAATTTTCCATGACCATTCTGCATAAATGTGGCTGAATTTCGTTGATGCAGCGTTGAATCTCCTCCTTTAATGCACGGGTGGTTGTGGGCTTGTTGACATAGACTTGTGATTTCAAATAACCCCATAAAAAGAAGTCTAATGGTGTTAAATCACACGATCTAGGATGCCAATTTTGATCACCGAAATGAGAGAGTACACGACCTGGAAAGCCATCAAGTTAAAACACTATTCCGACCATATTTTGTATGAAATTTTCGAACTGCAGCCGCCAAGCTTTCACTATTTTTGAAATATTCTTTAATAATGAAGACACGTTGTTCTCTCGTGTAACGCTCCGTTTTTAATAACCCTATACTGTTAGCTGTCAAATTGCTTTTTTTTCAGGGTTGCCAACACTTTACTGCACAAATGGCGGCAAATTCAAATCTTGCGTTAATTTTGGGACACCCTTTACTTGGTCTTGACCTCATTGAATACTAAACATATTTTCTTCGCTTCCGTCGCAATGTTCAAAAACGCACCACTGACATCCTGCTTTGATCTTCCAATTATGTCAATATCATCGGCGTATCCGAGTAATTAAATAGACCTTTGGAAGATTGTGCCCCTAGTGTTGACTGTTGATTTTTGCACAATTCTTTCCGGAACGATGTTGAAGAAGTCGCATGACAGTTCATCACCTTGTCTAAACCTTTTTTGAAATCAAATGCATCGTTGAGAAATCACTTTTGACATGTCATTTTCCACACTTATTCATTCTAAAGGATTAAAATGGTTAAGTTTTAGTAAATCACTCTTGAAATTTGAAATATTGATTTTTTGAAGAGATTATTTTGAGCAAGGTTAAAGTAATAAAAACTTCCATTTATAGCTTAGGAAACATGGATCTTTATTAATGTAAATGATTTTTTCACGTGCAATTCGATTCAATTTAAGTAATGAATTCTTGGAGCCTATTTTAAGTCCATCCATTATATCCTGAATATCTGATTATGAGAGATTGTGCCATTCCTCTACTATACAGTCATCTTCAGTTCTCTAATGCTGGATGGCATTGGTATCCTTACCTAAACCCGTAGTTTTAGATTATCCCATATGTAAACCATAAACTTTCCAATATCCATAAATAAAATATTAAGGATATCGGTATTTATAAAAAAGTCTGTCTAAAAAATTGATTTACTTAATAATTTTTTTTACTCTACCTTTTAGAGAGTATTTTAGTTTCAGCTTACGTTCTTTATTTTAAATTACTTATACCGCCAATTTGAAAGGAAGTTTTTAAAAGGCACAAAATAAACACCAAAGTTATTATTAAAAAATTTGTTGAAAAGATAACAAAAAATACGTTCTATCTATCAAGTTGACTGTCTTATTGTGATTTTAAAAAGCATACTATTAGACTGAAGGAATTCCATCATCATCAAAGAGCTTCAATAGAAAGTGATTTCTTCTTATAATTGAAAAACTTTTGATAAAGTTAAATTGATATTTGAATTGCTTCCTGATATAATAAAACTAAGTTCATATAACTTAAAAAGTCTCAAGATTTTAGAAGTAAATTAGAGAGCGACATTGGTGTGAATTTACAAAAGTTTATAAATATTTCTCTATACCTAAGCACAGTGTTTTGATGATTTTATTTCATGTATATTAAAAAAGAAAACTTTTCATTTTGTCAATCAGTTGTTGCTCTTGATTGATTGCTTTGAAATGAATGTTAGCATTGCGAAGCAGAAACACTAAAGAACGATATTATTATTGACTTGCTTCAAAATCAGTTTTACTGAAAAACTAGTTCTTAGAGAGTTTTGATTTTTAAGCTTTTCAAAAAATGTGAGTAAGCCGTTATTAAAAATAAATTATTTTAAAATAACAATAATTTGATTGACATTTTAAACAATGTTTTAAAAAACTTATAACTCCTTTTTAACTGTTATATACACGTTTTATGAATGAAATATGCTTTTTAATTAAATGCTCTATAAACCACTTGAGCTATAAGTGTCCCATTCTAATTTCCATTCAAATTGAAGATAAAATACATATGTCAAGGAAGGATCCAAAGTCTTAAATCGGGAGGGGGGTAGTTGTTCGTGTCAGACACTTAACAAAAATACGAGTTCCTGGGCACCGCTGAAAATGCATGGTACTAACTAATTTGGACGACTCCATATACGTATGAAAGCATTCCAAGATTTCAACAGTTCTCTACATAATATATACATATATGTATGTATGTATGTATGTTGTTTTGCGTTTTTCGGGTTCGTTTCATGCAGAAATGTTAGAAATTGTGCCAGATAGGAATGAAAAAAAGCAATATGTCAAAAAATCAAATAATTTACATATTATGTACATAATATATGACATGCATCCATCCAACGTTGCACCTACCTCAAATCCTATAGTGTGCCCAAGCAGGCAGTTTGACATTTGTACAATTCTTGAGTAAAAATTTGTCACGTAACAAACTTAGACCATATTTTTTTTAATAGTATTTTATACAATTGTTTTTGCTCACCAATAAACAAAAGTTTACTAATTTTGTGTTTAGCAAATAAGATAATATTTCAAAGTCCCCATTGTGCAACTGTCTTTCAAGAAAAGTGTCGTAGAACTGTAACAGTTGAATCTTAACTTTTTTGCCATTTCTATAAATAGGTAAAACTCTTTAAAAATTTAGATGCAGAGTCAGATTGATAGAAGATTTTGGTATTTTTTTCTAAAAAAATAAAACAGAATTTACTATAGTAAATACGTTTCGTATGTTTACTGACGCATTTTTTGGGAGAGTTTTATCACTATCATTTTCAGTCTGGGATGGAATTGGCTAAGGTGATTGTTGATAAATGACAATCAAAATAATCGAATTTGATCTATGTAAGGTGATAGTCAAATTGATAGCTAAAAAGCTATCACAACAAAAATGTGATAGTCATTTTCCAGCAAATATGTATGTCGTTTTTGACTAGACGCTTACACAAACGAATGGAAAATTTTCTCAGTCACCTTTCTAAGTTAAAAGAAAACATTTTTGTGACGACAAAGCTTACAACATTCTAAAAAACACAAGAAGATTACTTCTTGGAATATGTTCTATTTTAAATGAAATAAGAAGTAATTTTGTTTAGCGTAATGATCTTATTTACAAATTAAAAACCTTCGCGATTTAAAAATGTCTCATAAAAATAATTCAAAGTTTTTTATCAAAAATATTCAATCTTCAAAATGCACTTAAAATTTAAATGAGATATTATCACAAATGGAAAATTAAACTAAATGTTGGAAAGATAAAATCAATATTTTTCACGAAAAAAAAAAACGATTGTTTCTTACCAGTAACGAGCTGGAAGTCAACGGCACTTCTACAAAAACCTTGACAAGCGACTTGTTTTTAAAGAACATATTAATAAAATAATTAAAAAAGTTAATATAACAATTAAAATGTTATATCCGCTTATAAATAGAAAATCTCATTTTAATTTTCAACATAAGATTATAATACAAAAGGTTGTATTTCAAGCAATGTTGTTGTATGTATGTCAGGATTTGGGATGGTTGTGCAGTCCACCATGTTGTGTCAAAACAAAATTTTAAAAAGAGGCTGGAATGCGACCCACACTGATAACTTTCCATCCCTGCCCGTCTGTCGATTCGTCTAAATATTTAACAAAATATTAATAACAATCTGTGAGATGAAAAAATTTGAAGTTGTTGTTTTTGTAAGTTTATATGTCTTGTAGAAAAAGTTGTCAATCGACTTTTTTAAAAACATTAATTAAAAGTTAACAACAATATTTTGCATTTGAAAAAAATAAGTTTGATTTTTAGAATTGTTTAAATTACTCAGATTTTCAGTCGAATACCAATTTTTATCAATTTAAGTAGCATTTTTTGAAAGTTTTTATTTACTACATACAAAAATAGAGAGTGGATTTTTCCATCTTACGCTGACAACAACAACAACAAAATTTGGCACAGATTGAAATCATTTTGAAGGCCATACCTTCATTTATTCACGAGATATCGAGATTCGAATATCAATTTTTACCAATTTTGCGTACTATTTTTTGTAAATTTTAATTTTTATGAAAAAAACGACTGTTGGATTTTTATACAAAAATTTACTGAATGTCAAAGACAATATTTTCTATAAGATGAAATTGGTTTGAAGAAAATATTTTTAATTTTTGAAAAGATGTATATGAGTCGAAAATTAATTTTTACCAAATTTTAGTAATGTTTTTTATAGGTTTTTAGTTTTTGTAAAAAAGAACTATCAATTCGATTTTTGTCAAAATTTGACCACATGTCAAAAACGTTATTATTCGTTGCATACAATTGTTTCGGAGATACAGTTTTTTTTCGTAAAACATTCAAGTAGACAGTTATTTTTTTTCTTCTGATTTGTAAAAAAAGTAATTATTTTTTTTTTCCAAAATTATATCAGTTTGGTTTTACGTCACAATATATAATATAAAATTTAATTCAAGTTCCTAGCGTTATTGGTTTATGAGATATTTTGGGTCAACCAAAATGTTCACTCTTTTTTTAATTTGCTATAGTAAAAAAAACACACACGCAATTTTTAAAAGTCCTTTCTGCATATTTCTGTACTATTATTTGTATACAAAAATGTTTTTTGAAGTCGATATCTATACTGTTTCTTGAGATATGGACGACGAAAAAACCTTACCGAACGTACGGACGTACGAACGTGCGTGGACACACGCACAGGCATCTCTAAAAATCTTTTTTAAAATTCTAGGGACCTTGAAACGTCGAAAAATGTCAAAATGTTCAATTCGACAAATCGGATTGATTACAATAACTTGATATGGGAAGTTAATAAGAAGAACCCACAATGGAATCGATCGAATGGCGATCGATAATTTCAAATACATTCTTGAAGATAGGGACACTTTGAGCCAGTTAACTTTCTATACTCTAAAACTGCACTCAATTAATATTCTTAAAAATATGTAAATATATATACATATATAATGAACTTAACAATTTTGTTTTACTATTGGCAATAACTTTAAACTATTGTAAAAATAAGTTTTATTTTCTCAGCAGACGGCAGCGTAGCCAATGCCTAAAAAATATATTTTAGAGATAAAATTTTAAAAAGTTTCAATTAAGTACATCAATCAAAAAACAATAAAAATATAAGTAGGTGTATTTCATTTGAGTACGGATTAATAATAATTAAAAGTAAAAAATGATAAATAAATTGAAATATTTTACGATACGTACGAGTATATATCGCTTAGTAATGTTGATACCCCACGTTAACCATGGTAACAACTATACATATACAACTATAAATGTAACAATGCAACAATTTTGTTATCTAAAAATAAACTCATTTGACTTAAAACAAAAACTAAAAATACTTTGAATGTGCAAGCATTTCTTTAAAAATAACATCTAAAAAACATTTACTCATAAAGTATAGGAAGATATATGAGTAATATATTTAGTGTTTCTTATCCCAAGCTTATCGGTGCTGTTATCTATACAATTAAATTTAATTGTGGGGTTCGTTTTTGTTTGTTTTTAAGTAAACACGGCAAAAAAGTTTTATTATAACTCATTTCAAAAATTAAATCATCTTAAGTCCATCGATATGTGCATTTAATTGATACTGAGAGTCAGTTACTGTGTATATGAGTTAGAGGCGCACTATAATTCAAGTCCAAAATTCAAAGTCAATGTAATTCATGGTTGCCAAATCAATTAATTTGATTCCAAGCTTTTTTGACGTGTTTACGTGACGTGTTTGAAAAAGAATTCTTAGAAAGAAGCGGAAAAACACAACTGTTTCCTTGTCACGTTAGGTTATTAAAACTTAACTCTTTAAAAATGCAAAAATAAAATGCAATAATACGGCGTTTTTAAGGCTAGGGTTAAACGTAATTCACTTTAAACCATTTGAATATGTCACATAGTTTTAAGAACCTCCCATAGGAAGTTATTGTAATCGGTCCGATTTGTCGAATTGAAAATTTCCGGCATTTCAAGGTCCCTAGAATCTAAATAAAAGATTTTTAGAGAGATGTCTGTGCGTGCATGTGTAGGTACGTCCATATATTAAGAACCAGTATAGAGATATCGAGTTCAAATAAATGTTGTTAAACAGGGGTGGAATCGGCTAAGGTGATTGTTGATAGTTGACAGTCAAAATAATCGAATTTGATCTTTGTAAGGTGATAGTCAAATTGATACCTAAAAAGCTGTCGCTAGAAAAATTTGATAGTCGTTTTCCTACAAACATGTCGTTTCTGTGTAGAGCTACCAGACGCTTACAAAAAACGAATGGAAAATTTTGTCAGTTACCTTTTTTAGGTACAAAAACACATTCTTGTGACGGAAAAAGCTTACGACATTCGAAAAAGCATAAGAAAAGTAAGAATGTTATTAAAACACAGACAATTTAATACTTTTATTTAGATATTTTACAGAAAACATTTTAAAATTTCACCATAGCAACAATGAATTGTGACAATTATATTCTGAAATTGTTCAATCGAATTGAATTGAATTGAATCAGCTTACACAGACGGGAAACTCGGTGATAGTCAATTTGACTATCAAAAATTTGATAGTCAACTATCACCTTAGCCGATTCCACCCCAGATAATAGTGCAGAAAGATGCAGAAAGGACTTTCGAAAAAATTGAGTGAGTGGTTTTTTACCATATCAATTTAAAAGTGAACATTTTGGTTAACCCAAAATATCTCACGAACCAATAACGCTGGCAATATATAATAAATGCATCATTATGTATTGCGAAGTGATACCAAACTGATTTAATTTTGAAAAAAAAAACTAGTTAACGGTTTTTTTTGTAAGTCAAAAAACTGAAAACAATTAATTGTCAACCAAAATTAAAAATATTGGCTTTGGAATAACTTCATCTTATAGAAAATATTGTGTTCGACATTCATTAAAATGTTAAAAAAATTCAACGCTCAGTTTTTTCATAAATTAAAATCTAGAAAAAATAGTATGCAAAATTGGTAAAAATTGATGTTGGATTCTCGATATCTCGTGAATAAATAAAAGTATTGACTTCAAAATGATTCATTCTGTGCTCAGTTTTCTTAGAAAATACGAATATGTATTTGTTTATAAAAGAAATAAAAACTTTAAAGAAACGCTATTAAAACTGGTAAAAATTGAGTTTCGACTAAACATTTCGTTAACAAAAATAAATTGTGAAATCAAACTATTTCATCATATGCAATGATACTTGTTAGGTAATTCTTAGAAAAATTCAACTGAAAAGTTTTAACAATACACGAAAGCCTACAAAAAAACTGATGGGAAAAGGTTTTCCACTTACATAAGTATTAAGAAAAATATTGATTCAATTTATTTATCTCACACAAAATATTGTTATGAATATTTTGTTAAAGTTATGAATATTTTGTTAAATTTTAAGCAAGACAAATCAACGTACGTGATGGGAAGTTATCAAAAAACTGTATTCAACATCAATTTCAACCTTTAAATGTTAAAAGTCCAAAATAAAATATACCTTGAATTACATATATTAAAATCTATTTCCTTATTCTTATGGCTACAGAAATAAATTGCCACGACACGACACGCCAAGTTGACCTAGCTACAATGGCGCACAATTTTAAACGATTTAGTAAAAGTTAAAGCCATTTTAGGCAATTTACCTACTAAGCTTTAAGGATGATTTACTTAAATTTTAACTATTTTAACATCATACTATCTTTAACAAATTGCTAAAGTTAAAATCACGGAATGGTTACTTTAACTTTAAGCATTACATTACATTACATACTACTCAGCACATAAATGTACAAAGTAGAGAACACAGCACCTTGAGCGACTAGACTATATAAGGTGATAACAACACAAGACATTAATACAAGACAGAAGGACAGAAGAGAAAGAACAACAGATAGAAAGAACACATGACAACATGCCTACTAACCGCACTCACTGATGCTTGATTTCGGTGATCGATGGGAACCGATGCTTTATCAGTGACTATTCCGTTGTCAACTTTAAGCAATTTGATAAATTCATATGACATCTTTTAGTCCGGTCAAATTAGACCAAAAAATCAGTAAACCCACGACAAATTCAGGGGAAGCTGAAAATTCTTAAAATTGTTTAAATTATAATTATAAACATTGTCTTAAAAGTCCCAACCGATCGCATGTAAGGAAACAATTTTAGCGGGGTAATAAGGTCCAAAAAATGAGTTTTTCGCGATTTTCTTGAAAACGGTAAGTTTTATCGCAAAATTACCCCAGACATAATTTGTAGATCAGGGAATTTCCTATAAAAAAGGTATCAATAATTTTTTCCCTAAAAGCCACCGCTTCTGAGATATAACGATGCAAAAAATTGCAAGCGTCATAAACGCACACGTTTCCACGCCACCTCTGAGGTAGTGTACTTAGCGCGTTTTTTTTAACGTGGTTTCCCCAATAGGCCTATTCCACGGGTCTGTTGTGATTAGATTTAGAAATTAATAGTTTATTCGTCGGATTCGGAATCGTCAATCACTTCTTCTTCTTCCTCTTCTTCTTCTTCTTCTTCTTCTTCTTCTTCTTCTTCTTCATCATGACTATAGGTGAATTGTGTTAAAAGTGAAGCATCACATGTTTCTTCGTCAGTATTAAATGAATCCTCTGTTGTTGGTGATTCTACATTAGAACAAGACTGGCCTTGACAATTCGTACAAGCCAGAGAACAAAACAGCCCAACTTTTTTGCAACCACATTTAGCATTGCATCCTTTTTTACAGTTACAAAAGATAGTGTTGAGCAATTTTTCCGGCGCAGGTTGAAGCAAAGTCTGAATTGGTTCTAATATATTATCGACCAACTTCCAACCCCAATCTGTTGGGTTTAGTTGATAACCAAGCCACACTTGAACTTGGTAGTATACCCGAAGAAGATGTTGATGAGCAGAGACTGAGGTTGGAGGAAGACAAGCTAATTGTACTTGTTTCTTATTTCGAGTATTTTTGACAAAAGATGCATATCGAAACTTGTCTAAGCAGGTAGTTTTTTTAGGAGCTCCGTACATACGAAGAAGAAAGTGAATTCCGTTGGTAATAACTTCTTCTGGAGTTGAATTACATTTTTTAAAAACTTCAGCAGTTGCAAGTAAGTCTTGCTTTTCAAACATTTTGAATACAGTTGTTTTACCCCTCCTGTAAAATGCAGATGTCGTATCACAGCCAGTTATGGCGTGTAAAAATAGTATGTGATTTCGACACTTTGCAAAAGTCGACAAACTTTTTGATGAATGAATTGCAAAGTGTCGAAATCACATACTATTTTTACACGCCATAACTGGCTGTGATACGACATCTGCATTTTACAGGAGGGGTAAAACAACTGTATTCAAAATGTTTGAAAAGCAAGACTTACTTGCAACTGCTGAAGTTTTTAAAAAATGTAATTCAACTCCAGAAGAAGTTATTACCAACGGAATTCACTTTCTTCTTCGTATGTACGGAGCTCCTAAAAAAACTACCTGCTTAGACAAGTTTCGATATGCATCTTTTGTCAAAAATACTCGAAATAAGAAACAAGTACAATTAGCTTGTCTTCCTCCAACCTCAGTCTCTGCTCATCAACATCTTCTTCGGGTATACTACCAAGTTCAAGTGTGGCTTGGTTATCAACTAAACCCAACAGATTGGGGTTGGAAGTTGGTCGATAATATATTAGAACCAATTCAGACTTTGCTTCAACCTGCGCCGGAAAAATTGCTCAACACTATCTTTTGTAACTGTAAAAAAGGATGCAATGCTAAATGTGGTTGCAAAAAAGTTGGGCTGTTTTGTTCTCTGGCTTGTACGAATTGTCAAGGCCAGTCTTGTTCTAATGTAGAATCACCAACAACAGAGGATTCATTTAATACTGACGAAGAAACATGTGATGCTTCACTTTTAACACAATTCACCTATAGCCAGGATGAAGAAGAAGAAGAAGAAGAAGAAGAAGAGGAAGAAGAAGAAGTGATTGACGATTCCGAATCCGACGAATAAACTATTAATTTCTAAATCTAATCACAACAGACCCGTGGAATAGGCCTATTGGGGAAACCACGTTAAAAAAAAAACGCGCTAAGTACACTACCTCAGAGGTGGCGTGGAAACGTGTGCGTTTATGACGCTTGCAATTTTTTGCATCGTTATATCTCAGAAGCGGTGGCTTTTAGGGAAAAAATTATTGATACCTTTTTTATAGGAAATTCCCTGATCTACAAATTATGTCATGGGTAATTTTGCGATAAAACTTACCGTTTTCAAGAAAATCGCGAAAAACTCATTTTTTGGACCTTATTACCCCGCTAAAATTGTTTCCTTACATGGGATTGGTTGGGACTTTTAAGACAATGTTTATAATTATAATTTAAACAATTTTAAGAATTTTCAGCTTCCCCTGAATTTGTCGTGGGTCAAATGTCTAAATTGACCGGACTATTTACAATTATTTTTAGAAGAACAGTACATGGAATGTTCCAGTCAACAGATGGGAATTCCAATTAACAGGTCCGTTTAAGCGTATTTGCTTTGTTTATTTTCACGAACTGTCACTTGTATTTTAATGAAAGGCAATTAGCAATTTACTAGTTAGCAAAACCAAAAGAAAGGTTTAAAATTTTGGACTTCCTTAGTAAATTGCTAAATATTTTACAAATTGCAAAAGCAAAAGAATAAACTATTCATTTCGCAAACTATCTTTTAAGCTTATTGTGGAGCTCTTCAAAGGCCCATTGAACAAGTGCGACCCAAGCATTTTTATCTGTTAGTTCTTTCGTAGTTTAGTTTTTAAACCTTGATAATTCAGTTCCAGAAAACTAAAAAATTAACTCTTAAATTTATAAAAAAAAACATATGACTCAAAAATGTATCCACACATTGTACAGTTAACAGCTGCAATGATTAACTTTATCAGTTTTGATTATTATTTTTTCGCAATAAATCAAAAATTGCTGACAAACTTACATTATACTGACACAATTGAATTTCCGAATAAAATTATGATAAGTATAAAATAAAAGAAACAATAAACAAATAATATATGTTCATATGTATAATTTACGGTAAGTATTTGTGATTGAGTCCAAAGATGGAATGAGGTATACCTTAGCGGCACGATTACTAAGTTCAATATCTTATCAATATTATTTTTATAACCATTGAACTTTAGGTATACGAAGTATACAGAAGAATTAAAAAAGTATGATAACAAAAAGAAAATAACCAGCATTATAAATAGTGCAACATTGAGTTTTATAAAATTAGTTCCTTAGTATTCACCAAGCAGAGCCCAAAACAAAACTCAAATTCAAAATGAACAGCCAAGCTATTATTGAGAAAATCGTCGAAAAGATGAAGGCTGTCGACCCAGCAAAGAGGACCATCTTCGTGATTTATCAAATCAACTTCACCAAAGCCGATGGAACTCCATCAAAGAGTTTTGGTAAGAAGAGGAAATTAAACTGTGTTTTGTTATTTTTGTATTTTCATAATTTCGTTCTTGAACTTAAGTGTTGGACTTGAAGGATCTCAAGATCTACGAAGGCAAGGTTGACAATGCCGATGGTGAATTGACTGTTGTTGATGAAGACTTTTATGCTTTGGCCTCCCAGAAAATCTCTTTTGCTGACTTCGTTGCAAGCGTAAGTTGTGAACGATGAGTTTATAAAAATGATTTAGATATAATGGAATTCTTTCTTTCGTTTTGATTATAGGGCAAGGCAAAAATGAGCGGAGATTTGAGTGCCCTGAAAGTGCTCGTTGAGAAATTCCACTCTTAAGTTATTATTGTGACGAATTATGCTGAATTTTCTTAGAATTTATAATTAATACAGAACGAAATGATAAAATTTGTTGTTTTATTTATGGTCTAAGATGGTTAAGTTCAACAGATAAAAGGTGTCAATAAAACACAATTATAGGGAAATAAAAACGATATTTTGTTTAGTCATACAAAATATGTTATTGGTAAAATATGAAATAAATTGAAATCTTAGCTATTTTCAAGATCTTCGAGGTGTTAAAGCATAGTTTTTAAACCAACTTTTCACAATTATTTATTTGTATAGAAGTATATATACATAAGTTTGAAACCAAAACCGGTCGAAAATCAATGTTACCAAATGTTGGTAGGTCGCTAAACAAAATCAGAGGCGCTTGAGCGATTTCATCGCTCTCAGAAAGGAAATCAGGTCTTTGATTTTCAGTACGGAAAATTCATCAAAATCTTTAAGGAATGCGCTTCGGAAAGTTGACTATTTAGTGATAAATGGATCTAGTTGGCTTATTTTTTAAATATGCATATATTATATTATATGCATTAATTTGAATATGAACTGGAATAAATATTGATATAGTAAGTAAAATAATAATAATTTAATATTAAATAAATCACAAAATAAAATCCAGTTTTCTGTTCTTTTTCTTATAACCTCGACTGCTGTTATAGGTATTTCCCGATGAATAGCTAGAGCAGCCAAACCATTCAAACGATCCTGCAAATAAGTAAAAGCTTATAACACTGTTAATAAAATAGACATGCTTCTTTGCATTGTTTGTTTTCTCTTTAAACTTGAGAAAGTTCTTTCGGAAGTTGACGTTGAAACCGGTAGTGCAGCTAATATCTTTAATAAAATATATATATTAGAAAAGCTTCCCTCGGGCAGCTATCGAGCGCTTCCAATGAGTTCTTAGAGGAAGTAAAGGGTGATTTTTAAAAGCTATAGGAAAGTTTAAAAAAAAACACATACAATTCAGAAAAATGCAAATGGTCCATCCGCTTAGTCAATTGAAGCGGGCTTGTCTGTTTAGACATGAGTTTTAACATAGCCCAAAAAAAAAATAGTCTAAAGGCGTTAAATCGTACAATCAAGGCGGCCAATTACCGGTCGCGAACGTGAAATAAAATGTTCATCGAACTCGCCTCTCAATAAGTATATTGTTGCGCGTGCTGTGTGGCATGTGGCACCGTCTTGTTGAAACCACATGTCATGCAAGTCAAGCTCTTGCATTTTGGGCAAAAAAGTTGGATATCATCTCAGTGTAGCGCTCACCATTCACAATCCGCATCATCTTTGAAGAAGTACGGTCCAATGATGCTACCAGCCCATAAACCGCACCAAACTGCGTCTTTTTCTGGATGCATTGGTAGCTCTTGCAATGCTTCTGGCTGATATTCACTCCAAAATCGACAATTCTGTTTATTTACGTACCCATTGAGACAAAAATGAGCTTCGTCGCTGAACACAATTTTTCGGTAAAAAAGTGGATCTTCGGCCAAATTTCCAAGAGCTCATTCACCAAAAATTTTACGTTGCAGTAGGTCGTTCGGCTTCAATTCTTGCACAAGCTGTATTTGAAAGGCATCACACCTAAATCCTTCCGCATAATTTTCGACGTTGTTGAGTAATAGAGGCCCAATTGCTGCGAACGGCGCCGAATCGATAATTGATGGTCATCATTAACACTGGCCGATACAGCTGCGACATTTTCTTCAGTTCGCACTCTACGTGAGCGTGTTGTTGTTTTAATGTCCATAATGTAAATTTGGTGCACATTCAGTCACAATAGCCCGAATAAGCGCCTCCGTGGGTCGATTAAACTGACCATAAAATGGAAGAAGCGGGCGATGAACTTTCTTAACAGAGCAAGAAAATTCAATAATTTGCAAGCGTTGTTCGTTTGTAAGACGATTCATGGTTAAATTGTAAACCAAACTGAAGATGTTTGACAGTGAAACAAAACACGAAACGTGCGTTAGCTGCTTAAACCAGTGTTGCCAAGAAGATAAAAGCTAAAAAATCACCCTTATTATCTCTTCAGATCAAATATCTCTTCCAGGTTTGTAATTCTTCAAGAATAGAAGATGGTCAGAAAAATATGTTTGTTAAAACTCAACAGTTTCATTAAATTTGTTAGCTGCTTTGTCTATTTCAGACGAAGGAAAGAACCGAAAACCCTTCTAGTATGTTTTAATGGTTGGAACATTTTTCTCCAAGGTCCATTCATTTCTTTTGAATTCACGACTTAATGACAACGAGAGTTAATAAATCATACCTATGTATAACCTATAAGCTAATCAAGAATTCGAAATCCAAAGCGTATTTGAAGTTCTTTGCGCCATTTTCCATAGTTCTTATTTGGTCAAGAGTCTCGAACACAAACGGAAATAGCTCCTCAAATTTTTCGACTGCTTGATATCCATACATATCCATATCCATCGCGTCAGATTCAGTCTTTTTAATAATATGAGAAGCAATCTTAACAATAAATGTTCGCATTGTGGAAAAAATCATTTTGAACGAGACTGTCCAGCAAAAAATTGGAGTTGCTTTAAGTGTAATAGAAGAGGGCACACTGCAAACATGTGCTGGATTGGTGGCAAGCGTGATGGTGGAGGAGCTGGTGCAGCAGCAGTAGCAGAAAAGATGGTGGTGGAGCTAAGCGGAGCGTAAGATCTATTCAGGTCATCAACAGTGTTAAAGCATCAGAAAAAGGGCTCAAGGTGGAAGTCAAACTATGTGGAGTGTCATTTCAAATGGAGGTTGCCACGGGAGCAGCTATGTCTGTTATATCTTTTATTGAACTTAAAGATAAGTTACCATATATTTCTGTTCTTTCTAGTAATGTAAAAATTTGTACCATTTCAGAATTTGAGGTTAAAGTTGTGGGCAAGGTGGAGCTGGACGTGGAGTTTCAAGGGACTACTGGAAAATTGGAGATCGTGGTAGTGGATAGCCCAGTTTTTACACCACTTTTTGGTAGAACGTGGTTGGATAAATTTGTTCCGAGTTGGAGGCAAAAACTTTTGTGTAAAAGTGAGTTAATTATTTATATTGAAAACAAAAAAAATGAAAGTAGTGCATGCGATGAGCTTTTATCGGAAATTAGAGAAAAATTTCCATGTGTCGTTTCGAGTGATCCTAATCAGATGATAGTGGGCTATGAAGCCGAAATAAATATAGAGCCAGATGCTGCCCCCATCTTTTGTAAGGCTTATATGGTTCCATTTAGGTTACGTGACGCTGTTAAGGTTGAGTTAAATAGGCTTATTTCTATAGGAACTCTTGAACCTGTCAACCACAGTAGGTGGGCATCACCAATTGTGTGTGTTCCAAAACAGAATGGTGAGATTAGGTTGTGCATTGACTGTAAAGTTACAGTCAACAAATACATTCTTTTATCGCATTATCCGTTAAACAATGTGGAAGATATTTTCGCAAATTTGCCAAACTGTTCAGTTTATTGCGTATTGGATATGGCTGGGGCCTTCCAACAGCTGGTGTTAACTCCAGAGTGGCGAGAACTTTTGACTATAAACACTGATCAGGGTCTTTTACAATACACTAGGTTGCCGTTCGGTGTGTCATGTGCTCCTTCAATATTTCAATCGGTGATTGATAGAATTTTAGATGGCATTGAAGGTGTATGGGCGTTTATTGATGATGTCGTCATTGGAGCAGAGTCTGTTGAAAAGTGTAAAGAGAAACTATTCAAGGTTCTTAAAAGGTTAGATGATCACAAAGTCAGAATAAATTTAGCTAAATGCGTATTTCTAAAACCTACAGTAAAGTATTTAGGTCATATCATTGGGAAAAATGAGGTGCGACCAAATCCCAAAAAAGTAGAAGCTATTACAAAAGCTCCCTGTCCTACAAATGTTAAAGAGCTTCAATCATATTTAGGGCTTTTACATTTTTATCGAAGGTTTATACCGGATTTGTCAGGAAAGTTAAGGAGTATATGTACAATTTGTTACAAAAAAATACAAAATTTGTGTGAAATAAAAGTTGTCAGGAAGAGTTTGCTAGATCCAAGGAGCTTATCGTAAAAAATAATGTTCTAGAACTATACGACAAGGATAAACCAATTATAATAAGTACAGATGCAAGTCCATATGGCGTTGCAGCAGTACTTTTGCATGTAGTTGAGGGTGTAGAAAAACCGGTGTTATTTGCAAGTAGTACTCTAAGCGATTCTGAAAAGAATTACTCACAGTTACATCGAGAGGCTTTGGCAGTTATGTTTGCGGTGAAGAAGTTTTTTAAGTATATTTATGGCAAACACCGACAACCAAGCATTAAAGGAGATATTTAATCCAAAGAAAGGCACTCCTTCGGTCGCTGTGGCAAGATTACAAAGATGGGCAATAACGCTTTCGACTTTTGATTATTCAATCAAACATAAGCCTGCCAGAGAACTAGCATTTGTTGATGCTTTGTCGCGTCTTCCTATTCCAGGTACCACAGATGTTGAATCAATTTGCATTAATTCAATAAATTTTTTTGAAGAACTTCCTGTGGATAAAGAGTTAATTCCAGCTGAGACGAAAAAAGACGTAGAACTTTCTCAAATATATGAATTTATAAAAACCGGGTGGCCAAAGCAGGTGAATCCAGAGTTTAAAGTTTTTGTTGCATTCAAAAATCAGTTAAGTTTAGAAAATGATTGTGTATTTTACAGGACAAAATTGTCATTCCATCAAAATTAAGAATGCAGGTGCTTAAATCAATCCATAGTAATCACAATGGAGTTGTTATAATGAAAAAAATGTGTCGGTCATACGTTTGGTGGCCGAAAATTGATTCTGATGTAAAAGAATTTGTTGCGTGCTGTGAAATTTGTCAGGCAACAGCTGCTGTTCCAAAAGAAAAAGTTGTGTCCAGTTGGCCCAGTTGTACCTATCCCTTCGAAAGAGTACACTTAGATTTTTTTTTATTTTGAAAGTAAGACTCTACTTTTAGGTGTAGATGTATTTAGTCGCTATTTGATTGTGGTTGTAATGAATGGAACCTCCGCAAAAAACTTAATCGATAAATTAACGCATAATTTATTTTCAATTTTTGGACTTCCCACTGTGATTGTCATTGACAATGGACCTCCTTTTGCATCGTTTGAATTTAAAAGTTTTTGTTCAAATAGTAAAATCAAATTAACACATAGTCCAGTTTACCACCCACAGTCAAACGGGGTAGCGGAACGACACGTGCGAATTGTAAAAGGCGTGTTAAAAAAGTTTTTGTTAAGCTCGAAAGCAGGTTTATCACTGCAAGAAAAGATCGATTTGTTTTTATTTAATCATCGAAACACTCCAAATTCGGTGTCCAATGAAACTCCATCTGATCTAGTTTTTTCTTATAAGCCTAAAATATTAATGGATAATTTATGTAAAAATAATAATATTGATAATAAAAACAGAAAAAAGAAATTAATTTATAAAAAGTCAAAATCTGTTAAGTATAAGACTTTGGAAAAAATTAATTAAAAAAAATATAAAGTTGGGGAGGATTGTTTATATAAAAACCACATAAATTAACTTAAGAAGTGGTTACCATGTACTGTTAAAAAAATCTTAAGTACGGTAAGATATATAGTAAAAATTGGTTTTCAATATAAAGTTGTTCATGTCAACCAATTGAAAAAAATTAATAAAAAACCAACGTTTAGTTATTTGTACACAAACATTCCTAAGTCTTATGCTGAAAAAGATACAATTATAAATGGTACTGATTTGTCTTATTTGAATAATAATTTAGTATCTAAGAATAGACCTAAAACCAGCCATTTAAAAAATGCAAATGTTCAACAACGAAGAAGTAATAGAACTAAGAAAATTGTAAATTATTATAAACAGTAAAAAGATTTTATTTGTTTTTAACAAAACATAAATGTTAAATTCTTAAAAAAAAAAAAAGAAACAAATGAATTGTTGATACTATTTTTAAATTGAACTGTATTATCCTAAGAATTATGTATATTTATTTTGAAAACATTTGTTTGTACATAAACCTAATTTAAAGCTGGGAGGATGTTATATTCAATTAAATATAATAGCTGGCAACACCATGGTATAACAATTTACTTGAGTTAAAACTTATATAACAACTAGAATAAAATAGGGTCTCTCTCTGTCCGGCATCCAACAGGTTAACATCTTATAAATAATTATTAAGTATTGTTATTTAAAATAAGTACCTTTGTAAAAGTTGAACAAATAAAACAAATAAACTTGAATTATAAAACATGTCTCTACAAACTCTATATAACAGTCCATAACTTTCGATCATCTCTAATGGAGATGGCACAACAGTTTAATATTCACCTTTGCTGGGTGCCGGGCCATAGAAACATTCCAGGTAACTGTAAGGCAGATGAACTCGCCAGGAACGGTACAGTACAGCCCATCCTACCACGGTTGGCACGTACTGGCATACTAATCGCTACTTGGAAACTGTTCCTAATGCAAGACGCTGTGAGGAGGGCAGGCACCAGGTGGAACAACATCACCACGTGTCAAGTCACAAAAAACATCTGGCCAACACTGGATTTAAAACGTTCAAGGTGCTTGCTCTCTCTAAGCAGATCGCGTATAAGCTCGATAATATGTGTCATAACCGGACACTGTCTAATAGGAAAGCACGCCACGAGACTAGGCGTAATCTCAAATGACTTTTGCAGAAGCTGTATGGACGAGGAAGAGGAAGAAACAGTTCTTCATCTTCTCTGCACATGCCCTGCTCTGGCTCGAAAACGCAAGAATTACCTAGGAGAATTCTTCTTTAACGATCTAAACGATCTAAATCATATCAGTATAATCAGCCTCTCACGTTTCGGAAGGGACTCAAACTGGTTCCATTGAGCTTAGGAGGAAGCCTCAAGATTCATGTGGTATCACAATGGGCCATTAAACTGGCCTAAGTGTGTCCGTTTCCATATTGGACAGCCACTATAACCTAACCTACCTAACCTAAGGTTTTGTAAACTGCTGTGTTAGAGATTTTAAGAGAAAAGATTTTATTCATACATGTGCGGAAGCTGTTGGAACAAATTTTAAAAAAGCTTCGATAATCTCGTTTTGTACAGAAGGACTTGTATATTTATCGCGTTCCCCCGGACCATCTAAGTGCACACGACGGAGCGGATCCCCAATTGCTAGGTATTTCACAAGAACCTAGAATTTCCTTCGTTCGGTCCAGTGAAGTTGTTTTCCATAATAATTGACCCATTATTATCAATTGGTGAGACGTGAGAAAAAATACTTTTTTTAAAAATCGATATATAAAAGAAATTTAAAAGATTAGGTGATTTGCCGAAATAATAATTTCTTTCAGATGAAGTTGACTTTATACTTATACTAGAATGAAGGTACAGAATGTACAATTGACAATGCCTCTAGGAATGTTATGAGGACTTAAGACATAATTAACGTAGGAAGTATAGGTATTCAATTTCAGAGTTCGTTTCTTTAACTTATTTGGTTCATGATTGGTTATGTTGAGCAATTATTGATACCAATGGGGGGGGGGGGACGATATATCCCCCTGATAATCCCTCTATCTATGCCACTGGTTTATCCTGACATTGTTGGACCAGTAAAGAGAATGTTATTGTCGAATTGATAACCATAACCAAAAACACTCTATATGAAGGTATAAATCCTCGGTAGACATCTTGGTTTGCCTACAAGCTAAACCGGAAACCAGCCTCATAAAATTATTCTTAGTGTGCGTGTAATTTCTCCTCTAATTCATGGAATTTCCCCTAAAAACTCAGTAATTGTGTCTATGTATGCGTGAAAACACGTCAATTTTTCTCGCTGAATACGTCCACATTACAAATACAACAATGTAAACAAATGGGTTTTGAAGGGTGATACGTACGAAGGATTTATATCTTCATATAGAGTGTTTTTGGCCATAACAGCCGCCTGGCTGTCAGTGCAGATACCAGTGTTTCTATTTTGGTTTGAGTTTGATTTGAGCATTTTGGATGCTTCTCTCATTGTTATTATTTCAGCTTGAAATACATAGGCACATTCAGGTGGCTGAAAGTACTTATAGGCATTTACGGACTCGGAAATGAAAAACTCGATTTTTTTTTATTTTTAACCCTAACATGTTTTTGTTTTTTGCACTCGAGATTCTTTTAAAGAGATATTCCATTATTTTAAAATCAAAAAACTTTGATGGGCCTTCCGTTAATTGTATTGTTATGAAAATAATATTCTTTTTAAAACTTTTAAGATTGCTTTGGTTCATTACCTTGATGCGTAAGCTCCCATTTAATTGGCATATTCGGTTCGGCAAAAGGCATCATTTCGATTCTTAGAAGCCGGATTTACTCCACACCAGATGTTCGTCGTCTAATTTAAAAAATTGCCCCAGTTTTAAAAGGTGAAAATGAAAAGAAAACTACCCCAAAAATCATAGTGGTTCCATTAAAGCCTTAACTGCCTTGAGATCGAGCTTAGAATGCCATGATATATTGGGTCAATCAATCAGTATCACTATTTTTGTAACTTTTAAATCACTGTGATGAACAAACCAATGTATTCAACGCTTTTGTATTATTATCTGTAAAACTGATTAGAAGTCGATGTCTTTAATCGTTCTTGAGATATGGAAGATAAAAAAAGAGTATTTTGTCATAATACACAACAATTATAAAATAAATAATATTTTATGTGAAATATGTTGGGTATACCTACTCGTACTTTGCATAATGTTTCCACATCTAAAACAAATAAATGTATGCTTCATTTTTCTGAAATTATACATAAGTAGATAAGTACCATTTGTGGCAAAAACACTCAAAATGAACTAGGCATCCGTTGACTGTTATAAATTAAAACGAATAACCCCAGGACTCAAAGTTATTGCAGTCCGCTAAAGAGTTAGTGCTGTTTATGTATGAATAGAAAAGAATTTCAAACCACTATAACGTTGAATAATGAAGTGCCCAAAGAACGATTTTGGGCTAAAAGTATATCCATATCTACATGATTTTAAACTGAGTTTGTTTGTGACAGATAGAACTGTTGGTGTCGGTTGCATGCATAAATAACTAAAGTATCCTGGACTTGCAAACGAAAATATGTACATTCTCAGCAATGCATATAGATTGAACCGACATGACATCTAGTGTTATGCATTATATGGCCAAACCCTAGCATATAACTTTCAGACAACCACCTCCTTTATCTGGTTTATGTACTTTTTGAAGGAAGCACTCAGAAACAAGTTACCTACTAACGGACAATTTTAAGAACGTTATACGCTGTCAAAATGCGCAATAATAGTGTGTTTTAGACAGTCCTCATCAAAAACAAAAAAACAGAAGTAGTTTGTTTAAGTGTTGAAACTTATACTGATGGTTCGTGGCTGTCGACGTTATTTTCATCACTTATCATTTTTATAAAAGGGGAGTGCGCTTGAAAGTTATATTTTTCTCAACCCGGAGACACTCACAAAACCGAGGTAGTGGTAAAATAAATCGTTAAATTATTATTGTCACGGAGGACGAATTAAATTAAGGAGACTTCAAACTTGGGTTTTTGAGTTGTTCGTTCGACCAAAGTTTTTCCAAGGAGAAGCCTAAACATAAACCTTAGGAAAAGCTTAAGTAATTTGTTTGCATAGGTAAGGTTTTGGTTTTTAATTGGACAAGTTTTTCAATCTACAAATATAATGACTTCCCAAAATAATTTTCTAAAGGTATTTGGTACTTCACATATAAAATTTAATTTTCTTATTGTCACTTAATATTAAAGTGTTTGCATAACTAAATTTCCCACCAGTCGAGCCGACGAGAACTAAATTTCATCCTCATCGGCTCGGAAACCAGGATCCGATCCTGTCGTCTTTCAACAAGTTTCTCCATTTATCCCCATCGAGCGAGCTGATTTCATACAGTTGCGCACCCCAAGATTTCAGGTGTCCTGGTTACATTTGTCCATCTCTCTAGCAGCGTAAGCATGTTCTGCTATATAATGTGATACAGAAGCCTTTGCGGGTTGGTTGCTCTTTGCTAATGCGAGCTAGGTGCTTAATTTTTGTGGTGATATCTGCGTCGAGGTAGATTACATACAGTTCATGATTGTAGCGTTTCAGTGATCGTCCTTCCTCACATAACAACCATTCTCAGTAGTCGGAATGACTTTTTCTGAGCACCCAAGTTTCGGATCCATATGTGAGTACTATGCTAGGAGAACCATCCTCACGCAACAAAATCCTTCATTTAGCTCGGTCGGTCGCTAGATGTCTCCAATTGCGCACTCTAAGTTGGGTGAGGTCACTTTCCACTTGTGCGCGCCACCTGATCTGCGGAATTTCTCTACTGCGCAGTCCTGTGGGCGTGGATTCGAAGACTTTCCGGGCCGGAGCATTGGTTTTCATGCGCACTACGTTACCCAGCCATCTTAGTCTATGGATTTGTATCCTTCTGACTAAGTCTACATCACTGTACAGACCGTACAGCTCGTCGTTCCATCTTCTATTCTACTCACCTTCTATGAATACGGGACCGTAGATCACGCGAAGAACTTTTCTCTCGAAACGACCCAAGGTGCTTTCACCCGCTCTTGTCATAGTCCATGCTTCTGCGAGGTAAAGCAGGACGGGGATGATGAGTGTCTTATATAGGGACACTTTGGTCGCTCTGGAGAGGGCCATACTAGTCAGTTGCTTTCTTAGCCCAAAGAAACAGCGGTTATCAAGATTAATTCTTCGTCGGATCTCAGCGCTGGTGTTGTATTCTGTGTTCACAGTGGAGCCTAGGTAGACAAAGTCCTTACCTTACCTCAAAGTTACGTCTGTTGATGGTTACGTTTTGACCAAGACGTCGGGTCGGTGTTTAAGGTCCTTTCTTGATGACAGCATGTACTTCGTTTTTCCCTCATTAGCAACTAAACCCATTTTTACCGACTCTTACTCAATACTCACAAAAGCCCCATTGACATTACGCTGAGTTCTTCCGATTATGTCAATGTCATCAGCATATGCCAGTAATTGGACACTTTTGAAACATAGTGCCTCTAGTGTTTGTAGAGTTCGCGCTGAGTCCTAAGTAAAACACTAGTGGTTCGATTGGCTTCTATTTATTGACTGACTCTTACATACGGTAAGAGCAGATATCAGATTAACATTACATAGTACCAGTGTTGGGACCTCGAAGAAACAAAAGAGTAGTAGAAATGATGTCAAAAAGGTGGTAGAAAAGTGGTAGAAATTAAAACCCATTTTTATGTAGTAAATCTTATACGAGTATTCAATAACTTATTAAAAAATACAAAAAAATTAAATAAACAATAATTCAGTTCTTTCAGTTTCAAATATCACAATTCACAATAATTAAATTAGTTAGAAAAACTTTAAATTATTTTTTGCTATATAGACCGCCGGAAAATTTAAATTTTGAAGCATATTTCAGTAATGCTTCCGGAGGATTAAAATTCTGAAAATTTACTGAAATTTCCCTTGCATCCAAAATGTTGTGAACGGTTGTAGTTTTTAATTTACATATTTCTTTTTTCATTTTTTATATTTTTTAAATCTGAAAAAAGCGCTGCTATGCGGTAAGCAACAAAGCTTCAACATATAAGAAGATATGTTTTCAAAAATTAAATTGGCCATTCTGTCTTTTAAGTTTTTTATTAAAAGCCATTGTGAAACAATGTCATCAGTTATAAAAATTTGGAGTAATTGATTTTCTCCAATTAATTTTCTCCACTCATTAACTCTAGTTCTGAGTTATTTATAGTTGGTGAAAAATGTTTCGTGAGACATAAAACTGATGGCATTCCATCAAGGACGTTTTTCGGGATTAAATATTTGAAAATTTTTAGTTCATCGCTTGAAAGGTTAAACCTTTCTCCAATTTGAACACATAATTCAATATAATAGCTGTACATAACTTTTCGTAGTTGCATTACATCTTGTTCAACAATATCATTTTCAAGTAAGTATCTTTTAAAGTAAAGGCCAAAATACATTTGAGAATATGGTAAATAGTTTTCACTGTTTTTTATATTTGTGTTTACATTCATATTTTCTGGTTTTACAAAATTTTTCATTAAATTTAATTTTTATGTACATAGTCATTCTTTCGAATATCAAGTGTATTTTTGTGTTCTCAGATTGAAATGTTTTATTTAACTCGTTTATAATTTTAAGATTTATTGACAAAAAATTTAAATATACTATAAATATTAAAAGGTAGAGTTTAATGGTAGGTGAACGGTGAGTTGCAAAAAGTGGTAGAATTTGCTCTTTAGGTGGTAGATTTTCATGAACACCAAAAAGTGGTAGAAGACCCAACACTGCATAGTACATAATTATAGTTAGAGGAGGACAAGTATACTCCACATGTCCCCTTTTAAATATTTTACTTGGGAAAATTATTACATTAATTAATTGATTGCAAAGTTGTAACTTACAAAATTAATTCATCATTTCATTTGAAATTCATGTTGTTATTTGAAAACATATACAGTCTTATTTAAAAACGCTGTATAGAGCCTACATAAAGTTATGTAATCTCTATAATGCCTCTAAACGCAAAAATGCTATTTATAAAACTTATACAAGGTTGCATAGTCCCATAATAAGCTAAACGCGTTTTGAGGTTGAATAGAGCCTACATAAGGAAATTATTGTTATTATTATTTCGTAAATGTCATTTTGATTTCTCTCCTCTCTTTTTGAAATTAAAATAAAAACAATGATGCCTCTCCAGTTTAGCTCGTGAGCCGAAGAAACAAAGAATTTAAAAAAAATATAGATTTTCGAAAGAGAATATCATAAAAATAATTGGAATTATTTTGTTATATTTTAGTTGTTATGACAACAAGCTGATTTTATAGACATTTTGGTACTTTTTTTGATATAAGCATTGTATAACTAAAATTTATAGCAGAATTTTTTATAAATAAGAATTTTCGTAACGTTACAGAGAGCCTACATAAATCCTTATGCAGTGTATAACTATTTATCTGTTTAGCGAATTCTATTAAATAAGATTGATAATGTATATTAGTAATAAATTCATTTATCTTTTCATTTGAAAATTATGTCATTATATGAAAACTTAAGAAATTCATTTATATTTTTATTTGAAATTTATTAAATTAAATACATATCTACATACATATGTATATCTTATAAAAAGTTACTATAGTTCATTTTAATTAATTACATAAGGAATGAAGAAATAATATTTTAAAGATAATAAGAACATCTTACTCCCTGTAGCGGGCTGGTAATTTGATGGCTCTTCCCGATCTAGTGACGTATGGTTGTGATGATAAAGATGAACTAACTTTTGGAGCATCTGAAACACTTTCTCTACTCATCTCCTCTCTTGAAATTGTTGTTTCCGGTTGAATGCCTGAAGATGTGGTAGGTATCGGGTTTTGTGGTGTTTACCTTCGAACACTTCTTTTGGCTTGTACGGGATGTCGTTGCGATGAGCATTATTTAAGTGAAACGCATTTCTTCTGTAGATTCCGCTGTTAGTTGCGACCCAGAACGAACGTGGAACATCTGCTTTGCTCTGAATTTGACCCCATGTTTGGATATCACGAATCCATACTACGTCGCCTACTCTGAATTGCCTTTCTCGGACTACGCCATGTCTTCTGTTGAAATTATCGGCTTGCTTTCGTCTGTACTCTTCTTCAGTGACGTTGATTTTATTTTCATCGATGAATTTCGGCATGTATTTTCCAGTAGACATTGGTATTTTTGAACGTATTCGACGACCCATCAACAACTCAGCTGGACTCAGTCCGTTGGTGAGCGGTGTAGCCCGATATTCTAGCAGAACTGATTGCAAGTCATCTTCGTTCTTTTTTAGTAACGTCTTAATTGTTTTGACTGCTGCTTCGATGAAGCCATTACTTTGAGGAAAATGTGATGAGCTTAAATCCCCATGTTTTGGAGAATCTACTAAATTTTTTCTAATTTATTTATTTATTTATCTACAAGCTTAAAGCTAACAGATTTGATCTTAAAATTTAAGTATTACAATATTATATTAAAAAGTAAACAATAAGAATAAATTGGCCTTAAACAAATCCCTAGAATTACTTAATTCAATAAATTGACAAACTTCATTGAATTGCCTTATAGATCTACAAATCGGCTCATTATTACCGTAGCTTGTTCTGTGAAAAGATTCAAACAGAAATTTTCTACCACGCAAAGCTCTTGACGAAACATAAATTGGTACAATTAAAAGCAAAGCAAAGACAACGTACGTGATAACATACAATATCCCTCACAAGCATTATACCATGAATTTTTCTTCTTGATTCAAGAGACTTAATACCTAGAAAAAGACATCTTGCTTTATAATCTGGGATAGAAGTCCACTTCATCTTATAAAATATGAATCTAGTAAACCGCCTCTGAACCTTTTCTAAACGATCAGAGCAGGTCTTAAAACCCGGATTCCAAATGACATCTGCATATTCCAATATAGATCTCACAAGAGATATATATAGGCATAGTAATGCGTAAGGATCACTGAAATCAACACAATTACGTTTTATAAATCCTACAGTTGAGTTAGCTCTTCCAATTACATAATCCATGTGACTTTTAAAGGAATAATTTTGTCCAATATAACACTTAAATCTTTTATGTTTTCTACACAAGATAATACATTAGAATCAATCGTGTAGTCAAAGCTAATGTGGATATAGAACCTATAGAAGGAGATAGCATTGCATTTTTTTATATTTAATTGTAGACAATTTAATTTACACCATTCGGAGACATGGTTAAGGTCATCCTGTAGCAGCAATTGAGGCAATTGATTTTTAAGAAGAGTTTCAAATGATCAGCGTAAAGGAGGTATTGAGAATATTTTATCACTGTAGTTATATCATTTATAAAAATATTAAAGAGGAGCGGACCCAAATGACTTCCTTGAGGAATGTAAACCATAAAGTTTTAATTTGTGTATTAAAGTGGAATGATCCACCGAATCAAAAGCTTTACTGAAATCGGTATGTATCGCATCTACTTGATTCTTACTTTCAAACGAATTTAACACATAATTTGAGAAAAGAGCTAAATTAGTTGTTGTAGAACGACCGGAAACAAAGCCATGTTGTCGGTCAGAAATATGCTCTCGGGTTATGAATTCCAATTTATTTTTTACCAGGCTCTCAAACAATTTAGGGATGGCAGACAACTTGGAAATACCACGATAGTTCTCAATTTTATTTTTAGGTCCAGATTTATGAATTGGCACAAGATAAGATACTTTCCATTCACTTAGAAATATACCCTGAGATAGAGATTGATTAAATATGCAATACAAAGGATGACATAGGGACTTAGCACAATTTTTTAAGAAAAAAGCTGGTATACCATCAGCTCCAGGTATAGTTTTGGGCTTTATAGACTGGAGTCCTGAATATATTTCCTCTAAACTGAGTTGTAATCCTCCGATATCAACGCTACAGGTTGAATTATCCAAGAGTGAACTATAACTGTTATTTCTAGCAGGTGAATAAACGGATTGAAAAAAGTCAGCAAATAGACAAAGTAATGATGATGTGTCTGATGCTTCAGTGTCCCCAAATGTCATTTGCTTTGGGTAGCCTGACGTATTTCTTTTCACATCTATATATGTCCAAAACGAAGAAGTATTTGTCTTAATGTTAGTCTCAATATTCATTATATAACACTTGTGAAGGAATTTATTAAGACTAAAAAAATCTTTGCGCAGTTTGCTAAAATTAGCGTACTCTAAATTATCATTAGTTCGCTTAAATTTGTTAAAAGCTTTACGTTTTAAATTTTTCAGATTAATTATTTGCTTGTTGTAGGTACCACGGGAGCTTTTGTTGAATATGTTTGGATCTTCTCGAAAACGGAACGAATCTACTAAAACTGTCGAAAATAATAGACACGAAACGCGAATAATTTTGTTCAAGATTCAGATTGACAAAATTAATGGACCAATCAAAATTTTCAAGAAAATTGTTAAGTTCAATGAAGTTTGCCTTTTTAAAGTTAAAGAAACTAGAACATTGCATTGATTCATTTGATAAATACGTATACAGTTTAAATTCAATAAATAGTTCCTTATGGTGAAGAGATTCATTAAGTAAAGAAAAGGGAACAATTGAGACTTTTGAATTAAGAAAGTCATTACATACAAAAATTAAGTCTAACAAATTATTTAAAGAATTATGAATACAATTTATTTGGTTGAGATTAAGTGAATAAAGAGAATCAATTAAATAGAATTCATAATCTTTCATCAAATTACATGCAATGAATAAATTATCATCTTCAGACCACTTCCATACAATGTTAGATAAATTAAAATCACCAAAACAACAAACATTATCAAAATCAGAACATAAATTATTAATATTCTCAATATTCATAACATGTTTTTCATAAATTTCAAAATCACTCTTAGGTGGAATGTAACTTACTATAAAAAATAAAGTAACATTTTTTGTTGAACATAAATTGATCGATATACATAATTGCTCAACATCCAAATGAAGTAGTGAAACTGCTTTACAACGTAGCTTGGTACTGACGGCAACCAAAATACCTCCTCCACGTTCAGAAAGGGTGTCACATCTGTCACGTCGGTAGACAATGAAGTATTTTGAATCGAAAAGTTCATACGAAGATATACCAGGATGGAGCCAGGTTTCAACAATTAAGATTATATCATAATCAAGGTGACTTGAGTTGATAAAAAGCTCTGAAACCTTCGTTCGGATGCCACTAGCATTGTGATAGTACACTTTAAGCGATGAGTTACAGGATATTTTTTCCATGCAATTAGGTTTTGACAGATCTGATCGTGAGGAAATCAACGATTCCTCAATCCTACTTAGTTTTTTGAGATGAATTTGAAAGGGCGAATTTTCACCCCGCGAGGCCAAAATGTATCAACATATATTTTTTTGCGCATTCGGCAGAAATCCCAATTTTAAAATTTACAAACTTTAAGTTCAGATCAGATTCATTGTGTTTAATGAGCTTAAAGCAAGAAATTTCATCTGGATTGATAGGAAGATTAGTAGACACAAAATTTATAATTTCATCAGCTGTAGTGGATCTGTGAAAGCTTCCAATATGAAACCATTTTGTGTTTCTTACGATCTTAAGATCACTGCATTGTGATTTAGTACCCAAAATAATTTTATCACTTACATGGGACGTAGCAGTAGGGGCCGCCAAGGTCTTATCGCTCTTATCAACAGCACCAGTAGTAATATCATTAGAAACAGACACAGCATTTTTATTAACAGCAGCAAATTCTGATGTAAGATCTGGCATGAATTGAGGACCATTATCTGTTCTCACGATTTCTGGGATGCCGAATCTTGAAAATATAACTTTTAACTTCTCGATGACTGAACGTGATGTCTGGCTCTCCAACTTTTCTATTTCTGGAAATCTGGAATAGTAATCGCTTACCAGGAGATACGTTTTCCCATGAAATGAAAATAGGTCCATAGCTACGGTGACCATCCGTTCATTATTATAATGAACAGTTCATTATTTGAAGAAAATGTTCATTATGCATTATTGTGTGTCGGAAAACATAAAAATGTTCATTATTTTAGAAATTGCTCATTATTTGTTCATTATTTTATGATTTTTTTCTTTGGGCAAAGCCTAAGCATGAAAACCATTAAATGTTTAATGAAAACGTACCCTTACATCATAATTCGTTGTCTTTCTTTTTCGGAACACTTCCTAATCTCACAATTACAAAAATCAGATCATATTATACATCCTAACATACAGGGGAAGTTAAACCAGTACGCTTACACTTGCGCAAAGGATGACTTTCACCACTGGAAATTAATTTTACCATTGAGTTTTACTGACCATGACTAGTGTTCAAAATTACGTTTCTTCAGAAAAATTTTTTGAATGAAAGGAGAGCCAAATGAGTGCTGGCCAAGGCCATAGGTGGGTTGAAATTTTCAAGTTTTTTAATGAAAAAATGATACAGTATGAAAACATTTCAAAAATCGTAGTTTTGTTTATGCCTTTCTGGGTCTAATGCCCCTATAGAGAGAGTTTTCTCAATTTTAAACAATGTATAGACAAACGAAAAAAAAAACAATATGAAAATTGAAACAATCAAGTCCATTTTACTTTGCAAATGCTATTATGAATTAAATTTCATCGAATTTAAGAATTATTAAAAAGGAAAGCCAGAATTAATTAAAAAAATGTATTCTTCCGAAAAGTACTTATTTTAACAATATTAATATATTGTAATTCAATGTCAAAGTTGTTTTATTAGCCAATATGATATAAAAGAGTTTAAGGTTTTGTTTATTTTTTTTGTTAATTTCTTAGAGACTGAAAAAATCTGTGTTATTTTTATGTTTGTTTTGTTTATTATCGGTAAAAGTTCCTTTTTTGTTTAGTTTATAAATACATATACCTAATTATACTATATTTATTAATTAAATTATATTATATTATATTTATTTACTATTAATCAATAAAATTAAATAAATTAGGTGGTGCAACAGTCCATGAAGAACCAGGGCCTAGTGACTTACAACTCTCAACCATCCCTGTGTGCGAGTAATGTTATCAGAGATGGAAAGGACCTACAGTTTATATGCCGAATCCGAACGGCTAATTTGAGAAAGCACTTTTTCATGGCAAGAATTACTCTTGGAGGATTTGTCAATTCCTCGCAAGAGGCAGTACCCGTGAAAAAAGTTAGGTGGCACAGGCAGGGATTGAACCCAAGACCCCTTGCACGACAGTCCAACGCACTAACCATCACGCTACGGGTACTACACTACGGGTAATACTACTATTAATCAATGAAATACAAAAAAAATATTGAAAACTGGTCAACATTTTTCATTTTTTGGGCACTGTTCATTATTTTGTCTCGGAAAATATGGTCACCGTATCCATAGCTATAGTATGCCAAGCACGTTCTGGCATTGCAGAGCTAATTAGTTGTTGATGCCTTGGATGAATATTTTGCACGCAAGTAGTGCATAGCCTTATGAACTCTTCTAGCTGTTTAGCACATCCGGCCACCAAACTGATTCCCGCATTCGGACTTTGCATTTTACTATACCCAAATGTCCTGTATGTATAGTTTGTATAATTTGATTTCGCATGGATGGTGGAATGACTAATCGGCTTCCGTGCATTAAAAGTTGACCATTAACAGCTAAATTTTGACGATCTTCCACAATACTATTGACAAAACTCTCTATTTCATCATCCTCGTTCTGTTTTTCTGGTGCTTGTGTTGGATGACGTGACAGTGCATCGGCTACAACCAAATCTTTTCCCGGGGTATATATTATGTTGAACGTAAGTCCCATCATCTTCATTCGTAATCGTTGTATTCTGGGAGTTATCTCATCGAGATTTTTATTTGTGAAGATTGATATCAAGGGCTTATGATCCGTTTCTATAGTGAAATGTATTCCCGTGATGTAGTCTCTAAACCTTTCACAAGACCACTTGATGCCCAGAGCTTCCTTCTCTATCTGCGCGTATTTTTTCTCGCTCTCCGTTAACGTACGTGAAGCATAGGCTACAGGTTTAATGATTCCGTCTGAATCAACCTGGAGAAGGACAGCTCCCAATCCATAAGATGACGCATCTGACGACACTGTAGTTTTGTGTGTCGGATCATACATTTTTAATATAGGCGCTGATGTTAGTGCCTTTTTTAGTTTTTCGAAGGCCTCTTCTTGACACCAGCTCCAAATAAAATCCAGGTAGTTGACCAATTCCAGGAATTGTCTTACCTCCCTGACATTTTGTGGACTAGGGAAATTTTGAACTGCCTGGATTTTAGATGGGCACGGACTTATCCCATGCTCGTCGATTCGGTGTCCAAGAAACGTTATTGAAGAGACACCAACTTGGCATTTTTCTTTGTTCAACGTGACTCTATTTTCGTCCAACCGTTTTAAAACTGCGCGCAAGTTTCTATCATGTTCATCGATATTGTTTCCATATACTAGAAGATCGTCCATTTGGACCACATATCCATCGAGGCCTTCTAAGATACGTTATAGCTTCTTCTGAAAATGTTCGGGCGCTGAACATATTCCGTATGGCATCCTAAGGAAACAGTACCTCCCACAAGGCGTCAAAAAGGTTGTTAAGCACTGCGATTCTGATGACAGTTTTATTTGCCAGAACCCACTGTTTGCGTCCATCACTGCCCATTTGAGCTAGATTATGTTCCGCCCGCCACCGGCATTGGATGAATCTCCCTTCGGATTGACAAATTTAACCTCGTCAAGTCAACACAAATGCGGATGTCACCATTAGGTTTTGTCACGACCACCATTGGTGCGCACCACTCAGTTGGCTCCTCTATTCGCCTGATGAAGTTAAGTTTTAACATTTCATCCAGTTTCTGTTTAATTTTTTCTTTCAAGGGGATGGGGCTTCTTCTAGCCGTGGAAATTGCGAATGGTCTTGCACCAGGTTTTAATTTAATGGAATATTCCCCTTCGAGACATCCAAGTATCTGAAAAACCTTTGGGAACTCTTTTCCTATGTTGACACCAGATTTCTGTACCATCGTATTTATACGCTGTATAATATTTAATTTATGATACGAATTAAGACTAAGGAGAGGCGATTTTAGTCTATCAACCACATACACATTTGAAACTATTTTAGATTGTCCATAACAAAGTTCACTTTCAATAAAACCCATTACTTTGAGACTTTCGCCTGAAGGACAACTCAATTTTTTATTTGTTTGTTTCAGATTCGGTTTTAAGAATTTAGTTTTATACTCCGCGAAGGGAATAACATCTACAGGGACACCGGTGTCTAACATAAATGTTATTTTTGTTCCGTTTACACTCACGTCTGCCGTCCACCTTTCAGTGATGGCATTATTTTCGGTCACCGTGCCTAGAAAGAATGGTTGATCTTCTTCTCGCTCTGTTTCCAGGTTAAATATTTTTCTGTTGTTGCCTCCTACACTCTTGCATACCTTGCTGTAGTGATTCCATCTCTTGCACTTGTTGCATTGCTTCTCCTTCGATGGACAGTTCTGTTTGAGATGTTTTTCTTGTGAGCCGCACCATGGGCATTGGAAACCTGTGTTTGTTATTTTAAATTGCATGCTTTTTTCTTTACTTTGTGTATTTAATTAGAGTCTTTAAGGAACACTTGTAACTTAATGGAAAAAACCAACAATGTTCTTAAAGAAAATTGAACTTTTATTGCAGTCGCGTTAATTTGTTCAGCAAGAATATAAAACTCCTTAATGACCGCAAACATTAGAAAAAATAAAACAAAACAAAAACGATTTATCTTTTATGATATTTTTACATTTTATTTGGATGCATTTCAAACCAATTGTGGTTCATCATCATCCTCGATGTTTTTGTTTTATTTCTTGTTATGTGATTGACATGAACTGGTGCACTGTTCGTGTGAGAAGAGGAGAGATCTTGTTGTTGCTTTCTAACAGCGTCGTGCTCTCTCACCGTCTGTATTGCTTTTTCTAAAGTTAACTCCGGCTCTAGTTGAAGTCGTTCAGATAGTCCTTTATCTTTCACTCCCACCACCAAACGATCTCGTAACATTTCATCCCTTAATGTTGTATATGAACAATTTTCGGAGAGTAAATAGAGTGCCGTAATAAAATCTTCAATCGTTTCCCCTTCCAACTGACAACGGGAATTGAATTATGCTCTTTCGTATATTACGTTATGTTTAACGACAAAAAACTTTTCAAATGCTTGTAATACGGGAATGTACTTTCTTTGATCTACGTTGCTCAACGTACTAAACGACAAAAAAATGTCATCGGCTTAGTCACCCATTAGGTATATGAGGGTATTAACTTGTTCTTCCTCGCTGCGTTTATCTGAACCCGAGGCTATTCAAAACCGTTCGAACCGACGTTTCCAACGTGGCCAATCCATTGAACAAAACGAAAAATTTTCCGGTGCCTGGACGGTAAAACTATTGCCGTATGTTTCGTTTTCTGTCATTTTATTTTATTTTAATTATTGTTTAATTATAAGCGAACGACCGATTTTTTTTTTCTTTTTCGAGTTTTAACACCGCTGCCACCATGTAGTGTTCGCGCTGAGTCCTAAGTAAAACACTAGTGGTTCGATTGGCTTCTATTTATTGACTGACTCTTACATACGGTAAGAGCAGATATCAGATTAACATTACATAGTACATAATTATAAAGGGTGTCCCAAAATTAACGCAAGATTTGAATTGAATAGAAAACGCCGTTTTTAGTCTTTTGATATTTATATTTTTATTGACTCGTAAAGTACATAGGATAGGGTTATGTATGGAATAACACATCGGACAAATGGCCTCCACGGCTTTGCATGCACATGCGCACTCTTTTGTTGAAATTTTGCATGACCATTCTGCATAAATGTGGCTGAATTTCGTTGATGCAGAATTGAATCTCCTCCTTTAATGCACGGGTGGTTGTGGGCTTGTTGACATAGACTTGTGATTTCAAATAACCCCATAAAAAGAAGTCTAATGGTGTTAAATCACACGATCTAGGAGGCCAATTTTGATCACCGAAACGAGAGAGTACACGACCTGGAAATGTCTCATGCAGTAATTGAATTGTTTCACGGGGTGTATGACATGTGGCACCGTCTTGTTGAAACCACATATTGGACACATCAATATCATCCAATTTTGGCAAAAAGAACTGTGTAATCATGTCGCGATATCGAGCACCAGTAACAGTCACTGCTTGACCAGCATCATTTTCAAAAAAATATGGCCCAATTATGCCTCCAGCCCAAAATCCACACCATACAGTCACGCGTTGTGGATGCATTTGTTTTTCGACAATCACATGTGGGTTCTCCGAACCCCAAATGCGGCAATTTTGGCGATTGACAAAGCCATCAAGATGAAAATGTGCTTCATCGCTTAGGATGATTTTGCTCGAAAAATCAGCCCCCAAGCTTTCACTATTTTTGAAATATTCTTTAATAATGAAGACACGTTGTTCTATCGTGTAACGCTCCATTTTTAATAACCCTATACTGTTAGCTGTCAAATTGCTTTTTTTTCAGGGTTGCCAACACTTCACTGCACAAATGGCGGCAAATTCAAACCTTGCGTTAATTTTGGGACACCCTTTAGTTAGAGGAGGACAAGTATACTCCACAGTGTTGACGTGGAAGCTCTGCACTATTCCTTGAAGATCGATGCGCATGACAACGCATAACCTTGTTTAAGGCCTTTTTTGACATGGAAAGGTTCTGTAAAGTTGTTTGCAACCTCCGTGGTCATCCTGCACAAACGGACGACTTTGGCAGTGATTCCGAAACTAGACATGGCTCTATACAGCTTTTCCCTGTATATGCTGTCATATGAGGAATGGCAATCTATTAAAAGTTCTTAGGTTTTTTCCAGGATCTGCCGTAATGTAAATATTTGATCGACTGTGGACTTTACGGTGGCATATTGCAGCAGAGAAGATTTTGTAACCGATGTTGTGCAGACTGATTCCTCTATAGTTGGTGCAATTAGGAGGGTCTCCTTTTTTCAGTATCGGGGAAACAATACTAAGGTTCATTCATCGGGCATGCTTTTTTCCGACCATATCTTATAGATAAGTTGGTGGCAATCCTTGCTTCGTCTGAGTCGGGAAGACGGGATTATTGGCTTTCGTTGTCTATAATGATGGATCATCCTGACAGCCGAATTCGGGTTTTCGTCGCCGTTATATAGTCTTCAGAAGTGATCCTTTCATATCTTCAGCATTGACTGCGGTTCCACTATGATGTTTCCACTTTCGTCTTTGCAGCCTTCGGTTCGAGGTTTATATACTTGTGAATTTCTTTTCATCTGCTCATAAAACTTTCGTACTTCATTTCTGCTTTTAATCCTCTCAACATCTTCGACCGCACACTTCTCATGCTCTCTCTTCTTCCCTCTGAGAAGTCGGTGTTCCTCTTTCAAATTTCAAAAACAGTGACATAAGGGATTGGGTGCGTTAAACTCTCAAATCCGGACTTGTTTTAATAATCTGCAAGAAATATTGTAAATTACATGTTTGAGCTTTCTCTCAGAAAGATTAAATGATACTTTGGGTCCCACAGAAACATAACAATTCATAAAATATAAAACTATCAATAAACCCTCTACTATCCAACAGTTGTAAAGAAGATTATGTCCCATCACTTGAAAGATAACAGTTTTACCAATAACCGAATATGATTTTTTCAATAAAACATAAATTATTTTGACATGAAGTAGAAATCTATTCCATTTTCTTGCTCATTTGCAATATGAAAGCTGTAGATACTAAAACTGGAGCTGCAAGGAATATGAAACAACCAGTACATTTTTAAGATTATAATAAGTTACGAGTTACGACCCACGAGGGCGAAGGACGAACCAAAAATCTTATTCGGGTGTTTAGATTCATAACACCAAAACGTAATATATCTACTCGTATGTACATTACAACACATCCCAATGCCTACCATTTTTATGTACTTACAATCGAAATTATGTGTATCCTTAAAATGAAGTAACATCCTGGTCTATAATAATATTATATCCTCAATCCCTATACCGCTCATCATCCTCAAACCGCTGCGCTGCTACCATATCCCTGATGCCCTCTTCCTTCATCATGACTGTGATGTGATGAACATTTTATTATATGAGTGTCTGCATTTTATCAAATGGATAAACAAGTTAATATGGATGAAGTAAGATGTACGTAGATTGTATATAGATGTCCTACTCGGCTACTGAGGAAGCTTGTGGTATATCGAATATGCCAAAGGTACCTAGAATCTTATTTCTTTAAGTTGATTGGCAATTGGGTCGACAACATTTGAAAAGTGACTGTGTTGCTTTTGCTGTTAACGTACGGCTGTTGTACGGTTTACCAATGCGAATATCTCATCTTAAATACGCGCCGCATTACCTTGTATTATTATTATTATGTTGGTTATGGGGTGTTTTTCTGCGTGCTATGTAAAAAAATAGATACCTATTATGTGACAGACATACATAAATATGAAGAAGCATCCTTTTATATTACCTATCTATTTTATTACGTTGTTGTCATTTCACAGCAGGAGACAGCCGCATTGACATTCTAGGTACAGGATGGATCAAAAGTGACTTCTTAATTTATTTATTTTAACAACTTTTTATGTATATTTTATAGATGTGTTTGGGCTAAGTGTGGAATATAATGTCCATCATACTCACAGGGACGGGCTCTTTTTAGAACGTTTTTCAGAACACTTCGTAGGACATCCAGGCTCAGCGCCTGCATTTCAGCACAAATAAAAACCTCACAGAAAACAAGTCTGGGGTAGTCAAATCCAGAAATCTAGGTCGTGAAGACATTAAGTCCTGAATCCTTTAATAGATCCATTTGTGAACTAGCAGTACTCTGTTGAAATCTCAGGAATATGATCAAACACTGGCCTCAAAGAACGTTTGTGGTAACAGTATTGTCGGAATCGTCTTTAGCAGACATTGCACTTAAATGAATGCAATTCCAGCGGATGGATCAACCTTGATTTCTCAGCACCCAATACAGCAGCTTTGTTTATTAATGGAATTAGCTGTTTCAGTCATTATGAACTGAGTAAACAACACGTTTTTGATGACCTTCTAGCTGAAATTCGGTTCTTAAAACTCTTCGCAAGTTGAACAAATTGACCGGAGCGCACCGTGTCAGTTTGGGCAGTGCGAAAAAGATCAATCACATGTCATTGTTGACAAAATCGTGACACTATAGTGCCCCAATCATGTGCAAAGTGGGTGGATTTCTTACATTTAAATGACGCCAATCAGTTTTTTGGGTTCAATAATCGAGTGATTGTTATTCAAAATAAAATTCAATTAGTTAATTTTATTAAACATCCCATCATTGTTTTTGAAGTATCTCAAATCAAAAAGTTATATACTTTGTTTTTCAAATTAAGAAGGAACTTTTAATTCACCCTGTATGCATGCATGTATCTACTAGTCTCACACACCAACACAGATATCACAGCTTTCATCGTCGAACACATTGTTTATTTTGCCTTGGAGTTCTTCTTTGTATGTACATTGCTTGTACTAAAATTTTTTATCCGGCTTCGTGGTGACGTGAAATTATTTTGTTTTTGAATTTAGAATTCTCATGGCATCACCAATGGAATTAGTATAATGTAGACGCATTTTAAAGCAAAAACAAAACATATGTTTATAAAAAAAGAGAAGGCTTAGCTACTTATATATTGCAGACCTAAACGTGAAAACTCTCCGACCAGGGGGTTAGGAGCCGATATCACCAAATGCTAAGAATTTGATATTATTTAGTCTGATTCAATATGGTAAGAAAGTCAGTTCTAGCTGTCAAAATATTCTGTATACAAGGTTTGCACTTCCATTTCAGATAGATAGATAATAGATAATAATCTTTATTTATTAAAAGTGATACATACTAATTTACAATAGAAACAAACTTACAAGCATTGCATTAGAGCCGTTTGCCGAACCATCTTTCGACTTCTATTTCATCAAGTGACACTTGTTCGCTTATCGAATGTGTGACAGTACGAAAATTCACTTTAATATTTAACAAATACAAAATAATTTGACTTCCAAAATAATTCTATGCAACTTAGAATTACGTTCTTGACATCTGGTAAAATTTTGAGAAAAATCAAGCAATATTTTTTTTTTACAAAGAATAAAAACCTTAAAAAGAAACCTTGGTGCTTATTTTGACATTCTCTTTAGACTTGAAAAGAAGAATTCTCGAAATCCAACTTAACTAAGTCAAGGATAAACTTGCCGAAAAGTGAAATGAAATGCGATAAACATAAATAATTGAAAAATTGATATTTTATTTATTTTGAATTTATTGTTTATATTGAATTATTAAAGTTTTGTTGTAATTATTTTTAAAAATCAAACTCTTAAAAATAAATTAAATAAATATGACTGAATTAAGTTGTACATTTAAAATAACAATACTATTTTTAATTTAAAATAATTGAGCGATTCTATCGCGAACTTTCGTTTTTCGACATCCAAACTAACTAAAGCATGTACAGCCAGATTTTCAAAATGTTCAACATTATTGGTAACTTTAAAATGTATGCAGATGTTATGCAAGGCAGCACAGAAGTTCACAATTTAACCAGTTTTTTCTGGTAAGTAATGTACATTCTTAGCTGAAAGACAACATCTGAATCTATTTTTATAAGCATTCCGATAGTTCGTTCTACTTTGTTTCTGGGTTTGTTGAACGATATGGTGTCATTAACCACAGTACCAGAGATTATCCCGAATAACCTTATTATATGTTTGTATCTATGTATATGTATCTACTTTTTGACAAGTTTAATTTGTCTCACCTAGCAGCCAACAATTAGTTTGTCTGCCTTCTGAGTGTTGTTGCAGAAGAAAGTACCGTGTTCCATACACTTTCCATATCAATGCATCATGAGTTGCACCAGGATGAGAGGCATTTATAGATATACTTTATTTGCATTTTGTGGTTGCAAATCTGTCAGGATATATATTATATAATGCATGTAATAAACAATTGTTATAGGCACAAATGTACTTATAATTAAAACTTTCAAGCTAAAAAACCCCTTTCTGTTATAAAATAGGTGCCTTGTATCTGGCGGTGGGTTTTCATTGCAATGTCCGTACTATCAACTCAGTCGATCACTCCTGAAAATCTATATTTCTGAAAAAAATGCTTACTTTCTTCTATTTTTGAATGCAGTTGGGCACGGAAGACTACGATAATTTAATATTATGATCCTGTTCTACGCCAAATTGATAACCACCTTCCGCATCAAATCTCAAAGTTAAATAAATAAATTGGGTGGCGCAACAGTCCGTTGAGAACTAGGGCCTAGTGACTTACAACTCTCAACCATTCCTGTGTGCGAGTCCTATTGTCAGGGATGGAGGGGACCTACAGTTTAAAGCCAAAATCTCAAAGTTGTCGCAAGCAATATTAAGGGAGGTATAGATAAAGACGTCCCCTTTGGCATTGCGGGGGTAAGGTCATCTAACACGTATTCAAAGGCAATTTTGTTCAATCGAAAATATAGTAAATTTCAAACAGCTGGTAATGAAAATTACTCTTTTTTGAAGTTCTTTTAAGAAGTTCATTCGAAGGAATAGAATCATTCCAATGAATATACAATTCATAAGATTATGAATTATGAATTATATGATTATCAAATGTGAAAAATTGATTTTCGACTCGAATATTATGGCAAAAATATTGGCTTCAATCTAATTTCATCTTCAAAAAATATTGTTCTCAACATTCGGGGAAATTTAAGTAAAAATCCACCATTCAGTTATTTTCCTTAAAATTATTTAAATACTGTACAAAATTGGTAAAAATCGATTCTCGATATCTCGTGAATAAATGAAGATATTGGCTTGGTTTTAAAAAAATGTAGTTTGTATTTTTTATATAAAAAATAAAAACTTTCAAAAAATTCTACTAAAATTGTTAAAAATTCGTTTTCGACTAAAAATATTGGGATAAAAAACAGATATTGAACCCAAACTTATAATCACATGCAAAATATTGTTGATAACTTTTAGTTCTGTTTTTGGAAATATTCAATTGATATTTTTTTTAGAAAACAAGGAAACCTATAAAACAACACGAAAACTGATAAGAAATGGTTTTAGACTCAATTATTAGGATATTTAATAAAGATATTGATTTCAAACTTTGTATCGACAAAAAATGTTGTTTATAACATTTTGTTAAAGTCTTAGGCAAATCTAGAGATGGGATTTGAAGTTATCAGTGAGGGTCGCATCTCAGCATCCATATTTTATTTACCACCAGAGGATAAGGTATAGAACACCACCTTGCGGTGTCCACCTGCTAACGAATTTTCTAGTAGAAGAGGTTCCCAGTTTTGAGTTAATAATTCTGCTAGTCAGCATTAATTGAAGCGAACTTTCTACGTTCAGAGATGTTAGTGCAGATGTGTCCACGTTTTTAATAGCACATTCGATATCAAGGAAAGCCACCATAGTGAACTCTCTATGATGGAGGGACTATTCGATGGTGCGTACTAATGTGTGTAACGCGTGCCCTTTAAACCGATTTTCCTTAACAGTAGACATGTTGAGTCATAGACAGAAGAAGTCTTGTATTAATACTTGCCCTTAAATGGATATAAATCAATCTTTCTAAGTTCTTAACAAGGAATGATGATAGACTTATAGGTTGTAGATCTTTAGGGTTGACTTTGGAATATTTTTCTGCTTTGGGTATGGAAAACAGTTTTCACTTCTCTCCGAGGGAATATTCTTAACCTGAAATTGTTCAAAAGCCATATTCATTTTTTATTAAACTTTGTAGTATGTTCCTGTATGCAGCCCAATTAGTTTTCCGCTAACTTCGAAATGTCAATCTTGTAAAAATAAAGGTAGGTTTATTTCCAACATTACTTACTACAAGGTTAGTATCAAGGATATAATCAAAAAGAGACTAACCTCTGTCGTTGATATCTGTACTGTAATTTTAATACATTGTCTGGAGTTATCGAGCAATGGATCTCACAGTCCAAGACCACCACGGTCTTGTTTTGATCTTCTGGTCTGAGTTCGTGCTCACTATAAAAACCATATCAAGGTAGTTCGCAGTCTTCATAATGTCTGACTATTGTCGACATTAGTAGATGGTCGAATCGTGATCGGAGAGGGCATGGGTAAATCATCCACCTCTGTTTTGAGGGAAGACAACGTGACGTCCCAGGCCTTCAAACCGCGGGTTTGCCTTTGAGTGTTTGAGATGGCTCGCTATCTGCGACATCCTCATCTTTTTTGTAGCTACGATGGGTGATCGTCTCATACCCATATTGAATCGAACCTATAGTCAGGGCTAGAGAAGCAAGAGATTCTTTATTGGGTACGATAATGGCACTCCTATAAAGACCCTTCACTTCCTCGAGATAAGCGACTTTCCAGTATGAGTTTACAACAGTTTTATTTACTGTGAGTAGTGCCCAAAACCTGTATGAAGCGTTTTCGTTAAGTGATAAAGGTTTTCGTTTGACGAAAAAATACATATTTTAGTTGGCCCAACAAAATTGCAGTTGATGAAGCGAAAATCAAAGCCCCTCGGTTGTTAAATTAAAACGAACAACCATCAGAGACAGGCACCTGCTTATAACCATACCTACATGACACATACGAGCATGTACATTGTAGAACTATAGGATTAAAGCAATATTCACATGAGCACGACCAACGACCAACGAATGAACGAATATTCGTCGATTTTGACATTTCTTTCACATGAGAGTTTTTAATTCGTCGCGAATAAAGTTTGACATTCACCACCGAAACCAAAACAAGAATGATTTTTTTAGGTTAAGTACGCGCGATTTTTTTATTCGTTGCGAGTGTGGATAATGTGGAACGCGAATAAAGTTTGACAGTTCGTATCAACTATAATTTTTTTCGCGACGAATAAATTTGTTTTCTTAAATTTATTAATATATGATATTGAAAAGTAAAAGTATGCATCATAAATCAAATAGAAACTATATTGCTATCGTTTTTTTAAGAATTTGTGTTGAAATATGTCTTCAAAAGTATATAAACTCATATTTTGTAATTCATTCGTCGTTCGTTGGTCGCGCTCATGTGAATGATGCTTAAGAGCTAAGTGTGGTTTCCAACACCCGGATTGTCATCGCATACAAAAGTGAGGGGGGTTATGACTTGGAGATGGCGAATGGAGTTGAATTATACAAATTGTAGTTCTATTTGTTAGTGACACTTGACAGACAGCATCCAATCCTTGAAGATGAAGACATAAACAAGACTAAACAATCTGTGGTTATTTAAACCTAACTACAGATATAAATAATGGGTGATTTTTTTGAGGTTAGGATTTTCATGCATTAGTATTTGACAGATCACGCGGGATTTCAGACATGGTGTCAAAGAGAAAGATGCTCAGTATGCTTTGACATTTCATCATGAATAGACTTACTAACGAGCAACGCTTGCAAATCATTGAATTTTATTACCAAAATCAGTGTTCGGTTCGAAATGTGTTTCGCGCTTTTTTATCGACAAATTTTGTTCAGCGATGAGGCTCATTTCTGGTTGAATGGCTACGTAAATAAGCAAAATTGCCGCATTTGGAGTGAAGAGCAACCAGAAGCCGTTCAAGAACTGCCCATGCATCCCGAAAAATGCACTGTTTGGTGTGGTTTGTACGCTGGTGGAATCATTGGACCGTATTTTTTCAAAGATGCTGTTGGACGCAACGTTACGGTGAATGGCGATCGCTATCGTTCAATGCTAACAAACTTTTTGTTGCCAAAAATGGAAGAACTGAACTTGGTTGACATGTGGTTTCAACAATATGGCGCTACATGCCACACAGCTCGCGATTCTATGGCCATTTTGAGGGAAAACTTCGGAGAACAATTCATCTCAAGGAATGGACCGGTAAGTTGGCCACCAAGATCATGCGATTTGACGCCTTTAGACTATTTTTTGTGGGGCTACGTCAAGTCTAAAGTCTACACAAATAAGCCAGCAACTATTCCAGCTTTGGAAGACAACATTTCCGAAGAAATTCGGGCTATTCCGGCCGAAATGCTCGAAAAAGTTACCCAAAATTGGACTTTCCGAATGGACCACCTAAGACGCAGCCGCGGTCAAAATTTAAATGAAATTATCTTCAAAAAGTAAATGTCATGGACCAATCTAACGTTTCAAATAAAGAATCGATGAGATTTTGCAAATTTTATGCGTTTTTTTTTTAAAAAAAGTTCTCAAGCTCTTAAAAAATCATCCGATATAACTGTATATAGTTGGTATACAACATAGAGAACCCATAGATCGACCTCTTATACCATGGTGTGCTCTTGGAAGCAGGTCGAATGCAGCGATATAAAGTGATGATGCATAGTTTTCAGGACACAGTTCGTTTTAAATTGCACTAGATAGATAGATAAATTCTTTATTTGTTTTTTTTCAGCATAAGATTTTACAATATAATTTCCTAAGAATAAGGACATGGCATTGACTGCCGTCTGCCTGAATTGACATTTCATAAGTGATAAAAAAATATATAAATTAAAAAGAAAATGTAAAATTATTTAAATAAAAATATTAGAATAATTCGAACAATTTTTACGTGATTTAAAACACAAAATTACAATTTATAAAAATAATACAATTTTTTGAATAGTAGGCTTTACTCAAAGTAAAGTTTTGACAATTTTTACGTGATTTGAAACACAAAAAAGACAATTTTGTATGATTTGCAACATAAAATGAGATAGGCTAAAAATTAATTTAATAAGTGAAACTGTTCCGGTAGTTAAGAGCTTGTCGACAAAATTTGAATACGTTTAGCCAACCTAGTGCTCCATTTAGGATTTCGTAAAATTCTTGCATTGTTAAAAAACTTTTCCGAAAGTGTAATCTACGAATTTCTTGTAAAATTGGGCAAATAGCTAAAAAGTGGTAGATATCTTCGATTTCTCTTCTGTTGCACAGATCACATAGCTGCGGCAAATCACTTCGGTGTGGTATAAAGTTTAAGTTTAAGATTTCGACTCTGGCCTTAAAAATAATACTTATCTGAGCAACTGAGTAAACATTTTTGAAGTAGTTCATGTCTGAATTCAATTGATGATTTAAGTTTCTATAAACGTTTCTAGATGCTGAAGAAGTTGCACTAAAAAGATTTTCTACATACAACTTTTGGTCAAACTTAGCAATAACACCTGCGAAATGCGCTTGCCAGTGGTCGTCAACATTGGTTTCCGAAAGGTTGAAGGAAGATTCTGTTGCTATTGCGAGTTGGTTCCAGTCTTTAAACGGAGATGCATTCGATTGCAGCAATTTTTTTAAAATTATTTTGTGAACTCACAGTTCACTTCTTTTCACCACCTGAACAATAAAATCCGTTAAATGGCGTAATTTGGAGTTGAGTTAGGTATACGAAACAAGCGCTTAAAGAATTGCCTTTGCAGGCTCTCGAAAGCATCTAGGTTCAAAAAACCGAAAACTTGTGCATCATAGCACAAACATGAATTTATTGTTGCATTAAAGACTTTATATTTAGATACCAGATCAATGTTGGAGTTGGAGAAGAACTTAGGCCACATCAAATTTAGTGCCAACTTGGCTTCTTTATTTTTTATTTTAGCATGTTTAGCGAAATCTAAATTGTGGGTAAGAAGAACACCCAAGTATTTAAATTCCTGGACTATTTCGATAACGGTGTTATTGAGCGACCACTTTTCATCAGAGCGTCTTCTTGTTTGCCTTCCTTCAAAAATCATAATTTTTGTTTTTTGTACATTTATTTGCAGACCCCAAGTCTCACAAAATAAGCAAAGTCGGTTAATTTGCATCTGTAGCGAAACTGGATTGTCGGCAAACATAACCAAATCGTCGGCATATAATAAAACTTTGACAATGCTGTTACCAAAAGAGACTCCACCAGGGAGATGATCACAAATATCATCAATGAAGAGAGAAAACAGTAAAGGGCTCAAAATACAACCTTGCGGCACACCGGCTGTTGTTTCAAAACTATTCGAGAAATCATAACCATCCCATACCCTTGCATTTGATGCGAAAATTAGATTTTCGTACAGTAATAAAAACTTGCGAGATACACCTATGCAGGACATTTTATAAATTAAAGCCTGTCTGTTAACTTTGTCAAAAGCAGCTTTAAAATAAACAAAGCAAGTGTATAGTTTTTTCTTCCGTTCAATAAACTTTTTAGCGATACTGGAGATAGCGAAAACATGGTCCATTGTAGAATAACCTGGCCGGAAACCGGCTTGAAAAATACTCAAACGATTACTACTTTCAATCCATTTAATAAGTCTTCCATTCAGAATGGCTGAAAGAATTTTTCGAATTGTATTTAATACCGAAATACCTCTATAATTTTCAGGCGTATTTGCATCACCTTTCTTAAAAATTGCAAAAATAACGGATTTCTTGAAACTAGTTGGAGCCATAGCGTCGTTGTACAATCTATTAAAGAAGGTTACAAGGAAATTTTTAAATTCAAAAGTGCTGTTTTTCTAGAATTCCACTGGTATACCGTCCGTACCTGATGTTTTATTGTTTTTCATTTTTGAGAGCGTAGCTTCCAATTCCACAAGCGAGATCTCAGAATCCAGCTCATTTACTACAGAGTTATGTAGCGCGTAATCGAAGGTATGAAGGTCTTTGTCAGCTGAGAGCAGAGTTTTAAAATGAGCTGCTAGCGTCTCAGCATCTAGAGAGTACTTCATACCCTGATTATGCCCACCCAGCTCGTTTACAATTTGCCAGAAGGATTTGGAGTTCGTGCAGTGTTCTAGTTCATTGGCTAATTTTTTTTGATAATCTATCTTTTTAGATAGACATAATTTTTTATAATCTCTATTATATCCTACGTACTTATTTTTAAGAAATTGGGAGTTTGTCATTCTAAAAAGTTTTAAATAAACAAAGGATTTTTTTCGTAGATTTCTGCAGTCATTATCAAACCATTTATTAGCATATACAAACGTATGAGCGCTCTTTTGGGCAAAAGGGGCCAAAAGTTTAATGACTTCAGATATTCTACCACAGGTATCTTCAATAGAGAGTGGATGCTGAAGAAGCGAGTACAAATTAAGGCTCAAAAGTCTTTTATAGAGAAGTGCATTGTGATCAGACCATTTAAGTTTATCAAAGCTAGTAGGATTCGGAAGTTGAGTTTCATCAGGAAAATGTAATTTAACGACTATTGGGAAATGTGCCGAAAAGTTGGCCAGATCAACTTCAAAATCCTCTATAACATTAAACCAGTTTCCAGAAATAGCCGCGAAATCAATCAATTCCGTCCACTACGATTAAAAATTTCGTCTTTAGAGTTTCTATGCTCATTAAAAGCCGTTCGCGGATGTAAAAAATTAACATTAGAGTTTTAGTATCTACCAATTCTAGCGTTTAAATCTGCCACTATCAATACACTTTCGAAAGTAATGGTATTCATAAATTCTACTAATTCATCAAATTCAGTTTGCCAATTATTGCAATTTAAGTAAACTGGAATTATATAATAACTTAAGTTGTTGCAATCCACTTCAAAAATTATTTTTTGATCAATTGTTTTAAACTTAACTAAATTACCCCATAAGTTTTGTTTAATCCGATATAATATACCCCCACTGGCTCTTCCATGTGAATTCGATCTAATTGCTGAATTAAACATTAATTTGAAATCTTTAAAATATTTTAAGAATTCGTTTTTATGTTCTACAAATGTTTCTATAAGAATTATAATATCGAAATCTTGTAAATACTTAAAAAAATTTGGTATTAAGAGTTTGTTTTTGAGACCAGTAATATTATAAGAACATATTTTAAAATTTTTAAAATTAACTAAATTTGAATTATGGCAGACGACAGACTTTACGTATTGTGTATTCCGCTTTAAGTGTTGTGGCATTCGACTATCAGGTGGCGCTCCTAGCGATTGAGAGGAAGATGATGGACCAATTGAAACCGGAGCTAAGTGTGTTATTACACCCAGACTTTTTTGGAAAGACTCAAATAAGTGCGAAAGAGAAAGTAGGTGAAATAGAAATACTTTAAAAAGTCTCTACCCGCAGAGTTCTGGGTTCGGGATTCTTGGATTGTTTTTGACGTTTCTCTTTCTTGCCTTTCTTTGTTTCTTGGCGTTGCTTTATTTTTCTTTCTATTGTTACCGAGTAAACAAGAAATATTCCGCCGGACAAATTCAACCTTATAAATGAAATTAAATGAAGGAATGATTGAAAGAGTCTAGCTTGGTAGTTTAAGCTTTGGAATGTTTCACCCGTTGAAACAAAGTGATAGCCAACTTTTCTGGCCCTCAAAATTGTATTTTTTATGTCGTTTTCAATGAAAAGCAGGTTAAAAGTGTCTTCATTCATTCTTTTATAATTTAAAAACGATGGTTTATCATTTGATTCTAGTTCTTTTGTCAAGAAAATGAAGGATTCTCTCCAGATTTCAATCCAATTCCTATTTTTACATTATTCGGAATTATTATCCGTATTCATAATGTCAATAATCATTGCTGTAGTAAAAAGTGCAGTTTTCTTTAATTATTTTCACACTTTGACTTTGTGGATGAAAACAAAAAATGAAAGATAAGTGTCAAAAACACGCAACCGAAAACAATCCGAGTGTAATAATGCGAGATTGACGGGATGAGTGTTCAAAAGAAAATATGCGAAACACGCAGCATACAAAAAGTCACACTAACTTTCTTCCCTCGCTGCAGTCAAAAAGGTCATGGCATCTGTCACCAAAAGCTTCTGCTACAAATGTCATATCGGCTGCTGTTTTGACAATCAAACCTCGTGAAACTTTGTAAACAAAGTGGTGGTTGTTAATTTGCATTTTTCTATCTCCTTTGATTAAAATTTTCACTTTCGGGTTAATTTGCAGCAGTTTGTTTTTAGTAGAAACTAAAGATTGTCCATTTTTCCTGAATATTAGTGATTGCTCGCGAAATATACTTATTCCAGAGTCTTTTAGTTTATTTTGCACTACAATTGTGTCCTCGACAGAAGTTTTGTAGTTGTTCACGATATCGATATAGAACTTCAGTTAATATAAAACAAGCCAATGTATAGGTTTTTATGAAACACATATCTGCTTATATGGCCCATACACTACGCAAACGTGTGTTTGAGCAAACATAGTTTCGCCACACACTACACAAACATGTTTGAGAGATATTAGTTGCGTGACGTTTTTCATCTTAATCAGACCTACCTACGGACACGGAGCAATGAGTGATTTAGCATGTGCAGCTTTGATTATTGCCTTGGCTATTAAAACTTTTATAAAGTTCAATGAATTCAGTCCAAAAAATTTGTTCCTTATGTTTATTCATGTTAACTCTATGAAAATTGGCATCGGTTTGAGCAAAATTCAATCCACACCACACAAACATGCTTGTGCAGGCACGGAAAATTCAAATTTTTTTGATTTTGTTCAAACCGCTTGGGCAAACACGCATCATCGCTACACACTATTCAAACAGTTTGCAAAAACATTTTTATAACAACAAAATACATTCGTTTGCTCAAACTGTTTGTGTATAGTGTATGGGCCCTATTAGATAAATAAAGGAAAAAAATATTATTTTTCAAATATTTTGACTATTTTTCGAATAGATAATATTTTCTATAAGTAGTACTCGTGGCATGATGGTAAGTGCGTTGGACTGTCATGCTAGAGGTTTTGGGTTCGATCCCTGCCTATGCCATCTAAAGTTTTTTTCACGGGTACTGCCTCTTGCGAGGAATTGACAAATTCTCCAAGAGTAATTCTTGTCATGAAAAGTGCTTTCTCAAAATTAGCCGTTCGGATTCGGCTTAAAAAAACTATAGGTCCCCTCCATGTCTGACAACAGTACATAAGAATGGTTGAGACTTGTAAGTCACTAGGCCCTAGTTCCCAATGGACTGTTGCGCCACCCAATTTATTATTTACTAGCGGCCCGTCCCGGCTTCGCACGGGTAGACATAAATAGGTAAAGATAATGTAGCTTTCTAATGAAAAAAGAATTATTAAAATCGGTCCAGTACTTTTTGAGTTTATTCATTACATACAAAAATAAAAATCTTTCCTCTTTATAATATTAGTGTAGATTATTATATTATTATTATATATTATATTAGTATAGATTAATTTTTAATTAAATTAAATTTTAATTAGTTTTCTCTACTCAAATTAATTGCACTGGTCGACAAAATTACTTATTTTTGTTGCGCAAACAAAAGAATACTATTTTATAGGATAGAATTTCGCCTTTAAATTTGTCTATCACATCAGGTTTTTAAAATATGCACCTTTAACAAGCTAAAAACAACCAAAAATGGAATTTTTAAGCCAAAGTCAAAAATCAAAATATCTTTTAACAATAAATTGTGTGATGATTTTGAAAAGTACAAATCTTTCTTTCTAGATACAATTTAAAGCATTTTATTATTTAACTTAGTTTTTGGAAATTCTCATTAAATATGATTCTTTATTTGAATCTACATATATGAAGTTTCGAGGAAAACTTGAATTTGATACTTTAATAGTTTTAAAAAATACGTTTCGGACTTAATTTTAAGTGCTGTTTTCGAATCCAAACTCTAATTTTAACTATTTCCTCAAGTTTTAAAAATACTCGTTTTCAACATTATTTTTATATTTTTTAATATATTTCAAAAACTTGATATAAATAGAATTTTTTAGACAACAGATTCGTTACAAGAACAAAACTTACTTTCAAATTGTTTTCTGTTGGATTTAAATTAAGGTAACCAAAACCCATTGGAAAAATGCAATTTTAATGCCAGTAAGAAAACCTTGCCGCCCAGTGTTATACATAAAGAAAACCCCACGATATTAAGAGTTTTATTAATCAATTTAATGCTTTCAACAAGGGCGGACCCAGACTTTTAATCAGAGGGGGGACAACACACTTAACATAAAAATCAGTTCTTGAGCACCGTTTAAAAAAAGTCTTTAATGTTCTCTAAAGGAGGCTGACAAAATAATAGTTTTGATGGTTTTCGATGCACTTAACGCAGAAATGTTAGAAATTGTGTTAAAACGTAGTTTTTTCCAAAAATAATATAATCTGTTCTTGTTGGTATTTCTGTGGATGCGAAGAACGCTACAAAAATAAAAATGCAAAGACCCTGAAAATGAGAAAGTTTGCAAGAAAAATGTAATCTTTTCTCGTAGGAAAATAAAACAGAATCTGATATGAAGAATTTGCTGGCTTTTTTTACGTACATTTTTCGGGAGTCTTTTATTACTACTGCTATCAGTCTGCTTACTTTAAAAAATTACTGTTTTTCGTGAACCTTATGCAAATATTTTGATCTTAAGCATCATTCACATGAGCGCGACCAACGAACGACGAATGAATTACAAAATGTGAGTTTATATACGTTTGAAGACATATTTCCACACAAATTCTTAACAAAACGATAGCAATATAGTTTCTATTTGATTTATGATGCATACTTTTACTTTTCAATATCATATATTAATAAATTTAAGAAAACAAATGTATTCGTCGCGAAAAAAATTATAGTTGATACGAACTGTCAGACTTTATTCGCGTTCCACATTATCCACACTCGCAACGAATAAAAAAATCGCGCGTACTTAACCTAAAAAAATCGTTCTTGATTTGGTTTCGGTGGTGAATGTCAAACTTTATTCGCGACGAATTAAAAACTCTCATGTGAAAGAAATGTCAAAATCGACGAATATTCGTTCATTCGTTGGTCGTTGGTCGTGCTCATGTGAATATTGCTTTAAAGGAGTCAAAAAAACTTGTAAAGTGTAGAGAAAAAAATGTTTGGTTCTTGAATATAAGGAAATAGGTGCATTAAATAAAAACAAATAAAGGTAAGCAAATAAGTTGGAAAGAAACTACACTTTGCAGAATCTCTTTTCACTTTACTTTTCGAGACATTCAAAGCTTTTATGTTAAATTAATAAATATGAATCATTTATTACGTTGTTAAATTAGCAAACACTTTAACGAAAGTGTCACTTTTGCTGTTTTTGAGACATTTATATTCTTGAAATTCGTGTTGAAATCTCAGTTCTAGAGTATCCAAAGCAAATTTACTTCAAAAAGTAGATTTGTTTAATTTTTTAAGATCTTAAAGGTTTTCATTTTTAAGGGAAAATCGACTCTGAAAGAAAAACACTTTACTATTTATGTGTGTCAAAAAAAATAAGATGGAATTGAAGACGAGTTTCAGGAATTTAAAGGCAACTTAATATCAAATTGGCGATCTCTTATTCAAGGTTACTTCTCAAAAACCTAAATTTTTTCCCTTTCTCTCAGAAAATTTCTTATAAAATTAAATTAAAGTATTACAAAGGATTTTCCAAATAATAAATTGTGTGAAAACAAGGATTTTAGTTGTATTTGACAGCAAACCCCTTTTTGGTTAATATCGTTAAATTACTAACAAATCTTTAGATGAAATCTGTACTTATACAACTTAACTATATAAGCTTTATGGCTCATATGACCCCCTGGTTCGTCCATTGGTCAAAAGTTGATACATTTATGCGCGATTTGAATAGGGGATTTCTGATTCATATTATGTTCTTGGTCCAGTCCTTTAGCAACAAAGTTTAAAGCGGTAAAATAAAAATAGTGTGTTCATACATACAAAATAAATAATTAAAAATGTAAGGGGGTCACCTCCATTAAGGCATACGATAAGTTTTAAATTCAAGGACATTACTACGAAAATTAAAAAAAAGACAATCTCCCCCCCTTGATACGCCATTGGATTTCAAACATAATGTCGATTCGAGAATGTATGCAATGCAATCGTGCATTTTATTCAGCATCTGTATATAAAATTTAACGATTTCTTTTCTTCTGCTGTAGACTTTAATTTCGAATCAGCAAACACTCTCAATTTTATGTGTTTAAATAATAGAACCAAAATAAAGGAGAAGCAACTTGGATAAATTTAATATTATGTAATGTTTATTGTGGAACGATGTGTATAATAACAAAACGACGAACAAGGAACATACTTATACAAGATCTGGATTCAATTGCAATTGTATAAACTCCTTAGGTCTCCTATGTGTCTAGGTGGTTTTACTTTAGCTTAAAGCAAAAAGCAGTAAATAAAAGTTTATCCCCAGTTTACACTTACATATAAATTAAACAGACAAAAACTCGTACTCGTATACTTTCAAAAGTTTCACTCAGAATGAGATAAATTAATAGAACATGAAAGGTTAAAAATATGTTCGAGGCTAAGAGGGAGCTTTGTTTATTATAAACAGTTTGTATCGTGGGGAAGAACTTCTTAAACAAGTGAGGAATATGTTTTTTACATAAAAAGTATTTTAATTATGTAAGATACAAGTCAAGTATTGCATATTTAGGCAGGTGCCCCTAAAAGAAGTTTAAATCTTTCCGAAATGATCCTGTAACCGGACCATTTACATCACTTGAACACCGCCGCAATGTTTCATGCCTTTCGTTATTTTTCCGATATATGTACACAAAATGTTCTGTCGAATTGGACTGTTGCATTACCTGCATTACACAATTCAGCCGTAATACTTGCTTCATCGCAGTTAAATAATAACACCATTGGCCACTCCGTAATTCTAAATTATTTAGAACCGATTCCAAAGCACGCAGACTACACCATCCTAAGCGACTAAAATTAAGATTCTCATTCCGTCTTCCCAGTCACTGTAGCGTGTTCCAAGATAAACTTTTAGCGATAAAAGAAGTCTTGTTCTAGCTTAAAGGAAAAGTGATATCTGATATCCGAATTGTATTTTCTCAGATAGGGTCCTAAAGGTTCTTCACGACTAAACTGCGGAACCAATCATAATGAATTTTAACATTTGTATAAGCTTTGAGATTTGATGAAAAGCTAAAAAAGGAGATTTTCAAGTAAAGTCAAGTTCCAATGGCTATCCCTTTTGATATGTCACGGAGTTACACTTTTTACGAAAGTGCCATTTTAACGATTATTCTGAAAAAAAAACAAGAATGTGTTAATTAGATATGACTCTTTTTTATTCGCATAATTATGAAGAGATTAATTTTTTCTATCTCTATAATATATTTTTCTAAACAACAGACGCAGAGTGTGAAAAACACGTAGAATTTCAAACGCCCCTTAACTTTCTATAATTAAGTGATTTAAAAAAAATAAAAACAATTATAAATTAACGGGTTTGCCATTCAAATAATACATCCGCTAAAAATCAAACTGGTGGTAAAATATATTTTTCCTATTCCTGATTTTTGTTTGTATATTCGAACTTTTCAGACGCAAGGGTAAGAATATTTTTTGTGTTGTGGCATGTATTTATTAAAGTTGCGGATCTAAAGGTAAACAATTCGATGACAGATAAATAAACATAAAATTAATGTGTACGTTGCACACGTATACATTAGTGTGAGTCTCATAAATTTAAGTTCTTTTTTACTGACGCAACACAGTGATGAAATGGTACTAAACTATTCGAATAACAATAATTTTCTCTATAGTATTCAAACTTTATCTTCTACTTCTAGTTTTAATTAAATTGAAATTGGTGCACCTTATACCAATCACGCTGAACTTATATTAGTAAACCTTCCATTTAAAATAATTTCGTATTTTACAAAAATAACAAAGAATAATTTTGTAATAATATAATTGTAGTTTGTTTTTACCAAAATACTCTTTGCCATCGCAAGTTTCGGCGTTTTCCTTTTCTTTTTTCTATCTGGGTTTTGATTAATGTTTTTATTTCGAACAAATTAAAGTTTCCTTCTACTTTTTATCCAATAAACATTTTAAAAATAAATTAATTAGGAATTTAAAATTTCTGAAATAATTCATTCATATTAAAAAAGCTGCGCTTTATTTTCGAAAATCATCCATGTATATATGTACGTATATGGTTTTTATTTCAAATTAGTTTTTATTATGGCGGATGTTGTAAATGTTAAGACAGTGTGAAATGTAGTTACAACAAAAGGGATATATAATGTTTGAAAAGTAAACAAACATAACCAAGGCCCTGTTTCACAAAGCACTTTTAACTTTGCAACTTAACACTTTTAATTTGCAAATTGCGTTTCACCGAACGCAAATTTGCAAAAGACGAAATTATTGAATTTAAAAGTTGTCATCTTTGCAAAATACGTTTTACCAAACTCAAATTTGGAAAGTGCAAAGTCTTATCTGAAAAGTTTTGCTGTTTTGCAAAGTATTTGTTCTTTTGTTTCACCAAACAATAAACTTGGGAAATTATAAGCTTTTCTATAATACGTAAAGGGAAATTCATTTGCAAATAAGAGTTTCTTTCAAAAAGTTTTTCAAAAACAATAAACAAATAAGTGAAGCGCTTTGAAAATGAAGCAGTTAATATTAGAATAGTTATCGAGACAATGGAAAAGGGCTATTTTTATTTTTTATTTTGACGAATTTTCCAAAGAACATGAAGTTATGAACGCGTTGATTCATCTCAATTTCAAAAATGTCTGTAGAGGTTTTTTAATCCATTGATATCGGAGCGATCCTTTAATGCAAGTTTATAGCAAATAAAACGTTACTTTTGTAACGTAAAATAATTTATCGTTTTGAAGCATATTTTTAAAACGAAGAAGTTAATAATAGTGACTAAGAATTAACTTCTATATTGAAAATGACAAAAGAGAATTTTAGATTAACGAGAATTGGAAATTAACTACAATTCAATAGCGAAAGGAGTGTGTTTTTAAGTCCCTTGCAACAAATTTTGTCTACACTAAATTGAACTGCATATTTGATTTTAATAAACACAATCTTAGATTTACTTTGCAACTTTTCAAAATACAAATTAACAAAGTTGTATTTTAATTTAGTGAAACACTTACTCTACAAAATTGAAACGTGAACAGTCTTTTCAACACATAAAATATTATTATTTTTTTCGGATTTTTAATTGACCTAAAATTGGTATTTGACCCACCCTAATAAACCAACTCGTAATATGTTATGTATGCATGTAATATGTATTTTATAGATTTGCTTTTAATTGTGGCTTAGTTTGTTGTTGTTAATTAATTCACACGTGTTTTGGAAATACAAATATTTCATTCACTTCAGCGCGAATGGTGTTAATTCAATTTCTGGTTTCGACAAATGAATGGTAATGCATTAAAAAAAGGTTTGATTTCTTATGAAAATAAAACCAAAATTGCAATAAAAATGAGGTGTGCTTCTTTGAATAGTTTCAACTGAATAGCAGCAGTGTCTTCTTCTGTTGTTGTTTAATTAAAAACAAGTAAGAGAAATAAATAAATCAAAGAAATGTGAGTAAAATTAAGTTAACTTTCTTCTCAACGCTCAAGGTTTGAGAATTACTTACTTAAGGTGGCACTACAGTCCGAGCGGGCCTGAGTCTCAACCAACATGAGTCTCCAGGAAGCTCGGTCCTTAGCTATAGCTGTCTCCAGTTTCGCACGCCAAGTTGGGTTGAGGTCCTCTCCCACCTGCGTGCGGCACATAAGTTGCGGTCTTCCTCTCCTGCGCCTCGGTTTTTGATTCGAATACCTTCTGAACTCCAGCGTTGATGTCCAATACTCTATTTTTCTCTCGAAGCATCCTAAGACGCTCTCGTCTTGCTTTGACAGGGTGCAGGCCTTGGCGCCATAAATGAGAACCGGGATGATGAGCGTCTTATAGATAGTGACTTTAAATGCTCGAGAGAGGACTTTACTACTCAAGTGTCTTCTAAGTCCAACAATGTGCATGAGTTATTCTTCGTTTGATTTCAGCGCTGGTGTCGTTGTCTGAATTTATAACGGTTGTTAGTCCTTAACAACAATTATTATACCTATATCATCGGCGCGCGTATCCGAGTAATTGGATGGACCTTTAGAAGATTGTTATTTCCAGAACGATATTGGAAAAGTAGCATGACAGTGCATCGCCTTGTGTAAAACCTTTTTTGACATCAAATGCAGCGGTGAGATCTTTTCCGTTCTTGATAGAGCAGCTTGCATTCTCCATTGTCATTCCGCACAAACCAGGGGTTTCGCTGTGGTGGCCGTGTGAAACCTAGCACTTCAGAGGCGGCATCTGTGATGGCTGCAAGGCAATGTTGCCACTAATTTTCAATGCTTAAAGCAGGCAGCATATGACTCCTTAAGAGGTTGTTAGAGGCTCGATAGGAAAAGGGCATGGCAGTTTCTTGGGATTGTAGCCGTCTAAAGTAGAATCTTCTCACAGTTCTTCTCGGAATGTTCGGACATCCTGTATGCTGGAGAAGTGTCGTTCAATGTGGTCAATCTAGATGACAGTTGATTGATAAGAGATTTCCATATCCCTTTGTGGATATCAAGATCTGTGAACTGCGTATTGGCTGCCAGAACGCATCGCATTCTTTTAATTTACGTCTGCCCGGTCCATCCCATCGCACTTCTGTGTTGGCAGCAGTTAAGTGCTTCCGCTTACTGTTCGGCTGCATCACGTGGTTTATTCAGGGAACTAAAATTCCACGTACAGATCCAAAGTTCGTTGTCCTAATTTCGTTCGCTTTGTTTGTCATCAGGTGTTCCGCAACTAAATATTTGAACGTGATCGGGAAGTCACCCCGACGGCACAACCCCCAACCTGGAGGGCCAGATCCTTAGTATAACTCCAAGGACAGGGAGCCTGCATAACCGCTCCTTACAGACCTGGGCTCCGAATATGTCGTAGAAACCCTAAGAACTTCAATCTAACTGGAACTCTAGACGCCACCGTTGATTCCATCCTGGGATTTCCTCCGCTGCCGTCTGGATAAGGAGAGGTGTCTTAGTGGAAACACCTAATTAAAAATATTAGTTGTATTTTCCACTTTTTTACCCTCATTTTTATGTGAAAGAAGGTAAAATTTTGAAGCTATAAAAATTATCAGTTGTTTTCTTTTATCAACAAGTTAACAAATATTTTTTAAATATTATGCATTTCTACGAGTTCTTTAGAAAATAGAAGTGTTCAGAAAAGAATGTACCATCAGGAAAAACATTCATAATTCTGGATGCTGTCGTATCGTAAAATACATGCTCGTACATTTTGTTTTCGCTTATGAATTTTTAAAAATATAATATTTTATTTAATTAATACGGAATTTATTATTTTTTGTCCTATTTTAAAACTGATGGTCTATCCTATCCTCATGTTGCCTTGAGTCTTTTATCTTTTTTCATATGAGTCAGGTGTAATCTCACGTTGAACTATTTTCGAGTCGCTGCTGACGTGTTTTTCGAAATAAAAGGACATACTCACAAATTTTATTAACCTTTAGCCATAATTCCCATGTGGGGTGGGTGCTTTGTGCTCCGTCTTTATACTATGTAAAGTGTATGACAGCGGTTGGGTTATAATAGTCCTAATAGTCGGTTGCTGAGTTTGTCGTTAGCAAAGCAAGGACAAGTAAGCCTTGGGCAGCCTGTGAGCCCTGTGGTTAAATGGGACTGGGGGCTACACGTTTAAATCGATTTTTGTTTTCCTCGAATTTTCAACAACAGCAACAGCAGCTGACTTTTCTTCGGGTGAAATATACGAGTATCTTTGTTTTTTGAAATTAAAAAATTGAAAAACAGAAAAATAAAACACATCCGGTAAAAGGGTGTTGGATGCTAAATAAGGATGTGACTGGCAGTGTGCGTCGCTACGCCGCCGGCCGCGCTGCTGTACCATCGCCATCTTTGGTCTTTGTTGTTTTTGTTATTTTAGAAGTTGCCCTGTTGCTTGGGGAATCTATTTTCCAGAAAATTCCTTGTCGTCCTTTGTAAGATTAGAGGGTCGCATTGGGTTGGATGAAATTAAACTTCCGATTGTGTTATTATCGCTGAAAATTTATGGTTTTACATCATAAGTGGTTTTTAAGGGAAGGCTCTCTGTCTTTTTTCCTTCTTTAGTGCAGTGTTTTTTTTTTTTTTAATTTAATGAAAATGCCTTTTACTGACCATTTGGCTAAGGCTGGCTTTAACGAAGCAGATGGTAAAAATTAGGCTATTTTAATGTTCAAGTTTATTTCTTGGAATAAATATAGATGGTGTCGGCTGGCAGGCAGATTTAACTTTATTACAATTATAAATGATTTTAATTTGGATATGAGTACGAGTATTTGTATGCTATATAATTTGTGAGTTTTAATGATTTTCAGTTTAATTGTAATTTTGTTTCATTTTTATGTTTTAAAAAGGAAAAATAGATAATTATTATGACAGCTTTTATAGCCGTAATTAGTGAGTGTGTGTTCAGGCTTTGAATGCAAACACGTATTTCTTTTTATGGGTTTAATTAAAAATAGGAGTAAATCCCGAATGGTATAACAAAATACTTTTTAAATCAAGAGCCTTGTAAAACCTTACTTTTTTGTATTTTCTTGATTGTTTTTCCAAGGCGTTGTTGATTGTTGAGGACTCTGGGTAACGGACATCACAAAGATAGCTGATTTTGGTAAGCAAAAGATCGATTGTGGCAGATGCACTGTTGAAAAAAAACTGTTCATGATGTAACCACTCCATAACCCACACCGAACAGATTTACTGCGAAGCGAAAATTAGACAATCTGGTTATTATGGTTTTAACGTAGCCTCCCAAATTCGTTGTCCAATTTAATCTGTTCTATGGTCAAACTGTCAAGCGTTTGCAAAGCGGATGGTCATTCGCTTTCCATTTAGTTTAGGAAGCTTTTAAAAGTGAATTATCAATGCCTCTCACCGTTGCCTACATTTAAAATCCCAAGCCCAACATAGTGGAACATGTTGAGGCCCGAATATAGTAAAGATACTCGAGACAGCTTTGGTGCTGTTCAGAATCTCCAAAGCTTTCAAGACACACACTTTTCGAGACACATAAAGTAATTCGTGTCTATCCCTTATCTTGGTTGCGTCCCCAATTGTGTTCTTCTTTATCAAAGTCAAAGTGGAAAGTTTTTTGCCCTATCGAGAACGAGATTTCCCAGAAATATTTCTCACGTTTTTGTATAGTGTTGGAAATTCTCTTCAGAATTCATTGCTATCGTATCAATATTTCCGTGAAGAATTTGTTGTCAATTCTTTAAAGTTCAATTGAATTTTTCCTTATGTGATTGGAAAAAAGTAAAATCTTTTTGTAGGTACATATATAATATTATAATGCTTGTGACTCTTGAAATATTGTTTTTAATAACAACAGGTGTTAACGAAAGCTTGACAAAGAAAATATATTCGAAACAAAATATCAAAAATCATACAAAATAAAAAAAAAATAACCTAAAGTGGTCAATTCAAGGAAAACAAAAATTTTGCGTATGGAAGAAAACACTATAAGAATATGTTCCATAGAGGATTCGATAGAATTTGGAGAAATGCATCTTCATTTGGATTACTAAGAACTTAAAGTTTATAGAACAGAAGCTTCAGAAATAGACTGGCTCCTAAAATAGGAAAATTCTTCAATTTTCCGGAAAGTCATCCCGATGAATTGGCTTAAAGTATACACAAATATATAACTCTGTAGATAGGCCCTTTGATCAAGAAACTCGTCAAAAATTTCGTTCACCAATCAGATATCGTTCGAGGAAATGGGAACAAAACTCTGAAACCTTCCACACCAATACTCCTGAATGTGTAGCATCGACAAAACGAATGTTCATTGCAAAGACACTCTATATCTCCTAAAATCTAAAAGAATATTTCTGGAATGACTACAAATTTTCAGTCCATCAACCACGTTTCGCACGTTTATGATTCGAAAACACATGTGTCGCATAGCAAAAAACTTATCGGATTAGGAAGCTTCTTACACCAACAGCTCGGCGGGAATTCTTATACATATTGGTTCGCTACTTCCATAAGCAATGCTCTAATGAAATAGCCAGCTGCATTCCTCCCCTCAAACGATTCAACCGTAATACTCGTTCTTTTAGGAATGCCCATCAGTTTACCCTTGAGCCCAATTTCGGACGTACTATTAAGTACAGAGATTCTTTTTTTAGTCGCACTACACGAATGTGGAATGCTTTACCAGACTCAATATTTCCCACTCAATACAATGTGCAGGCATTCAAAACCAATGTGCATCGGTATCTCCTTTCAAATCCTATCCTTCCTTCATAATTACTCGCACTGTGTATAATCATTATAAGGGTATTCATATCCCCTTGAGTGCGCGTACAATATAAAAAAAAAAAAAAAAAAGCGCTTTTGATCACCTGAAACCTTCTTCCGCATGTGGGACACATATTAAAGACGACGTTGTGTAAGCTCATTTGAAGGCTCTTTAAATTATCCTGAAATCCCAACATTAACATTTTTCTATTTAATACTTAAATAAAGAAAAGCGATTCGATGTTTCAAAGCGAGTTTTCCTCGAGCTAATCTTTTAAATTTAAATTTAATGTTCAAATGGTAGACATGTGCATTCAAGAGGACACAAGCGTCCACAGGTTTTTCTCAAAACCAACCTCTGTCTACCAACTCCTACTCTCACCTCCCCGTGGTGAACATCGGGTGCCTAGTACCTCAACTGGAGATTGGGTTCCAACCCCAGTGGAAAGTTGTTGGGGGCAGCAAACGAGAGAGGGGGGGAGAGATGTGTCCACTAAGGCACCTCTCCTTATCCAGACGGCAGCGGAGGAATTCCCGAGATGGAATCAACGGTGGCGTCTACAGTTCCAGTAAGGTTGAACTACTTAGTGAACACCTTATAGGGCTTCTACGACTTATTCGGAGCCCAGGCCTATAAGGAGCGGTTTATCCGGCTCCCCGTCCTTGGAGTTATACTAAGGATCTGGCCCTCCAGGTTGGGGGTTGTGCCGTCAGGGTGACTTCCTGACCACGTAAAAATCTTATAGTTGCGAAGCACCAACAAGCCTCGGATACGGACGGATTTACTGCTGACAACCAACGCAAACGAATTAAGGACAACGAACTTCGGATATGCACGTGGAATGTTAGGTCCCTTAACAGACCACGTGCAGCCGAAGAATTAGCGGAGGCCCTAGACTGCTATAAAGCAGACATCACCGCCATCCAGGAAATACGATGGGATGGGCCGGGCAAAAAGAGGATGAAAAACTGCGATATCTACTATGGTGACTGCTACCGAGAAAACCAACAGCGCTTATTTGGATGCGGCTTTGTCATTGGAGCCAGACTTAGGCAAGAAGTCTTGAGCTATAGGTGCATCAACGAGCGCCTCATGACCATCCGCATCAAGGCTAAATTCGGCAACATTAGCCTGATATGCGCGCACGCCCCCACAGATGAGAAGGATGACAACACCAAAGATATGTTCTTCGAGCTCTTAGACAAAACATACGAGCAGTGTCCTAGCTACGATATTAAAATTGTCCTGGGCGATTTTAATGCCAAGCTAGGAAGGGAAGACATCTTTGGTGGAATAATCGGGAAAAACAGCCTGCACGACAACACTTCCGACAACGGATTCAGGCTCATAGATTTTGCTGCGGGGCGAAACGTCATGGTAGCCAGTACGCGTTTTCCACACCTCAACATCCACAAAGGAACTTGGAGATCTCCAGATCAATCTACCGTCAACCAGATTGACCATATTGCGATCGACGCCAGACACGCTTCCAGCATCATGGATGTCCGAACTTTCCGAGGAGCTAACATCGACTCGGACCACTACCTTGTTGTAGCCAAGGTAGCACTTCGGGTTTCCAGGCCCAAGGCAAAACAGGGAGATGTTGGGAGAAGGTACAACGTCGAACGGCTACAATCGCAAGAGATCGCCAAATCCTTCTCCGACCGAGTTACAAGTAACCTCTCTCGAAGTTGTGTGCCGCCAACACAATGTATAGAAAACCAGTGGCAACATTGCCAAGACGCACTCAGAGAAGCCGCCTCTGACGTGCTGGGTTTCAAGCGACCACCAACAAGGAACCCCTGGTTTGATGAGGAATGTCGGCAGGCAAATGCAGCCAAACAACAGGCACGCAAGGCGGCGCTGCATAAAAGGACGAGAGCTGCTCATGAGCTCTATGAGCAGAAGAGGCGAGAGGAACACCGACTTCTCAGAAGGAAAAAGAGAGAGCATGAGAAGCGTGCGGTCGAAGATGTTGAGAGGTTTAAAAGCAGAAACGAAGTTCGAAAGTTTTATGAACAGGTGAAACGAAATTCACAAGTACATAAACCTAGAACCGAAGGCTGCAAAGACGAAAGTGGAAACATCATAGTGGAACCGCAGTCAATGCTGAGGATATGGAAGGACCACTTCTGCAGACTGTATAACGGCGACGACGAACCGAATTCCGCTGTCAGGCAGGATGATCCATTCAACATAGACGACGAAAGCCAACAATCCCGTCCTCCCGACTTAGACGAAGTAAAGATTGCTATATCTAAGCTGAAGTCTAACAAAGCCGCTGGAGCGGATGGCTTGAATGCCGAGCTCTTTAAAGCAGCTGGAGATAAGTTGGTTAGGAGCATGCACCAACTTATCTGTAAGATATGGTCGGAAGAAAGCATGCCCGATGAATGGAACCTCAGTATTGTTTGCCCGATCCTGAAAAAAGGAGACCCTCTAAACTGCACCAATTATAGAGGAATCAGTCTACTTAACATCGCTTATAAAATCCTCTCTGCCGTAATATGTGAACGTCTAAAGCCCATCGTCAACAACCTGATAGGTCCTTATCAGTGTGGTTTTAGACCAGGAAAGTCCACAGTCGATCAAATATTCACATTACGGCAGATCCTGGAAAAAACCCAAGAACACCAAATCGACACCCACCATCTTTTCATCGATTTCAAGGCCGCATATGACAGTATCTACAGGGACGAACTGTATAGAGCCATGTCTAGTTTTGGCATCCCTGCCAAACTCGTCCGTTTGTGTAGGATGACCATGGAGAATTCACGCTGCTCCATAAAGGTTGGAAACAACTTAACTGAACCTTTCGATGTCAAAAAAGGTTTTAGACAAGGTGATGCGCTGTCATGTGATTTTTTTAACATCGTACTTGAAAGAATAGTGCAAAGCTCACACGTCAACACCAGAGGCACTATCTTTCAAAAGTCTGTCCAATTACTAGCATATGCTGATGACATTGACATAATCGGAAGAACTCAGCGTGATGTCAATGGGGCTTTTGTGAGTATTGAGGCAGAGGCGGCAAAAATGGGTTTAACGGTTAATGAGGGCAAAACAAAGTACATGCTGTCATCAAGAAAGGACCTACAACACCGACGTCTTGGTCAAAACGTCACCATCGACAGACGCAACTTTGAGGTAGTCAAGGACTTCGTCTACCTAGGCTCCGCTGTAAACGCAGAAAACAACACCAGCGCTGAGATCAAACGAAGAATAACTCTTGCTAACCGCTGTTTCTTTGGGTTAAGAAAGCAATTGAGTGGAAAAATTCTCTCTCGAAGGACCAAAGTGTCGCTATATAAGACCCTTATCATCCCCGTCCTGCTATACGGTGCAGAAGCATGGACTTTGACAAAAGCGGATGAAAGCACCTTGGGTCGTTTCGAGAGAAAGATTCTTCGTGTGATCTACGGTCCCGTATGCATCGAAGGGGAGTGGAGGAGAAGATGGAACGACGAGCTGTACGGGCTGTACAGCGACGTAGACTTAGCAAGAAGGGTAAAAGTCCAACGACTAAGATGGCTAGGTCACGTAGAGCGCATGGAAACCAATGCTCCGGCCCGGAAAGTCTTCGAATCCACACCCACAGGACAGCGCAGTAGAGGAAGACCGCGAATCAGGTGGCGCGCACAAGTGGAAGGTGACCTCACCCAACTCGGAGCGCGAAACTGGAGACATCTAGCTAGGGACCGAGCTAGATGGAGAAGTTTGTTGGGTGAGGCCCTAGTTCACACAGGACTGTAGCGCCACCTTAAGTAAGTAAGTAAGTAATCTTTTAAATTAGCTCTGAAACTTCTCAAGAAAACTATAAACTTCTTTGTCAAAATTAAGATTTTTCAAAGTGATTAAAAATGCCATCCATAATTTATATACGGGAGGAAGGTGATCGGCCGTTACTTGTAGATTTCTGCAACTTGATTGTCTTTAAACGGTATGTTCTTAGGTTTTGATCTTAAAAAGTTGTTGTGATATATTATTTTTTACCAAAATTCTTTAAAAACGCTTTCACTTCAGTTGGCTATGAAGGCTATGACGCGGAATGCTGTGAAGTCTGTCTTTCCCAAAAACTTGCGTCGTTGTTCTATATATCGGTCTAGGAACAGGGCAAAGCTTCCCTGTAACTGTCCACTCTTCTTAGTTAAGGTATCAATTTGTATCCATGTGTATCATATTTGTTTTAGCTGTTTTTTTTTTTTAAATTGAACAAATCTCTTCAAAATGTAATAAGTCGAATTCTAATGCGTCTTCTTTTTTTCTTCTGTGGCATGAAACGATCCAAATCACATTTAAGGCATTCACAGTTTGCTTGTGAATCGATCACAGGTTGTGTCTGTGGTTAATTTTTTTAGCTGTGCCACATTGAGCTCAGCCAGCCCTCCTTGTAAAATTCTAAACGTGCAATGAAAAACCTTTTGCAGAAAAATAATTGTAGAGACTTGACATATATTTTTGGTAAGAATATATTTACAAAATTTCATCCCAAAATATCCCTGTCAAACTTATCTACTTGTGCAGAATGACGATGGAGAATGAATGCTGCCCTATCGAAAAAGGTTTAAGGCAAGGCGATGCACAGTCATGCGACTTCTTCAACATCGTTCTGGAAAGAACGATTTTTGGTCCCGTCTGCATAAATGGGGAGTTGAGGAGAAGATGCAACGACGAACAGTACATGCTGTACAGCGACACTGACCTGGTTAAAAGAATAAACGTCCAACGACTTAGATTTAGTGGCGCAGAGAGGACCTCAACCAACTTGGAGTGTGAAATTGAAGACAGCTAGCTAGGGACCGAACTGGCTGGAGACGCATGTTGGTTGAAGACCAGGTCCGCCACGGACTGTAGCACCACCTAAGTAGGTAAGTAAGTTGATTATCTCAAAAATCTGGGACCCCTGAAATGTACATACAGAGAGGATTACAAACAAGAAACGACAACCGAGTACACGACCAGTAAACAGTGTTGCCGTTTAAGTGACTTTGACAATATATTTAACCGAATTTCAAAAGTTTTAAATAGCATTTTGTATTTAATAAACTATAGCTATTGTATAGCCTATTCGACAAATTGGTGCACATAAACATTCCATGACCAGACCATGGTTATAAGTACCTAAATCGGGTTAGGGGGCACGGGATACCTACGACAAATATCACACCACAACTTTTGTCTACAAACCGTGGAGATAGCATTAATTATAAATTTAATTTATGACCATATTTCATAATTAAACATTCTCAACTGACATTTTTTAATATTATCTAGGTACCTATACTTATACATAAGTATGTATACATATATAATACAAAAGCCACATCTCTCGAATTTTAATCTTCTGAATGTCTTTGTGCGGGTATAGCAAAAATACACAACCAACAACTTGATGACCTATAGCAAACTTCAATTATTATTATCATTCTCATCTGAGGCTAATAAATTAATTTGCAAGTTGATCCTTTTAAATTTATTTTCCCTTTTATCATGATTTGGTTTGATTATAGAAGCTTATATATTTTTGTATGTTATACCAGCATAATACACCCTATTTTATATATATAAACATTGGACACATACATCCATAGCTAGATTATATTGTACACAATCTACAAACCTATGTTTGTTTATAGTCAATCCTAAAATAGTAACTTAACCTTTAAAAAGCTTCTAGAAATTATAGTTTAACTAACAAAAGACAAACAAAAAAAATATTTATATTATTTTAAGCGTTTCATGTTTATCGTTATAAAAATAGCAAATGGGCTAAAAGGTCAATCAATAATGATGTGTAAAATAGATTATATAGTCGCTTATGGATATTTTTAAAATTTAAGGGTACGCGAGTATGTCAATATTCCAAGAAGACATTCTAAAAGAACGTACCATCTTTACATACGTTTGTGTACGTTAATATCTTATTCATGATGAAGTATAATTTATTGCATTTTAAATGTCGATTAACTGATTGAACATTATATTTTTATATTGATATTATTTTAATCAAGTCCTCTACCGTTAAAAGAATAACGGCTGGTTGCCTGCGTAAGCAGAAAAAATGTCGTCTTTTTTCTGTCCCACTAACAAACGAATACTTATTTAAAGGATTAAGATGTCGTCAGTTCGAATTTCACCTTTAAATTTTTCCATCACATCAGATTTTTAAAACATGTCCATTTTAAAAAGCTAAAAACAACTAAAAACGGGATTTTTTAAGGGCAAGTTAAAACTCGAAATATCTTTTAACAATAAATTGTACGATGATTTTTCAAAGTAACGGGTCATCCATTTTTCGGTTTCAAAAGTATTGGGCTGGAATTCGACATCTGTAAAATTAAGTTGTTAAACCAATTTTTTTTCTTCAGTTGAAAGTCTGACAACTTTAGGAATTAGGACTGTGTTACGGCACATTATGGGGTATTTTGCATTTGGATCTACACCTACATATGTACATACATCCAAATAAAGTCCAGCTTACACAACAACTGAAGCGAGCTGACCATTCACAACGTCGTTGATACGTCCAATGAGTGCTGTTGTTCAACAGCGATTTTTCGAACAAAATTTTCTTCAGCGGCGAAGCACGTTTCTCACTCGATGGGCATGTTAATAAACAAAATTGTCGTATTTGGGGTTCTGAGAATCATCAAGTAATTGAAGAGAGGCCATTCGATCCACCAAAACCAAAAGTCACTGTTTGGTCCGGAGGTGTGATTGGACCTTACTTCTTCGAAAACGACGATAGAACGACTGATATGATAACCGACTTATTTTTACCTGCTATTGAAGAATACGACTTGGAGAATATGTGGCTTCAACAAATCGGTGCCACATGCCACACAACTCAAGCGAATATGGCTTTATTGCAAGCTGGCTGCGTAATTTCTCGTCGTGGCGATATCAACTGGCCACCAAGATCATGCCATTTGACTGGCTACGCGAAAGACCGTGTTTATGCAGATTAACCTTTAACTCTTGAACACTTAAAAACCAACATTCGTCAAGTTATGGCTGAGATACCGCCCAATATTAGTCAAAAAGTGGTCGAAAATTACCTCAAAAGAATCGATGCTAGCAACAGTTCGAGTGGTGGTCATTTCAATGATGTAGAGTTTCACACATAATGTCATAAGGTTCAATTTTATAATTAAAAGGAAATATCATGAAAAAAATATTTTGTATAATATGTTTTATTTACGTTTACTTTTGAAAATGGATAACCCTGTACTATAGAATATTAACAAACAGTTTTCGATTGCAACTGTTCGAAATGTCCATTATGCAGCTTCTCAGCAAAACAACTGCAGATTATGTTGAAAATCTCAAAACTACTTTCAAAAACGGTGCTGCTCTGTCTACCGCATTGGTTTCCTTTTCCTGATAATACCCTGAAAAAACTCTTGAGATAATTCTTTGATCTAGGCTCGAATTGAGCCTTATATAGGTTTTTTCAATATGGGCGGGTAGATGTTGTTAATGTCAATCGTGGCGTTTGCTGTGTGGCACGCAGCGCCCGTCCTGGTGGAACCACATGTCCTCTAGGTCCATATGGTTCAATTTGGGCCATAAGAAATTAGTTATCATTGTTATGTAGCGCTCGCTGTTGACGGTGACCGCCTCAATAACGTCGTTTTCAAAAAAGTGCGGACCTGCTGGACCTGCTGGTCATGAACTTTGAGCTTCTGGGTCAGTTGGATCTTGTACGGGTGTAGGCCCAAGTCCCGACGCAAAAGTCTGCGAAAGGCCGAGTTCTTGTGCACGGCAAGGAATAGACTGCCTCGGGTTCTGCTGCACACTTTCACGGACCTCTCTTAACCTCTCGTTTCAAATTTGGCCACCAAACGTTGAAGAGTCGACTGTGAAGGGAGACACGTCTACCGTAAAATGGGCACAATGCGTGCAACGTTTGCGTTAACGAACACTCATTTTGAAAATAAAGTTTTATTATTTGAACGTGTTTAATCGTGTGATGCTTTGGCATATACAACTGAATAATAAACAAAAGATTTGACAGATGTCACCAAAACAAAATGGCTGCCACGGGCGCCAAAATCTGCCCGTTCCAATTAAAAAACTCTATACATGAAAGTCAAACGTATTAGCCATTAACAACTATTTAATGCCTTGTATTTTGTATTATTTAAAAATGGGATCCATCCTAAATAGCTACACTCCTTACAGCTATAGAATTACAATCACATAAGAAGATGAAAACTTTTGCTTATTATATTCAACAATCATGCAGTCATTCTTTAAAGAAGGTATCTGTATCTATTGACAACATTTAAATGCCCCAGAGACAGAGTCGTCAATAAAGTACCTATACATCCTTATTATTTGCTCTCATAAATAAAACAAGCAGAAGTATACATATATTTTAGGGTATGAAATGTATATCCATTTAACATTCACCTTTTGGGCAAAAGAAGAAGAATCAATCGAAAGTTTAAATGTACATAAATTGATGAAAACACAAAATAAAAATGAGAAAATTCACAGAAATCGTTGACTTAATTGGATTTCCAATGAACCATCATCAGTGAGTTCTCGTTATAAATTGAGGCCAAAATTCATTCCAGTTGAATGAAATCCTTAATTGAGCATTACCTCAGGTCGTATCATATTATTTATTCAGGTTGGTAGAAAGTACAGGAATTTTACAAGGTGACCCAAAAGTAGCCATATATTCATCTTAAAAATAAACACCTATAAAAAGACTGAAATTTTTGTCCATAGTGAAAAATTATGCGTTGAAATTCTTTCGTTCTCGGTAGTGACAACTTTTGCGTCCTGAATTTAACACCAAACCAAACATTTCATTTGAAAGACCAAATAAATCTTATTTCGAAAAAAATTCTTTTTATTTCAAGATTTCTTATTAATCTACCACAAAAACATTATAAGCTTATGCATCATAGACATAGTCCCTCGTTTTCAATGTTCTCAAATTTGGTTCTATCAGCGTGGCCCAATGTCACAGCAGATTTAAAGCCTATTTGTTTTTTTCGTATGTGTATTTGAGACACATCGTAACTCTTTCCTTATAAGAAATATATTATATATTGGCAGGATATTATATACATATGTATTATATACAATTGGCAGGATTCTTAAATATATCCAGTTTTGTTGTTGCGGTGGGTATTGTGGATCGGATGTGGGTTTGAGATTGGGCTTAATGGAGAATTTTAGAAATATATCTTTGCTGTAGAAGATATTACAGCTTTGAGCACTGAATCGCCTTCAAATAAATTCTTGGCATATGCTATTTATTTTTTCGACAATGTCCTTCGAATTTTGACATAAAATAGAGAGGGAAGCACGAGTATAATACGCAAGTATACAGTATACAATAAAAAGAATAGCATAGAAAATTATGATTTAAAAGAACAGAATAAATGCAATGTATCACATCATTAAATTTTGGTATGGACAAAACAGTAAAAAGGCAGAAATGGTATATTAGATTATGTATTGTTGAGAGTATTGCTGAAAGTAAACAAAGCTATTGTTTCAAATGGAATTGTATATTTAAGGCAACAATTTTGTTCTTTGAGCCCCCGCAGACTGCAGACTTTTTATCGGCCGATAGTTTGGTCGGCTTCTTAATCAGTGTGGAGAGGAATGCATATGCGCACACTACAGCGATTCAGTATCGGCCGATAAAAAAGTTTGATAGGCTACCCGATTACATTCAAACTAATCTGTCGGTCAACTATCGGCCGACTGTTTAATCAGTATTGGCGCATACACGCCTGCGCATACATGACGATTGTTTAATCGGCCGATAGTTCAGTTCGCTCTGTGATTTGGCGTTGTGTGCGTGTATTTTGAATATGGCGTCGCCCAAATCACAATTGCTGATTCGAGAATAGTCGATCGACTGTTGGATAGTCTGCGCCCTGTTCACCAACCAAACTCTTTAGTTGGCTCGGTGTGCGCACTTTCAGCCCAACCCGACCAAAATATCGGCCGATAAAAAGTCTGCAGTCTGCGGGGGCTCAAATGATACAATTTAATCACTTCTTTCTCTTATTTATAAACGACATCTCTTTTTTCAACTTCTATTCCATTAAATTATTACGCTAAAGAGAGTATTTTCCACTTTTCATTCGTTTCTAGGCATATCGGTTATGAAACTAAAACGGCAACGTCTTGTTCAAGGGGGAATTATAATCGTTGTTAAATTTAATGTTTCAAAAACTCAAAACTATATTCTGTCGTTAATACCGTAACCACTCCCAATTTCGCTTTGTAGAACATACATCAACCAATTAGATTTGAGTATATAAGAGATCACCTCTTTTGGAATGATAACATATTCCTTATTGCCAAAAATGCTGCTAGTTGCTTAGGATTTCTCCAAAGTAAAGATGCAAACATTTTCCACATTTCTGATGTGGCTTTAATTTAAGAGCCTTTATTTGACCAAAATTTTAATATAACTCGTATATTTGGGCGGAATGGCATCCCCGCTATTGCTCTGAAGAGATGTTCTTCAACGCTGGCAAAACCACTGCGTAAATTTTTTCATCTGTCCTGTTCCTCAAGCAGGTCTCGTTCCGAGCGGATGGAAAACAGTATTTGTTCAGCCCATGCCAAATAAAGGCGAATCTTCCTCACCCTCTAATAACTTACCAAATGCACTTACGTCGGAACAGTGGAGCAACATTTTACATGATCTTATTAAAAATGCGTGCTTTCGGTTTTCTCTTCTTCTTGGATTAGTAATTACTATATTCCTTTTCAGACTCACTGTAGAACTGCAACGACAAAATATGGTAAGCTCATTTAATTCCGACTTTAGCAGCATTTTACAATTGGGAATAACAAACTTACTTACTTACTTAAGGTGGCGCTACAGTCCGGGGCGGACCTGGGCCTCAACCAACATGCGTCTCCAGCCAGCTCGGTCCCTAGCTAGCTGTCTCCAGTTTCGCACGCCAAGTTAGTTGAGGTCATCGAGAAAGAACTAATAGAGAGAACCAACTTCGACGGTTGCTCTCTTTTTGCCTACAAGCTGTGATTTGGCCACCGACTTGCATATGTATTAACTCCATATAAAAAAAATGTGGGGAACAAATACTTATGCAAGTTTGTGCACATACTCACCACGAGAGAGAGAAAAAACTTTTCTCTATTTTCTCTCTGCTCACCACCTTTTAAAAATGGCGACCACCTTTGAAAAATGGCGGTAGTCAGCTGTTCAGAGGTGTTCAAAGAAAATTCAAAATTGTGTATGAACAACTTTTTGGTACTCTCATTGTGTTCGTTTGAGAGTAATATGAGAAAATGAGAGTAAGAGGTTTCGAAGAGACGGAGACGAGGAAATTTGGTTCTCTCATTTAGTTTTTTCTCTCTGGTTGAGGTCTTCACCCATCTGAGTGCGCCACCTGAGTCGCGGTCTTCCTCTGCTGCGCCGTCCCTCGGGATTGGATTCGAAGACCTTCCGGGCTGGAGCGTTGATGTCCATTTGCTCTGCTAACTAGGTCAGTGTCGCTGTACAGCCCGTACAGTTCATCGTTATATCTTCTCCTCCATTCTCCACCTATACGTACGGGACCAAAAATCACCCGAAGAATTTTTCTCTCGAAGCATCCTAAGACGTTCTCATCTTTTTTGACAGCGTCCAGGCCTCAGTGACATAAATGAGAACCGGGATGATGAGTGTCTTATAGATGGTGATTTTAGATGCTCGAGAGAGGACTTTACTTCTCAATTGCCTTCTAAGTCCAAAAAAGCAGCGATTTGCAAGAGTTATTCTTCGTTTGATTTCAGCGCTGGTGTCGTTGTCTGTGTTTCGATAAAGAGATGGTGGGTATCGATTTGAAGCTCCTGGTTGTTGACGAACGGCTTCAAACGTTCACATAATACGGCAGAAAGGATCTTATATGCAATGTTAAGGATCCCTCTGTAGTTGGCGCAATTTAAAGGGTCTCCTTTTTTATGTATCGGGCAAACTATGCTGAGATTCCACTCATCGGGCATGCTCTCTTCCGACCATATTTTGCAGATGAGTTGGTGCATGCTCCCTACGAAGTCATCGCCTGCTGCTTTAAATAGTTCGGCAGCGATGTCGTCAGCTCCAGCAGCTTTGTGACTTCACTTAAGATATAGCTATCTTCACTTCGTCTAGGTCGGGTAGGCGGAATTGTTGATCTGCGTCGCCTAGGTTGAGTGGTTCTATCTCCCTTACAGCGGAATTCGGTTCGTCATCGCCGTTATATAATTTGGAGAAGTGGTCTTTCCATATTCTCAACATAGACTCCGGTTCTACTACGATGTTCCCCTGATCGTCTTTACAGGCTTCGGTTCGTGGCTAGTACCCTTGGGAGGTTTTTTTTACCTTTTGGTAAAATTTACGAACCTCATTCCTGTTGTGACATCCCTCTATCTCCTCGATCGCGCGCTTCTCGTGCTCTCTTTTTTTCCATCTAAGAGGCCGGTGTTCCTCTCTCCTCTTCTGCTCGTAGAGCTCGCGAGCAGCTCTGGTCCTTCTGTGCAGCGCCGTTTTATATGCCTCTTGTTTCGCTGCGTGCGCTTGCGGGCATTCGTCGTCAAACCAAGGGTTTCGCTGTTGTGGACGTATGAAACCTAGCACTTCAGAGGCGGCATCTCTGATGGCTGCAAGGCAATGTCGCCACTGGTTTTCAATGCTTAATGCAGGCAGCATAGGACTCCTTAAGAGATTACTAGAGACTCGATCGGAAAAGGACATGGCAGTCTCTTGCGATTGTAGCCGTCTAACGTCGAAACTTCTCACAGTACTTCCTTGTTTTGGCTTGGACAGGGATATCCGTAGCCGTACCTTGGCTACAACGAGGTAGTGGTCCGAGTCAATGTTAGCCCCTCGGAAAGTTCGAATATCCTGTATACTGGAGAAGTGTCGTGCGTCGATCGCAATGTGGTCAATCTGGTTGACAGTTGATTGATCAGGAGGTTTCCATGTCCCCTTGTGGATATTAAGATGTGTGAACTGCGTATTAGCTACCAGAACGTCTCGCCCCGCAGCGAAATCGATCAGCCTGAATCCGTTGTCGGAGGTGGTGTCGTGCAGGCTGTATCTCCCGATTGTGCCACCAAAGATGTCTTCTCTTCCTAGCTTGGCGTTAAAATCTCCTAAGATAATTTTAATGTCATAGCCAGGGCACTGCTCATATGTATGTCTTGTCCAAGAGCTCGAAGAATATGTCTTTGGTGTCTTCATCTTTCTCCTCTGTTGGGGCATGCGCGCATATTAGGCTTATGTTGGCGAATTTAGCCTTGATGCGGATTTTCGTGATGCGCTCGCTCACACTGTTGAAACTCAAGACTTTTTGCCTGAGTCTAGTTCCAACAACAAATCCACACCCAAATAGACGCTGCCTTTGTTCTCGGTAGCAGTCGCCGTAGTATATATCGCAGTCTTTTAGTTTGCGTTGCCCGGTCCATCCCATCGCACTTCTTGGATGGCGGTAATATCTGCCTTGCAGCAGTTTGGGGCTTCCGCTAATTATTCGGCTGCACGTGGTCTGTTAAGGGACCTAACATTCCACGTACAGATCCGAAGTTCGTTGTTTGTTGTTATTTCGTTTGCTTGGGTTGTCAACAGTGAATCCGTCCGTATCCGAGGCTTGTTGGTGCTTCGCAACTAATGTATTTTTTACGTGGTCAGGAAGTCACCCCGACGCACAGTGCGTCGATCGTATGGGGAAAGTGGACAAAATTCTATTTTCCGTAGTAAAGTTGATTTTTAGTAGCAAAATTATTTTAAATGCAATAATCAATGAGTTTCTCCAAAATTCGTGTCATATTTACGCCCCTTGCCACGCCCACTTCTGAATATCGATTATATCTCAAGATCGACTTGAACAATTTGATTGAAAATTAGGTATTTAATTTTGTAGCTAAGTTTAGAAGCACAAAAAAAGTCATGTCCACCCACTGACACGCCCACTGTTAAAGATTTTGTTACAACATACACTGTCCAAAAATATATTTTTAAAAACTTTAAAACAAAAACAAAAGACAAAAAAATTTAAAAAAAACATAAATATTTCAAACATATATGTACATATTTATGTGTATTTATTTAAATTAAAATTATTTAAGAATCCGAGTCAGATTGTTCAATATCTTCAAAACTAGAAGTAAAAAAAGGCGAAGAGGTATCAATGCCTTCGCTTGTTTGGAGGTATCGAGCAATTTCTTCTTGACATTTCTTACATAATCTCAGCTCTTTTTTTCTAAGATTAGAAATTAAAGGATCGGACCTGAGAAGCAAGATCGTCAAAATGTCCTGGTTAGTGTTAACACGGGATGACTTTATTGCGTGACCAAACCGATTTTTTCGGAATTCCTTACGTGTTGCTTCAAGCGCTTCTTCGGACAGTAAACCAATTGAAATTTCGAAAGACGATATAATGTCTGGCCCATGAATTAAAAGTTTATGCACACTTATTGGCATGTAGTACCAACTGTAAAGCTCTAAATATAATTCCCTTACTTCAGCGAGTAATACAGATAATTGACTTATATCAACAGTTAGTCCTGAAGCCAAAACTCTCAAGACTATTGAAAATTTGTATATAAGCCGTTAATCAATTCCTGTAATTTCCGTTGTTAGCTGTGAGTTCTTGAAAAATCTCCTTGCTGTATTGCCATCATTTGTCGAACCGAAACCAGGCTTAGGCCTGTCGATATTAAGACACAACTGTGTTTTTAACATGGTTTGAATTTGTTTTTTTTTTTTTTCATCAAACACTTTCTTGTTTTCGGAGTCTTTTTCAACTCGACAAGCATTCGAAGCACTGAATGAAGAGTGAATAAACCAAATCGGAAATTTTCTTCAATTACTGGTTTTTCATGCGCTTGCACCAAATTCATTTCCTTAGGAGTTGCTCCACAAAGAAAAAATTTTGATGCACAATTGGTGTTTGATAAAATGTTACATATGCTCCCATCCACCATTGCAAATATCAACTTAAATGAAATGTTTAAAATTAAGGCGTTTTTGGTTATGGTCTTGGGAGTGGGTTGTTCTATAAAAAGGAAAAAAAATAAAATATCTGCTACATGTTTCCTCATTTCTTACAAGTTCTGGGCATTTCTTAATGATTATGAACTTAATCGGACGGCAAAACATAGTAGAAGAACATCTAAGATTTTTCCATAACTCAACACCGGTAGTTTCTTCAACCAATTTTAAAGGTGATAATGCTATCAAAAAAAGATACTCATCCGTGTTTTTCGAATCGAAAAAAACTTGTTTATATTGGCTATGACCGGAACTTCCGTCAAAGCCCCATTTAGATGTGAGAATGGCATGTGTGTCGCCCTTTACTTCAGAAATATCGGCAATACTTTCAACAGTTTTTTCGAGAAGTTCCTGAAGGTCAACAGAGGCAGTGGTTTCCGAAACTTCTCTTTTTTTCGGAAGCATTTGCTTTTTGAAATTTCTCAACTTACTATATAAACTAGGAAATAAATCCTTATGAAAATCGTTAACTACAGGTCTCAATATATTATATTTTTTTCGGAAAGATCAAGATCTAAGTATAGTGCTAACATATCTTTAAGTGGTAATTTTTTTTTCCATCTTACAAGAATCAACTCCAATACCAGAGGAATGTTCGGAAACTTCCGCAGTGAATCTCAGCTCTTCAGATGAATTGGAGGCTAAAAGATTCACAATTCTTCTTTTTTTCGTCTTTATTGACGCATCTTAAAATGGATCTTGAGGTCTGCCCCGACTAGTTTATGGTCCATCATTAGACGATGTACTCTGTAAGTGATTTAAAATGCTGACAGGAAGTGTAAAATTGTTATTGAACCAAGCCTCGTGTCGCTTCTTGAAAAGAGTATGATTCCTTGAACATAGCTTCTATTTCCGTTCCAAGTTTCTATCAAAGTTTTTAATTTTGGATCTTAAATTATTTTTTATTGTAACGGGACAATTATTTACTCTTAAGTCAGTAAAAATTGAAGTTAAAATATTTTCAATTCTCGATTTTTTAACGAAAGAAATCCATTTTTCATACATTTGTTGATTTTTAATGGTTGGACTTTGACCTTCAAAAAGTTGAATATTTTAAAGGTTAGCAAAGATTAGCAAAAAGCTTTTGCATTTTTGCAAAGAAGAATAATAGGACAATGCAATGACACTAAACATTCTGCTACAGCTTGCTACAGTCTTTTTAAAAGCTTAACCAAAGTGAAAAAATGCCTTAAAAATAACCTTTTTTTTCAATAATTCATCTAACTTACAAATTATTTCAAAAACCAAATATAATTAGTCATACCAGCTCTAAATGAATCCAATATTAATAACCACTGTCCAAAAAAAATTTCCTTCTATTACTTTTCTTTCACCAGCTAAATCACTTTGCAAAAAATCGCGTTTCACAACAAGACTGACTATAATTACCTTATTATGTCTTAAACAAGTCCGCTAATCTATCATATAAAAAAAGCAAACAACAAAAAAACTATAATTAATAGTTATTCAACATGTGCTAGACCCGAATCAAAGCCTAGTAGAACAAAATTGCATTTTTTATTTTTTTATTTTTGTCCACTGGTCAACGCACTGTGCGACGGCACAACCCCCAACCTGGAGGACCAGATCCTTAGTATAACTCCAAGGACGGGGAGCCGGATAAACCGCTCCTTATAGGCCTGGGCTCCGAATAAGTCGTAGAAGCCCTATAAGGTGTTCACTAAGTAGTTCAACCTTACTGGAACTGTAGACTCCACCGTTGATTCCATCTCGAGAATTCGTCCGCTGCCGTCTGGATAAGGAGAGGTGCCTTAGTGGAAACACCTCTCCCCCCTCTCTCGTTTGCTGCCCCCAACAACTTTCCACTTGGGTTAGAACCCAATCTCCAGTTGAGGTACTAGGCACCCGATGTTCACCGCGGGGAGGTGAGAGTAGGAGTTGATAGACAGAGGTGGGCTTTTGAGAAAAAACCTGTGGACGCTTGTGTCCTCTTGAATGCACATGTCTACCATTTGAATATAATAACAAACAGTGTGGAATTTAATGCTTCGAAAACCCAAAGCTTTTTTATATAGTTAAAGCGAGATATACATATTCTTGACACTATTCATGAGCAGGAACATCTCGAGTAACATCACCATGTGTCATGTCTCGAAAAAAATTTGGTCTACACTAGATTTAAAGCGCTCAAGGTGCTTGCTATCTCTAAGCAGATCGCTTATAAGCTCTATAATCGGTGTTATAACCGGTCACTGTCTAATAGGACAAAACTGATTTTCATTTAGCTTAGAAGAAAGCGTCAAGGTGCTTATTTGTTGTAGACAAATGTGCGTGTTTGGTGTTTAAAGTCATCCTATGATCACACCACTTAAGACCTATCAAAACTGGCAAGAAAAATTGATTTTGAATGTATGGTGACTTTCTGCATGAGTACAACAGTCGAGAGCAATTAATATCTAACTTTTACAACAACTTTAATATCAGAGTTTATTTGTGAATTTGTTTACTCATAAAGAATTTTAATTTCATCTTATTTGATGAATAAAAGGCAAGCGTGTAAAAAAAGTTCTTTTTTTTAACGATATTGTTTAGTTTTCAATACTGTATTCCAAAATATGGTAATTTTATAATGCTGAATAATGAACCATACACTGTATACTATATTTATATTAGTATTATATATATTAGAACACCTATGGAGTCAAAGTAATTGAAATTTGTCACAAATTTCAATTCTATAGAAATGCTTAATTGCCATGTCACCTCAAAATATATCAATTAAATAAATAATATGCATAAAAAGTGCACTTTTTTTTAAATTAATCAACAGATTCAGTGAGGCGAAGAACCAATACGGATAATAATTAAAAAAACTCGTTAATTGAGCAAAATCTTTATCTAAAGTTGAGTCTTATGTAATTACATTAAATTAATTCCACACGCATTCAAATTCCGTCTCATAAACTCATAATAATGCGCGAAACGTATGTTTCCCAATTGCAATCAATAAATTGTCGTTAACACGCGTCTATATTACTTTATTGTTGTCAAATTTACATAAAGCTTTTAGTCATCATGGTGGATCAGATCGCACGAATCCTTGTTTGCGTTTTATGAAGTGTACACCGAGATAATGTACGTAATGTATCAATAAACCCAAAGGATAATAAATGAAAGTGTAATTATAAATCCTTCTAAACCAATTAATATTCTACATCTTTTGGCACGCGTTATTTCTCCATATACCATAATCCTAAAGCCTATATATATTTATTCATATAATAATCGAGTCTAGGAACGAGTAAGTGCGTTATCCTTGAACTCTGAAACTGAAACCCAATCTCTATGTTCTTCCATCATTTGTATAAACTGATAGAAGCTTCCTCAGAGTGTATATGGAACACATATTATTTATCATCAGCCTGATGAAGGGGAGTCTAAAGTGCTCCATTAGAAGACTTAATCAAGAATATCGATTTCTATCCAACTAAGTGTTGGCTGTAAGATGTTATAGTTTGTAGAATCAAAAGTAAGTATAGATACTGGAAAACTCTACCTATGCTTATAAAACTTTTGTTCGTCGGAAACAGCCTTCTGGTTTCATCCTCATCGTCTTCGCACTATAGAGCCAATGCCGATGAGGAAGGTGTCTTCCTGATCCTGACTAGAGGCAATTTTACTATCAGCGTTTACATGCATAAATATTTCTTGTGCAAATATTATTTTTAGATTCTTCGTACTGTTTTAAATTCATCGAACTAAATTGTTATAATACTTGAAATTTTTTTAATGTACATACCTATGGATTTTCTTGCTATATGAGCAGAGCATGCTATTTAGTATCATTTTGGGGGGAGAAAAATTAAATGTGGTTAGAGATTCACGTAAGAAAAAAGTATAGATAATTTCAATTAAAATAAGACTTTAACAAAATAAAGTGTTCAAATAAATCAAGGAAATAGAAATCCTTTTGGAACATGTTAAGCTGATAAGCTATAAGTCTTACTTACTTACTTAAGGTGGCGCTACAGTCCGGGGCGGACCTGGGCCTCAACCAACATGCGTCTCCAGCCAGCTCGGTCCCTAGCTAGCTGTCTCCAGTTTCGCACGCCAAGTTGGTTGAGGTCCTCACCCACCTGAGTGCGCCACTTGAGTCGCGGTCTTCCTCTACTGCGCCGTCCCTCGGGATTGGATTCGAAGACCTTCCGGGCTGGAGCGTTGATGTCCATTCGCTCTACATGACCCAGCCATCTAAGCCGTTGGACTTTTATTCTGCTAACTAGGTCAGTGTCGCTGTACAGCCGGTACAGTTCGTCGTTATATCTTCTCCTCCATTCTCCATCTATACGTACGGGACCAAAATCACCCGCAGATTTTTTCTCTCGAAGCATCCTAAGACGCTCTTATCTTTCTTTGACAGGGACCAGGCCTCAGCGCCATAAATGAGAACCGGGATGATGAGTGTCTTATAGATGGTGATTTTAGATGCTCGAGAGAGGACTTTACTTCTCAATTGCCTTCTAAGCCCAAAGAAGCAGCGATTTGCAAGAGTTATTCTTCGTTTGATTTCAGCGCTGGTGTCGTTGTCTGTGTTTATAGCGGTGCCTAGGTAGACAAAGTCCTTAACTACCTCGAAGTTATAGCTATCCATGGTGACGTTTTGTCCAAGACGTCGTTGTTCTATGTCCTTTTTTGATGACAGCATATACTTGGTCTTGCCCTCATTGACCACTAAAACCATCTTCTTCGCTTCCGTCGCAATGCTCAAAAACGCTCCATTGACATCACGCTTTGATCTTCCAATTATGTCAATATCATCTGCGTATCCGAGTAATTGGATGGACCTTTGGAAGATTGTGCGTCTAGTGTTGACGGTTGAGTTTTGCACAATTCTTTCCAGAACGATGTTGAAGAAGTCGCATGACAGTGCATCGCCTTGTCTAAAACCTTTTTTGACATCAAATGCATCGGTGAGATCTTTTCCGAACTTGATGGAGCAGCGTGCATTCTCCACCGTCATTCTGCACAAACGGATAAGTTTGACAGGGATGCCAAAACTAGACATTGCTCTGTAGAGCTCTTCCCTATGGATGCTGTCATACGCGGCTTTAAAATCGATAAAGAGATGGTGGGTATCGATTTGAAGCTCCTGGTTTTTTTTTCCAAGATCTGCCGTTTTGGCTTGGACCGGGATAGCCGTAGCCGTACCTTCGCTACAACGAGGTAGTGTTCCGAGTCAATGTTGGCCCCTCGGAATGTTCGGATATCCTGTATACTGGAGAAGTGTCGTGCGTCGATCGCAATGTGGTCAATCTGGTTGACGGTTGATTGATCAGGAGATTTCCATGTCCCCTTGTGGATATTGAGATGTGTGAACTGCGTAGTAGCTACCAGAACGTCTCGCTCCGCAGCGAAATCGATCAGCCTGAATCCGTTGTCGGAGGTGGTGTCGTGCAGGCTGTATCTCCCGATTGTGCCACCAAAGATGTCTTCTCTTCCTAACTTGGCATTAAAATCTCCTAAGACAATTTTAATGTCATAGCCAGGGCACTGCTCATATGTATGTCTTGTCCAAGAGCTCGAAGAATATGTCTTTGGTGTCTTCATCTTTCTCCTCTGTTGGGGCATGCGCGCATATTAGGCTTATGTTGGCGAATTTAGCCTTGATGCGGATTTTCGTGATGCGCTCGCTCACACTGTTGAAACTCAAGACTTTTTGCCTGAGTCTAGTTCCAACAACAAATCCACACCCAAATAGACGCTGCCTTTGTTCTCGGTAGCAGTCGCCGTAGTATATATCGCAGTCTTTTAGTTTGCGTTGCCCGGTCCATCCCATCGCACTTCTTGGATGGCGGTAATATCTGCCTTGCAGCAGTTTAGGGCTTCCGCTAATTGTTCGGCTACACGTGGTCTGTTCAGGGACCTAACATTCCACGTACAGACCCGAAGTTCGTTGTCCTTATTTCGTTTGCTTGGGTTGTCAACAGTGAATCCGTCCGTATCCGAGGCTTGTTGGTGCTTCGCAACTAGAAGATTTTTACGTGGTCAGGAAGTCACCCCGACGGCACAACCCCCAACCTGGAGGACCAGATCCTTAGTATAACTCCAAGGACGGGGAGCCGGATAAACCGCTCCTTATAGGCCTGGGCTCCGAATAAGTCGTAGAAGCCCTATAAGGTGTTCACTAAGTAGTTCAACCTTACTGGAACTGTAGACGCCACCGTTGATTCCATCTCGAGAATTCGTCCGCTGCCGTCTGGATAAGGAGAGGTGCCTTAGTGGAAACACCTCTCCCCCCTCTCTCGTTTGCTGCCCCCAACAACTTTCCACTGGGGTTAGAACCCAATCTCCAGTTGAGGTACTAGGCACCCGATGTTCACCGCGGGGAGGTGAGAGTAGGAGTTGATAGAAAGAGGTGGGTTTTGAGAGAAACCTGTGGACGCTTGTGTCCTCTTGAATGCACATGTTAACCATTTGAACATCAAGCTATAAGTCAGATGGGCATTAATTGCAAAGTCGATGTCCCGTCCCCAGTACCGATCAAGCTTAATAACAAGAAATACAAGTCATGACAAAATGAAAAGTAGAAATAAGTTGACTTTAGCACTGAAGTCGAAATAAGGATTAGTAAAGCTTAATCTCTGCCATATAGGAACTGCCAAAATGTTATAATAAACATGTTAACATTAATACAAGGGTGGTTCATATTTAGACTTATTTCTGAAGTTAAAATAACAAAAAAAAAAACAAAACTACACTTCGCTTCAACTGAATACGCACAAACATTTTCGAAAATGATTTTTGTGACAGCTGTAAAGTATTTCATACGTTAAGAAGATTTTTTTTTTTGAGTCCATTGCATAGGTAGAACCAGCCCCTTCGAGAGGGGGGGGAGGGGGTGGAAACCCCCGGACCCGGGATTTTCTAGGGGCCTGTAAAATTAAAAGCAATGAAGAGAGTGTATTTTTGTTTTAATATATACTCTATATTCATCATCAACATACCTATTCCCACTTATTTTTAGGGGCCCGAAAATTTAAAATCATTCATGCTTCCGCAATCGGGCCCCTGTTTGCATGTTATTTACCAATCTATCAGTCACAAGATTGTCGATCTGGGCCCCTGATTATTATTGGCCTACATTTTTGTTAATATTTAATGAAAAATTGGGCAACTCTGAACTATTGAAAGAAAATTATAATAAATTATTTCGCTTTTCTTATTTAATTTAACGTAAATTTAAAATTTATTTTATTTTGACAATTTTTAAAATCAAAATAAGGGGCCCGGCAACTTAAAACAAAACACAAATATTTATTTCGGTTTCTGTTTTTATAAAGTTTCCTTTCTTCTATTTTTATTTCTGCTGGGAACGAAATTTTTGATTTGGTTTTTCAATTGTGGTTTTCGTAATATTAATTAATTAATATTTTGAATAAGTTGTTTAATGAAGATTTGAATGATATCAAATCACTTCAAAGTGTGTATATAACGAAATGTTGTACTGCCGCAATCACATTCTTTGGTGTTGTTCAAAAGTGTTTCAACTTGTTTAGCAGTAGTGCACAACGCTTGGAAAATCTTAAGCAAAATGTGGCCGGATCCCTTCACACACTTTCCGATACAAGATGGTCAGCTAGAATTGAGGCAGTGAAACCATTTGCAAATCATCTGAAAAACCTTAGAACATCGAAGAGATGTAAATGGCGTTTTAAAATATATGTACAAATTTGAATGCGTCCTGATGTCTTCAATTTGGTGCAAGGTTCTTAGCGCTATAAATGAAAGAAGTATCATTCTTCAAGCCAGAAACATGACTATTGACGTTGAAATTCGAAATCTCGACAACTTGATCTCCGATTTGAACATTATTCGAAACGAATGGGATCAAATTTTATCTGAATGCAAAGCAGTTGCTACTGGATTGGGGGATGCTCCAGAATCGTTTACATCGAACTGAAAATGGCAATTAAAGAGACATTTTGTAGAACATCGAGGAGCCGGAATGTAAATTGAAACAGACGCAGAAATAAATTTCAAGAGAAACATTGAAATTAAAAACTCCGCTACAAGGGTTATTTAAAAGTATAACTCGCATGTGTCTCAAGAGTTGAAAGAAGAAATAATTCATCTGAAACACATTTATGAAGCCAATTTTGAAGTAGAACTTCCGCCATTGAGTTTGCTCAATTCTATTTTTCCTAGAACTTGGAGACGATTTTCTCCAACATTTGTGTTGTTTTCTGTGTGTTTTCCACCATACCTGTAATCGTAGCTAGTGCCGAACGTTCATTTAGCGTCCTTGCCAGAACAAAGAATTTTCATCGTTCGTGCTCATCACAACATCGTGTTTCTGGACTTGCTACACTATGCTTCGAAGCACCTTTGGCAAGGAAATTGAATTTCGATGCAATTATAAGTTGTATCGCTGCTCAGAAAGCTAGGAAAGCTCGTTTGCCAAAAAAAAATATTTCATTGAATGCAAACTAACTTTAATGAAAACATTGTGATCATATTTTAATATAAAGTAAAACAATAAAGAGTATTTAAAGTTAACCTTTTAAAATACATAGTTTTTTTTTAAAACAAATTTCAAATACTTTTACTTCGCTCTATTTTATTTCCATATTAGGTAATAGATCTACATGCTAATTTTTTTTTAATAGTTAATCGACCGCATTATCAGTTACTAACATGTCGTTGGCAATATCGAATTAAATGTATGATTCTGTTCGGAATCTGATCTACTCGCATGTAGAATAATTTTCTATCCATCCTCCATTTCAACTAAACTGGACGATACCCGTGAAATTGATTATTTGATGATTAACACTTTTTTTCGGCTCACTTTGCAAACAAAAAATTAATATTTCCGTCAATTCCAACCAATTTCATGCTATTCGTAAATGAAATTAGAACGTACCATATCAGTAGGCATGAACTTTGAAAAAATTGGTTAATAGGGGGGGACCCGAGATTTTTCCGTCCCGGGCCCGGAATTCCTCTCGACAGCCTGGGTACAACGGCAATTTAATCGTTGTTTATGGGCGTTTTCAAGTACTTGATAGTTTAAATCAACAATTGGAGTGTTTGTAATTTCTGATCTAAAATGTTGAGACCAATGGGTAGATCTACAACTCTACATGAATTAGCAGTGTTTCAAAAGCTAAAATCGACTTGATTAGACATCAAGACCTAACTGGACGTGTAGGCCAGAGTATTAATGGCTATTATTCTTACTAACTCGTACATCTAAAACATAAAGGGAGGTAAAAAGAACTGACAAAACAGCAGCTTGAAAACGAGCAATTTTATGGTTTGTATCTGATTCTTGTTATTCTAAGGCAAAATTAAAACAAAAAATTAGTGTAAACGCAATTTTAAGAATTACTAAAATTCAAGCCATCTTAAACGAAGTAAAGTTAAGAAAAAACCGCTCCTTGACGAACAACGGAAAGTTATGCTAGTAGAGTTTTTCAAAACTCAAATAATCTGGACAAAATAATGGTACCACGTGGAGTGGGTGAAGTTAGCCCCCTTTTTTCGATTTTCCAATTTTGGAAAGTTGTTCCAGGTTGTTCCCGGTTTGTTCCGCATTGTTCCAAAGTTTTTTTCAAAATTACCCAAAAATGGGGCTTTTAGACCACAAAAACTGTTTTTGACCTAGCCACCCCTTTTTCGAAAATTGATTTTTTGAAAATTGTTCCAGGTTGTTCTAGTTGTTCTGAACATTGTTCCAAATTTTTGGACCTCTATGATCAAAATTTTAAAAGATATGAGCAAAATTTGAAAAAAATCTAGCCCCCCCTTTTTCGAAATTTCAACTTTTTATATTTTTTTTTTAGATTCTAAAAAGTGTTCTAACCATTGTTCCAAAAAATAAGAGTCGTGAAATGTATATTTTAAAAGATATGGCACCGACTTTTTTTTTCAAAAATGCAAAATATGTACGTCTCCCCATTTTTTTTGTTTTTTTTAAGCATTTTAATAAAACGTGATTAAACAAATGTACAGCAACCAAAACTTGGCTTATAACCTATTATTTACGCTGATGATCGATCCTAAAAAAAATCTTGATGTCTTTAAATTTTGTAAAAATTATTTTAGCTCCCCCTTTTCAAAAATCAAAAATTCAAAAAATGTTCCAAGTCAAACCATACTTCCCCCAGTTCGTATCCAAATTTCGTCCAAAACCATAAGCAAATAAAGCTAAAGGCGCACAAAAACGAAAAAAATAATATTTCCCCTAGCTAGTGCCCCCCCTTGAAAAAATTTTAAATTTTAATCCAAAGCTGTATTCTTTCAGCAAAGACCAAAAGGTCTTTAAGATTCCGACACTATGAAATTAATAATGATTATGCCTACATTTAAAAACACATCCCCAACCCCCCCTTTACAACCACCCATATTTAAAAAACATTTTTATATGTATAATCAATCAGATCAAATTGTTCCAAAGTTTCATTCAAATATGTTCAAAAATAAAGATATTAAGCCCAAATGAAACTTAACAGTGTACCATTCTGTTAACCATATTCTGGCCCCCCTTTTCCGAAATTCAAAATTTCAAAACTTGTTCCCAATTGTTCCGGGGCTCTTTTAAATTGTTCCAGAGATTCGTTTCTTAAAATTGATTTTTAGTAGGAAAAATTTACAAAAAATGCTCCTCCGCCCCCCCTTTTCCAAAATCGAAAATCTAAAACTTGTTCCCTATACAAAATCACTCAAATCAAATTGTTCCAAAGATTCATTCAAAAATATTCAAAAATGAAGATTTTAAGTGAAAAAAAACACTTTAAGTCGAAAAATCATGTTATACTTGTTCTGGCCCCCTTTTCCGAAATTCAAAATTCCAAAACTTGTTCCCAATTGTTCCGGGGCTCTTCTAAATTGTTCCAGAGATTCGTTTCTTAAAATTGATTTTTATTAGGAAAAATTTACAAAAAATGCTCCCTGCCCCCCTTTGCCAAAATCGAAAATCTAAAACTTGTTCCCTATCCAAAATCACTCAAATCAAATTGTTCCAAAGATTCATTCAAAAATATTCAAAAATGAAGATTTTAAGCCAAAAAAACACTTTAAGTCGAAAAATCATGTTATACTTGTTCTGGCCCCCCTTTTCCGAAATTCAAAATTCCAAAACTTGTTCCCAATTATTTCGGGGCTCTTCTAAATTGTTCCAGAGATTCGTTTCTTAAAATTGATTTTTAGTAGGAAAAATTTACAAAAAATGCTCCCCCGCCCCCCCTTTGCCAAAATCGAAAATCTAAAACTTGTTCCCTATCCAAAATCACTCAAATCAAATTGTTCCAAAGATTCATTCAAAAATGAAGATTTTAAGCTAAACATGTGTTAACAGAAAAATCTTGTTACTTGCTTTGATATTTCATTAACTTCCCATAGGTAGTTATTCTAATCGGTCCGGTTTGTCGAATTGAAAATTTTGACATTTCTCGAAGTTTCAAGGTCCCTAGAGTCAAAATAAAAGATTTTTAGAGAGATGTCTGTGCGTGCGTGTGTACGTACGTTCGTACGTCCGTACGTTCGTACGTCCGTACGTTCGTGAAGTTTTTTCGTCGTCCATAGCTCAAATAAATTTTGTTATACAGATAATAATGCAGAAAGATGCAGAAAGGGTTCTCAAAAAAATTGCGTGGGTGTTTTTTTTACCATAGCCAATCTCCAGTTGAGGTACTAGGCACCCGATGTTCACCGCGGGGAGGTGAGAGTAGGAGTTGATAGAAAGAGGTGGGTTTTGAGAGAAACCTGTGGACGCTTGTGTCCTCTTGAATGCACATGTTAACCATTTGAACATCAAGCTATAAGTCAGATGGGCATTAATTGCAAAGTCGATGTCCCGTCCCCAGTACCGATCAAGCTTAATAACAAGAAATACAAGTCATGACAAAATGAAAAGTAGAAATAAGTTGACTTTAGCACTGACGTCGAAATAAGGATTAGTAAAGCTTAATCTCTGCCATATAGGAACTGCCAAAATGTTATAATAAACATGTTAACATTAATACAAGGGTGGTTCATATTTAGACTTATTTCTGAAGTTAAAATAACAAAAAAAAAAACAAAACTACACTTCGCTTCAACTGAATACGCACAAACATTTTCGAAAATGATTTTTGTGACAGCTGTAAAGTATTTCATACGTTAAGAAGATTTTTTTTTTTGAGTCCATTGCATAGGTAGAACCAGCCCCTTCGAGAGGGGGGGGAGGGGGTGGAAACCCCCGGGCCCGGGATTTTCTAGGGGCCTGTAAAATTAAAAGCAATGAAGAGAGTGTATTTTTGTTTTAATATATACTCTATATTCATCATCAACATACCTATTCCCACTTATTTTTAGGGGCCCGAAAATTTAAAATCATTCATGCTTCCGCAATCGGGCCCCTGTTTGCATGTTATTTACCAATCTATCAGTCACAAGATTGTCGATCTGGGCCCCTGATTATTATTGGCCTACATTTTTGTTAATATTTAATGAAAAATTGGGCAACTCTGAACTATTGAAAGAAAATTATAATAAATTATTTCGCTTTTCTTATTTAATTTAACGTAAATTTAAAATTTATTTTATTTTGACAATTTTTAAAATCAAAATAAGGGGCCCGGCAACTTAAAACAAAACACAAATATTTATTTCGGTTTCTGTTTTTATAAAGTTTCCTTTCTTCTATTTTTATTTCTGCTGGGAACGAAATTTTTGGTTTGGTTTCGGGGGACCGGAAAATCCCACGCAAACGTTTTTCAATTGTGGTTTTCGTAATATTAATTAATTAATATTTTGAATAAGTTGTTTAATGAAGATTTGAATGATATCAAATCACTTCAAAGTGTGTATATAACGAAATGTTGTACTGCCGCAATCACATTCTTTGGTGTTGTTCAAAAGTGTTTCAACTTGTTTAGCAGTAGTGCACAACGCTTGGAAAATCTTAAGAAAAATGTGGCCGGATCCCTTCACACACTTTTCGATACAAGATGGTCAGCTAGAATTAAGGCAGTGAAACCATTTGCAAATCATCTGAAAAACCTTAGAACATCGAAGAGATGTAAATGGCGTTTTAAAATATATGTACAAATTTGAATGCGTCCTGATGTCTTCGATTTGGTGCAAGGTTCTTAGCGCTATAAATGAAAGAAGTATCATTCTTCAAGCCAGAAACATGACTATTGACGTTGAAATTCGAAATCTCGACAACTTGATCTCCGATTTGAACATTATTCGAAACGAATGGGATCAAATTTTATCTGAATGCAAAGCAGTTGCTACTGGATTGGGGGATGCTCCAGAATCGTTTCCATCGAACTGAAAAAGGCAATTAAAGAGACATTTTGTAGAACATCGAGGAGCCGGAATGTAAATTGAAACAGACGCAGAAATAAATTTCAAGAGAAACATTGAAATTAAAAACTCCGCTACAAGGGTTATTTAAAAGTATAACTCGCATGTGTCTCAAGAGTTGAAAGAAGAAATAATTCATCTGAAACACATTTATGAAGCCAATTTTGAAGTAGAACTTCCGCCATTGAGTTTGCTCAATTCTATTTTTCCTAGAACTTGGAGACGATTTTCTCCAACATTTGTGTTGCTTTCTGTGTGTTTTCCACCATACCTGTAATCGTAGCTAGTGCCGAACGTTCATTTAGCGTCCTTGCCAGAACAAAGAATTTTCATCGTTCGTGCTCATCACAACATCGTGTTTCTGGACTTGCTACACTATGCTTCGAAGCACCTTTGGCAAGGAAATTGAATTTCGATGCAATTATAAGTTGTATCGCTGCTCAGAAAGCTAGGAAAGCTCGTTTTCCAAAAAAAAATATTTCATTGAATGCAAACTAACTTTAATGAAAACATTGTGATCATATTTTAATATAAAGTAAAACAATTAAGAGTATTTAAAGTTAACCTTTTAAAATACATAGTTTTTTTTTAAAACAAATTTCAAATACTTTTACTTCGCTCTATTTTATTTCCATATTAGGTAATAGATCTACATGCTAATTTTTTTTTAATAGTTAATCGACCGCATTATCAGTTACTAACATGTCGTTGGCAATATCGAATTAAATGTATGATTCTGTTCGGAATCTGATCTACTCGCATGTAGAATAATTTTCTATCCATCCTCCATTTCAACTAAACTGGACGATACCCGTGAAATTGATTATTTGATGATTAACACTTTTTTTCGGGTCACTTTGCAAACAAAAAATTATTATTTCCGTCAATTCCAACCAATTTCATGCTATTCGTAAATGAAATTAGAACGTACCATATCAGTAGGCATGAACTTTGAAAAAATTGGTTAATAGGGGGGGACCCGAGATTTTTCCGTCCCGAGCCCGGAATTCCTCTCGACAGCCTGGGTACAACGGCAATTTAATCGTTGTTTATGGGCGTTTTCAAGTACTTGATAGTTTAAATCAACAATTGGAGTGTTTGTAATTTCTGATCTAAAATGTTGAGACCAATGGGTAGATCTACAACTCTACATGAATTAGCAGTGTTTCAAAAGCTAAAATCGACTTGATTAGACAACAAGACCTAACTGGACGTGTAGGCCAGAGTATTAATGGCTATTATTCTTAGTAACTCGTACATCTAAAACATAAAGGGAGGTAAAAAGAACTGACAAAACAGCAGCTTGAAAACGAGCAATTTTATGGTTTGTATCTGATTCTTGTGTAGTACCCGTAGCGTTATGGTTAGTGCGTTGGACTGTCATGCAAGGGGTCTTGGGTTCAATCCCTACCTGTGCCACCTAACTTTTTTCACGGGTACTGCCTCTTGCGAGGAATTGACAAATTCTCCAAGAGTAATTCTTGTCATGAAAGGTGCTTTCTCAAATTAGCCGTTCGGATTCGGCATATAAACTGTAGGTCCCTTCCATTTCTGACAATATTACTCGCACACAGGAATGGTTGAGAGTAGTAAGTCACTAGGCCCTGGTTTTTCATGGACTGTTGCGCCACCTAATTTATTTATTTTTTATCTGATTCTTGTTATTCTAAGGCAAAATTAAAACAAAAAATTAGTGTAAACGCAATTTTAAGAATTACTAAAATTCAAGCCATCTTAAACGAATTAAAGTTAAGAAAAAACCGCTCCTTGACGAACAACGAAAAGTTATGCTAGTAGAGTTTTTCAAAACTCAAATAATCTGGACAAAATAATGGTACCACGTGGAGTGGGTGAAGTTAGCCCCCTTTTTTCGATTTTCCAATTTTGGAAAGTTGTTCCAGGTTGTTCCCGGTTTGTTCCGCATTGTTCCAAAGTTTTTTTCAAAATTACCCAAAAATGGGGCTTTTAGACCACAAAAACTGTTTTTGACCTAGCCACCCCTTTTTCGAAAATCGATTTTTTGAAAATTGTTCCAGGTTGTTCTAGTTGTTCTGAACATTGTTCCAAATTTTTGGACCTCTTTGATCAAAATTTTAAAAGATATGAGCAAAATTTGAAAAAAATCTAGCCCCCCCTTTTTCGAAATTTCAACTTTTTATATTTTTTTTTTAGATTCTAAAAAGTGTTCTTACCATTGTTCCAAAAAATAAGAGTCGTGAAATGTATATTTTAAAAGATTTGGCACCGACTTTTTTTTCAAAAATGCAAAATATGTACGTCTCCCCATTTTTTTTGTTTTTTTTTTAAGCATACATTTTAATAAAACGTGATTAAACAAATGTACAGCAACCAAAACTTGGCTTATAACCTATTATTTACGCTGATGATCGATCCTAAAAAAAATCTTGATGTCTTTAAATTTTGTAAAAATTATTTTAGCGCCCCCTTTTCAAAAATCAAAAATTCAAAAAATGTTCCAAGTCAAACCATACTTCCCCCAGTTCGTATCCAAATTTCGTCCAAAACCATAAGCAAATAAAGCTAAAGGCGCACAAAAACGAAAAAAATAATATTTCCCCTAGCTAGTGCCCTCCCTTGAAAAAATTTTAAATTTTAATCCAAAGCTGTATTCTTTCAGCAAAGACCAAAAGGTCTTTAAGATTCCGACACTATGAAATTAATAATGATTATGCCTACATTCAAAAACACATCCCCAACCCCCACTTTACAACCACCCATATTTAAAAAACATTTTTATATTTATAATCAATCAGATCAAATTGTTCCAAAGTTTCATTCAAATATGTTCAAAAATAAAGATATTAAGCCCAAATGAAACTTAACAGTGTACCATTCTGTTAACCATATTCTGGCCCCCCTTTTCCGAAATTCAAAATTTCAAAACTTGTTCCCAATTGTTCCGGGGCTCTTTTAAATTGTTCCAGAGATTCGTTTCTTAAAATTGATTTTTAGTAGGAAAAATTTACAAAAATTGCTCCCCTGCCCCCCATTTGCCAAAATCGAAAATCTAAAACTTGTTCCCTATCCAAAATCACCCAAATCAAATTGTTCCAAAGATTCATTCAAAAATATTCAAAAATGAAGATTTTAAGCCAAAAAAACACTTTAAGTCGAAAAATCATGTTATACTTGTTCTGGCCCCCCTTTTCCGAAATTCAAAATTCCAAAACTTGTTCCCATTTGCTCCGGGGCTCTTCTAAATTGTTCCAGAGATTCGTTAATTAAAATTGATTTTTAGTAGGAAAAATGTACAAAAAATGCTCCCCCGCCCCCCCTTTGACAAAATCGAAAATCTAAAACTTGTTCCCTATCCAAAATCACTCAAATCAAATTGTTCCAAAGATTCATTAAAAATTTTCAGAAATGAAGATTTTAAGCCAAAAAACACTTTAAGTCGAAAAATCATGTTATACTTGTTCTGGCCCCGTTTTCAAAAATTTAAAATTCCAAAACTTGTTCCCAATTATTTCGGGGCTCTTCTAAATTGTTCCAGAGATTCGTTTCTTAAATTGATTTTTAGTAGGAAAAATTTACAAAAAATGCTCCCCCGCCCCCCTTTGCCAAAATCGAAAATCTAAAACTTGTTCCCTATCCAAAATCACTCAAATCAAATTGTTCCAAAGATTCATTCAAAAATGAAGATTTTAAGCCAAAAAAACACTTTAAGTCGAAAAATCATGTTATACTTGTTCTGGCCCCCCTTTTCCGAAATTCAAAATTCAAAAACTTGTTCCCAATTTTTCCGGGGCTCTTCTAAATTGTTCCAGAGATTCGTTTCTTAAAATTGATTTTTAGTAGGAAAAATTTACAAAAAATGCTCCCCCGCCCCCCTTTGCCAAAATCTAAAATCAGAAAATTGTTCCCTATCCAAAATCACTCAAAGCAAATTGTTCCAAAAATTCATTCAAAAATATTCAAAAATGAAGATTTTAAGCCAAAAAAAACACTTTAAGTCGAAAAATCATGTTATACTTGTTCTGGGTTCTCAAAAAAATTGCGTGGGTGTTTTCTTTTACCATAGCAATTTAAAAAAAAAGGTGAACATTTTGGTTTACCCAAAATATCTCACGAACCAATAACGCTAGTGAGTTGAATTAAATTTTATATTATATATTGTAACGTGATACAAAACAAGTATATTTTTGGAAAAAATTCCAACTAACTGTTTTTTTTATAAATCAAAAAAACTGAAAAAAATATTTGTCACCTCGAATATTTTACGAACAAAAAATTATTTTATCTCCAATACAATTTTGAGCAACGAAAAATAATGTTTTAACCATGTGGCCAAACTAAAAGTTGGTAAAAATTGATTTTTGGCTCAAATATCTTTTTAAAAATTTGAGATTATAGCTTCCAAATAATTTTATTTTATAAGAAATATTATTTTCAACTTCAGCAAAAAATTTGAGAAAAATCGAATTGAATTTAAAAAATTACTGAATGTCAAAAACAATTTTTTCTGTGAGATAAAATAAGTTTAAAGCCAATATTTTCAATTTTGAAAAAGATATTTGAGCCGCAAATCAATTTTTACCAGTTTTGTTTATTTTTTGTAAAAAAAACTGCGTAAATTCGATTTTTCTCATTTTGTTTTCATTTTTTGTTCGTAAAATATTAGAGGTGACAAATATTTTTTCTAATTTTTTTTTTGATTTATAAAAAAACCGTTAGTTGGAATTTTTTCCAAAAATATACTAGTTTTGTAACACGTTACAATATATGTATATATAATATAAAATTTAATTCAACTCACTAGCGTTATCGGTTCGTGAGATATTTTGGGTAAACCAAAATGTTCACCTTTTTTTTAAATTGCTATGGTAAAAAAAACACCCACGCAATTTTTTTGAGAACCCTTTCTGCATCTTTCTGCATTATTATCTGTATAACAAAATTTATTTGAGCTATGGACGACGAAAAAACTTCACGAACGTACGGACGTACGAACGTACGTACACACGCACTCTAGGGACCTTGAAACTTCGAGAAATGTCAAAATTTTCAATTCGACAAACCGGACCGATTAGAATAACTACCTATGGGAAGTTAATGAAATATCAAAGCAAGTAACAAGATTTTTCTGTTAACACATGTTTAGCTTAAAATCTTCATTTTTGAAAGAACCTTTGGACCAATTTGATTTGAATGATCTCGGATGGGGAAAAAGTTTTAGATTTTCGTTTTTTGGCAAATGGGGGGCGGGGGAGCATTTTTTGTAAATTTTTCCTACTAAAAATCAATTTTAATTAACGAATCTCTGGAACAATTTAGAAGAGCCCCGGAACAATTGGGAACAAGTTTTGGAATTTTGAATTTCGGAAAAGGGGGGCCAGAACAAGTATAACATGATTTTTCGACTTAAAGTGTTTTTTTGGCTTAAAATCTTCATTTTTGAATATTTTTGAATGAATCTTTGGAACAATTTGATTTGAGTGATTTTGGATAGGGAACAAGTTTTAGATTTTCGATTTTGGCAAAGGGGGGCAGGGAGCATTTTTTGTAAATTTTTCCTAATAAAAATCAATTTTAAGAAACGAATCTCTGGAACAATTTAGAAGAGCCCCGGAACAATTGGGAACAAGTTTTGGAATTTTGAATTTCGGAAAAGGGGGCCAGAACAAGTATAACATGATTTTTCGACTTAAAGTGTTTTTTTCACTTAAAATCTTCATTTTTGAATATTTTTGAATGAATCTTTGGAACAATTTGATTTGAGTGATTTTGTATAGGGAACAAGTTTTAGATTTTCGATTTCGGAAAAGGGGGGCGGAGGAGCATTTTTTGTAAATTTTTCCTACTAAAAATCAATTTTAAGAAACGAATCTCTGGAACAATTTAGAAGAGCCCCGGAACAATTGGGAACAAGTTTTGGAATTTTGAATTTTGGAAAAGGGGGGCCAGAACAAGTATAACATGATTTTTCGACTTAAAGTGTTTTCTTGGCTTAAAATCTTCATTTTTGAATATTTTTGAATGAATCTTTAGAACAATTTGATTTGAGTGATTTTGGATAGGGAACAAGTTTTAGATTTTCGATTTTGGCAAAGGGGGGGCGGGGGAGCATTTTTTGTAAATTTTTCCTACTAAAAATCAATTTTAAGAAACGAATTTTTGGATCAATTTAGAAGAGCCCCGGAACAATTGGGAACAAGTTTTGGAATTTTGAATTTCGGAAAAGGGGGGCCAGAACAATAACATGATTTTTCGACTTAAAGTGTTTTTTTGGCTTTAAATCTCCATTTTTGAATATTTTTGAATGAATCTTTGGAACAATTTGATTAGAATGATTTTGTATAGGGAACAAGTTTTAGATTTTCGATTTTGGCAAAGGGGGGGGCGGGGGAGCATTTTTTGTAAATTTTTCCTACTGAAAACCAATTTTAAGAAACGAATCTCTGGAATAATTTAGAAGAGCCTCGGAATAATTGGGAACAAGTTTTGAAATTTTGAATTTCGGAAAAGGGGGGCCAGAATATGGTTAACAGAATGGTACACTGTTAAGTTTCATTTGGGCTTAATATCTTTATTTTTGAACATATTTGAATGAAACTTTGGAACAATTTGATCTGATTGATTATACATATAAAAATGTTTTTTAAATATGGGTGGTTGTAAAGGGGGGGTTGGGGATGTGTTTTTGAATGTAGGCATAATCATTATTAATTTCATAGTGTCGGAATCTTAAAGACCTTTTGGTCTTTGCTGAAAGAATACAGCTTTGGATTAAAATTTTAAATTTTTTCAAGGGGGGGCACTAGCTAGGGGAAATATTATTTTTTTCGATTGAAAATTTAGAATGAAACAACAACAACTTGTGTGTGCTACCACCAAGTTCATAGGCTGGAGTTATAGCTATTTCACGGGGGCCAACCCGATCATCAGACTCCTTTTAGTGGTGCTTAATCGCTTTATGTTCAATTTAATTTTTTGAAGAACTTTTGCCCGAGCTGGGCTTGAACAAGCGATCGTTTTTGTGCGCCTTTAGCTTTATTTGCTTATGGTTTTGGACGAAATTTGGACACGAACTGGGGGAAGTATGGTTTGACTTGGAACATTTTTTGAATTTTTGATTTTTGAAAAGGGGGAGCTAAAATAATTTTTACAAAATTTAAAGACATCGAAATTTTTTTTTTAGGATCGATCATCAGCGTAAATAATAGGTTATAAGCCAAGTTTTGGTTGCTGCACATTTGTTTAATCACGTTTTATTAAAATGTATGCTTAAAAAAAAAAACAAAAAAATGGGGAGACGTATTTTGCATTTTTGAAAAAAAAAGTCGGGGCCATATCTTTTAAAATATACATTTCACGACTCTTATTTTTTGGAACAATGGTTAGAACACTTTTTAGAATCTAAAAAAAATATAAAAAGTTGAAATTTCAAAAAAGAGGGGGCTAGATTTTTTTCAAATTTTGCCCATCTTTTAAAATTTTGATCATAGAGATCCAAAAATTTGGAACAATGTTCAGAACAACTAGAACAACCTGGAACAATTTTCAAAAAATCAATTTTCGAAAAAGGGGGGCTAGGTCAATAACAGTTTTTGGGGTCTAAAACCCCCATTTTTGGGTATTTTGAAAAAAACTTTGGAACAATGCGGAACAAACCGGGAACAACCTGGAACAACTTTCCAAAATTGGAAAATCAAAAAAAGGGGTGCTAACTTTACGCACTCTACCACGTGGATTTTTCAGACGATTAAACTATTTAAGTTCGATGGCCCTAATAGGTCAACCTTTTATTTTTACGATTTGAGAACATAAAAATGTTTTTAAAGCTTCATCACAACTTTGAAAGAGGTGTTGTTATACTGAAATAACCTTACTCATCTGATCTAAACATTATGTATTCAATTTTCTTGGGGATGGGTAGTATCCACAGTTTATGACGGTGGTCGACAAGACAAAGAACCCTTCATTCCTGCAATTACGTTATCGTCTAGCGAAATATCGAACTATGTATATCAAAAGGCTGTAGGATTCGTATAGGATCTAATTTACGAAATGACTAAAAGTTAACGTGGAAGTACTAACTACCAAACTTAACAGAAACTTGTTTTATTCCAATCTAATAACAACTTTAAATTCTCCTAGTAGAAAGCTATGCAAGTAGGCGAAAGAAAAACTAGTTAGATTTCGGATAATTCTTTTCTTAACAATTCGCACCAATATTTTGGAAAATGTATAGAAAGTATTTTCAAAAATGTTTGTTTGTATTCAGTTGAAGCGGAGTGTATCTATCCAAAACATATCCTTAAAGGTACCTAAGCAATTTATTTCAAATGTTTGCTGTCGCTTACTTTACAAAACTTTTCTCGGATTTACACAGCTTGTCAAAAAAATAGGAGTGATAATTCATTTTTGTATTAATTAATTTTTTATTACTTTTTTATGTTAAACTGGCGGCCCGTCCCAGCTTCGCACGGGTAGACATAAATAGGTACAGATAATGTAGCTTTCTAATGAAAAAAGAATTATTAAAATCGGTCCAGTACTTTTTGGGTTTATTCGTTACATACAAAAATACAAATCTTTCCTCTTTATAATATTAGTGTAGATAATAATTTTGCGTAGATATTTTTATACATATCTCTTATACTAATTAAATAAAAAGCACTTTAAGGCTTTCAAATACATAACAATTATAGATAGTATAGCCCCGATACTGCCGATGAAGGTTTTTCACTTGGACAAAGAAATAGGTGTGTCTTCTTAAAGTATTAATATTATGGTTTTAATAATAATTTCTGCATCTTATCACGAGCTTTGTTTTACTTACTCTAATAACTTGAGTGTCCTCCATTATTATCCAAACCTGTTTGGAGTCGTCGCGGCATTGACTCTCTTAACTTTTGGCATGTTTGCTGGGGTATATGAAATACCATTCTCTTTGAACCGCTTCCTACAATTGGTTTCCATTAGTGAAATATTGAGCTTAATCTCATTCCACAAGTTCTCAATGGGAGTGAGATCACGGGATTGACTTGGCCATGGGACAACGGATACTTGTTTCTATCGAAACCAATCTTTCATAAGATCCGCGGTATGTTTCGGATCGTTGTGTTGCTGAAAGTGTATAGTTTCTGTGTATAGCGGGGGGGTAGTCCCTACCTTTTGGTCACCATACATTGCGCCCGGATTCCGATGAAAACAAATTCACTTTTTTTTTAACACTCCACAGGATATTTCGCCATTTTTGTATGCCCTTTGGTCCGTTCCAATTAGCATGGTTTAAGTCAAATTCTTTTCTGGACCTTATATTGCTAGCCCTAAGGAATGAAACCTTCATGGCAAATTTCCTGAGAGATGTGAGTTCTGAAACTTTCTTTGGATCGAGCGTGCACTGACCGCATTATTAATTTGTACACCTATAGTTCTTGACGAAATAAAAGGATTAGATTTAGCTTAAAGTAAAAAAATGTTGGTTGCATTGCTTCCAGTCAAAACAACCGCTAATCAGCAACAAGTCCACAGTTTATAGGCTCTTTAATTAAAAAAAAAAAAAACAAATTTCTTATTTACAAAATATTTATGATGTTTTTATTTTGAATCTTTTATTTCGAATGATTTTTATTCGTCAAAACAAAATAATTAAAAATTAGATTTTAATATTATGATAAGCTTAAAGTACTCCTACAACTCGGCCATCCTGACAATTTGATCGACCCGATCAATAACAATATTATTTAATTTAATCAAAACATGAAACAGTTAATTTATATAATACAATAATACAAAGATACATTTTAAACGAAATAAATACACAGTTAATAGCAATTTAGTAAGTATAACCTTTCCGAGATCAAAATAATTTTGAGAATCACGTGTGTCACCCCCAAGAACGGATACGAGAGGCTTCAATTATTCCATCATACGGAATTTGACTTAACTGACAATTTTGAATATATTTTTTGTGAGGCGTCAAAAGCTGAGTTTTCTTCTGCATTTCGTTATAGTCTTCAATAAGATTATTATGTTTTTAACAAGTTCCATATAAGTTTCTCTAAATCGTTTAGTATCCTCACAGTGGACCTTTTCAAGACGTTGTATTTCCTGATTGCATTCTGAGAGTTTTTTCTTGGCATAAGAGAGTTCACAATTTGTTCGATTAAGTTGTTCTTTGAGAGTTAGCTGAGTTCCCATGTGGGTGACTTGATTTTCCTTGAGAGTTGTCAACTCAAAGTGCAGTAATTTTCTTTTTTTATATGAACTTCTTCATTTGTGAGAAGTTTTTCGATTATTGTTTGAAAACATGCAACTTGTTTAGAAAGTTTTTGAATGAATTTAGACTGTTCGAGATTCTTTTCTTCGGCAGCATTAAGTTTTGATAGCAATTCTTTTTGATCTGGTTTTTTATCGGAAGTTTTTTCTCTTTTTTGCAGAAGTTTCGTTTTGGCTTGATTTCTTCGAATTTCTGTCAATTCTCTTTTCAATTACTCATTTTCGGATTTCAAAGTTTCTACATTTTTACATTTCCATCGAAGCTCATTTTCAATATTTTCAAGTTTTTCATCTGAGCTAGTTCGATGTGCTAATGATTGTCTTTGGCTTGATTTTTGATTTTCGAAATGAGCATTTTGCTTACAACGTTCACAAGGTCTTCGCTGGATCTCATTAATTTTACTTCGAAGATACGAAATTTCTTGCTCTAAGCCACAGACTTTGTTCTTTAATTCTTCATTATCGTTGATCTCTTGGAAATGTTCATCATGTGAATTGCTTGTCTTAAAACTAATATTATTCTTTTCAAATTGGTCCACTAATGCAACTTGAGGATTTGATTTCTTCGTGCAATTATTCTAAATGTGTTCTTTTGAACCACAACGAAAACAGGAACCTTTTTCTCGCTTTGGATTTGGACACGAACTTGAAAAGTGTCCTTCTTGTGAACAATTGAAACACTTTTGTTTTTTAATGTCGTCATTCTTATTTAATGAAAACGAAGAAGATGGATTTCTTTCCTGATTTTTAAAATTCCGTTGACTTCGTAACTGACCATAACGATGTGATAATTCCTTGAGTTGTTGAAGGTCATTAGCTGGATACAAAACAGCAATGTCCACTGAATCATCTTCAAAGCCGGCAATTATAAATTGAATTACTTCTTTTTCATCCATGTTCGCTTGACCAGCAAGTTCTTGCATTTTCAGGATATATCCAATAATTGAAAGTTTGGATGAGCAATATGTTGTTTTTCGGAGTTCATTGATTACTTCAGATATGGTGTGCTTTCGACCAAAATTCGATAAAAAATTTTGTCGAAAATTGGAAAAATTGGTAGAATTATCTACTCGCAAAAACAATTCAGCAGCAGAGTTCATTTTCATTAAACGTCGGACTGACCTTAAACGAAAAACATCATCCGCACTCAATGAATCACAAACACGTTCAAAATCTTTAAGCCACTTATAGCCATCATAAGTTTCGTCAAACGGATTCATTAAGTGTTGAACATCTTCAAAATTTGGACAGCTGACTACAGAATTTATGGTTAACTCTCGCTGCAATTGTTGTATACGTTGTCGTTTTTCTAAAATTCTAATCTCTGCATCAAGATTAATTTCTTCTTGTTGCGGGTTGAGCGGTTCATTTTCAGATTCATTAAAATTGTCATTATTATCTTCATCATTTAGATCCAGTTCATTCCTTTTCCCATTATATAATTTCCTTAATTGTATTAAGGAAGCTGAACTCGAAAAAGGAATTTCGTGTTCGGTTAACCAATTTTGTATATCTGTTTTATTCATTTTTATTTTATATTTGTTAAATAAAAATTGCAGTAATAGGTAGTCTTCAATCCCACTTCTGAAGTTATAGGCTCTTTAATTAAAAAAAAAAACAAATTTCGTATTTACAAAATATTTATGATGTTTTTATTTTGAATCTTTTATTTCGAATGAATTTATTAAATAATTTTTATTCGTCAAAACAAAATAATTAAAAACTAGATTTTAATATTATGATAAGCTTAAAGTACTCCTACAAGTTGATATCAAAAATTTTGTTACACACCTACTTTTTTGAACACTTGTGTATATGTGTGTTCTTATGTAATGAATTAGAATAAGTAATTACAATAAAAAAAATATTGGAAATAGAAACCAACATGTTTGGCCCGTTTTTGACATTTTTTTTAATGTAATTGAGATAAGTGCAAATTAATTTAATTCATTAAATTCTCAAGTTTTAAAAAATATTTTATTGTACCGATCTAGTCGGTCTCAGATTATGAACTGCTTAACTGTAAAGTACAATATATTCTTAAAGCTAGCTTATGAAATATTCAATATCGCTACCAACAGAGATGATGTTTATATTAAGATTTCATCATTGTTTGGATACCAAGACCAAGAGTATCATGTTTCTTTTTGGGCATCGGACGTGATGTTATGATTTCGATCGATTTGTTTATTAAATCTGTTTCCGGCGAGGTTGGTGACACTTTGCATCTTTGCATGATTGAGATATCATGTGTGTTAACTCCCTTCTTTCTTTAAGAAGTTTCCTCCGGAACTTCTCTTCTGACTATTGCCATGATTTTGTTTACTCTTAGGTTTATCATTTCATCTTCTGAGAGTTTTGGTATTCTTGTTTGTTTTGAATACTGTACCAAAAGTATAAGTATGAGTATTACAAAGAAAAATAAACCTATAGTTGATATAATGGGATTATTGCCGACTTACGTTTTTATACTTTGAAGTAGGTTTATGTTTTCAAACTTTAGATTCTCATTTAGTGACTCGTAATAGTTTTCTATTTCGTATTTGTTAATTGTATGAGTCTTAAGGTAGTTTTGTATGATTCTAGTGGGGTTGTCATAGATCTTTCCATCTATGTTAGTGAAGTTCTCTTTATTAAATATACCCCGTCGAGTGTTACATTGTCGACTGCATGCTGTCCTGATATTAGAATAACACCATCTTTGATTTCTTCTAAGTCTATGTTTTTCTCTTTTATTTTATTACATTTTGTTTTCTGGTCGTTAAGCAACTCAGATAAACAACTTTTGTTTTTATTAATTTCACAATATGTGTGCTCTAATTCTTTCTTACAATTTTTAACATTTACAAATTTGGAATTACATTTTATAATCTCTTTATCTAAAATTAGCTTTCCGTCTTGTTGACTGATAGCTCTAGCTTCATATAATTTACATTTTTTATAGATTATAGGATACTTAATATATATGTATAACAATTATTTCTCCTTTTTGAGCAATTTTAAATTCTGATATATCTATTAGATCACTTATAGTGAATGTTTTTACAATTTCATGATTTATAATTTCTTTTAAATCTCTTATATTAAATATGGCTGGGTTTAGAATTTTTATTTTAGCTAACGTTAAAGTATTTATCATGTTCTGTAATTCAAAAATAATAATTTTACATTTTTCATTAACCCACTCGTCTTTAATAGTGTGCGTCACCGTGCTGACTGCTTCAAACAATTTTGTATTAGTTACAAACTGTTTATTGTTATTTGTTATAAGATCGTTTATTTTGTTTTCAATGATTAGTTCGTCGTCATGATCAGGAGAACCAGCTATCCATTTCCAGATGGTGCCTAAGGTTTCTATAGCTCGTTTGGAGCGTGTGATCGTTAGTTGGTCCAGCAATGTCTCTATTATAAGTAAGTTTTTGTCATGCCTAGTTTCTCTAGGTGTGTCAGCGTATGCTTCTTCGTGATCTAATCTTATCCTTTCACGTGTATTGTCCAGAAAATTTCTAATTTTTGTGAGGTTAGTCACATGAAAAATATTTGAAGTGTTTTCATAAATAAAGACTTCACTGTCTTCTACTAACAGATAGTTTTCTCTCGTGTAATCAATAACATCGGCGTTTGCTCGGACTACAAATATGAGTAGGACGAGTTTGATGTCCATTGTCTAAAATTTAAAGTTTAAGGTTATCCTTGTGGATAATTCTATTATTACGTAACTTTAATTTATTTCCTAAATCCTGTACTACAATTCTCTTCTTAAACTTTGGTTGTAACTTATTACGTACTCCTGTAATTTTTTGTTAAACTATGTCATTTGGTTCTAGTTTTTTTGTTTTTCTTTTCTTATTATGTGTGTCAAGCATTTTATCTTGAGCTATAGCTAGTTTAAAGGGAACGTCTTCATGAAAAGTTTTGTTATAAAGAATTTCTATTGGTTTCTTCTGCGTAGAAGAGTGAATAGTTTTATTGTATTCTTTCGCAGCTCTTATGTAAATTTCTATCGCATCAAGTAATTTATGTTCTTGTTTCAAACATCTAGCTATTTCTTGTAGAGTGCTATGGACTCTCTCTATTCTCCCGTTTGTTGTACTATGGTAAGGAGGAGTATAGTATATTGTAATATTTGATCTTTTCATAAGAGTCGTAAAGACAGCAGAGGTAAATGCTACGTCTTGGTCACAAATAATATTTTCGCATTCAGGGAAAACCTGTAAAATTTCTAAAACTTTATTTGCCATATCTTGACGGTTGTCAATATTTTTTATCATCAAAAATTTAGAGTATGCATCTATACATGTCAAGAATTGTAATTTTTCTGCAAACATAACGTCTATGTGTACAGTCTCTCCCTCTTTTAAAGGAATTGGCGTCTCGCCAATTGGATGTAAGTGGGGGTGTCCATTGTACTTGTTCGTATTGCAAACTTCGCAATTTTTAGCAAATTGTAAAAATTCAGTTTGCATGTTTGGCCAATAATAATTTTCTATAATTGCTTCATATTTTCCCGAGCATTTCTATGTGCCCTGTTATGAGTCTGCTCTATTATAGAGGTCTGATCATCCTTATTTGTAATATCATTAGCAAAAAATTTTGTTCTTACGAATTTGTTTTTAAAATTATTTTTTAGTATACTCTTGATTTCATATACTACATCTGGAGTAGTGAATAATGCTACAATACCTTCCCTAAGGTATTCTTTAAATAAAGGGATAATATCTTCGGGATTAGAATATGTTATAAGATGTCTTTTTTGTTAGAAAAAGGAATTAATTGGTCATGAATCGTTTCTAGACCTTTGTTTATAATTATTTGTTGGTTATACATATTCACAGGACGTTCGATAATTTCTATGTCGTCTTCCTCGCTACTTTCGGCTGAGTGTAACGTTGCAATAGAATCGCTATCGGTAATCTGATTCAGATTTTGCCTTGACAATGCATCGGCAACTACATTGGTTGTTCCTGGTTTGTAAACCATCTTTGGTGCGTATTCCTCGATAAGCGCATGCCATCGTTTCATTTTGGCATTTGGGTTGCGGGGTGATACCGCAAATGTGAGGGGTTGGTGATCCGTATGGATCTCAATGTTTGTAACACCGTATAGGTAGTTACGTAAGTTTTTCAGAGCGTAAACGATAGCGTACAGCTCTTTTTCGTTCGCCGCGTAATTCCTTTCAGTTTTTCCTAGCGTTTTCGATATAAAGGTAATCGGTTTTTTATCTTGTGATAAGACAGCTCCAATTGCGTCATCTGAGGTATCGGTAGTTAAAATGAATGGTTTAGAGTAATCGGGTTGATTTAATTCGATTTCGGAAGTTAAATGTTTTTTAAGGCTTTCGAAAGCATTAATTCCTTCATTATGTAAATTAATTTCTGTTTTCTTCGCGACATGTGTGGAAACTTGTCCATTTTCGCTCTGTAGGAATTTTGTAAGTGGTTTCGCTATTTGCGCATAGTTACGTATAAATTTCCTGTAGTAGCCTATCATTCCTAAGAATGATCTAAGTTGCCTCAAGGTTTTTGGTTGAGGATAATCTTTTATAGTTTGTGTCTTATTAGGATTGGTTTTAATAACATTATGTCCGATGAAATAACCTAAAAAATCTACTTTTTCTTCATATAGGGTAGATTTCTCTATTGAAATTTTCATGTTTGCTTCTTTTAGAGTATTAATAATCGTGTTTAGATGACCTGTATGTTCTTCTAGTGAATTTGAATATATAATTACATCATCTATATAAACATGACAGAATTTACCTATATAAGGTCTTAATATGTCATCCATAGCACGTTGGAATATTGAAGGCGCATTCTTCAATCCAAAAGGCATTCTTGTATATTCATACTTGCCATTATTAATACTAAAGCTAGTCTTTTCTATGTCAGATTCCTTCATCTTTATTTGGTGGAATCCACTTTCAAGATCTAATGTCGAAAAGTACTTTGCCTTTCCTAAATTAGATAATATGACGTTAGTGTCAGGTATTGGATATTTATCCGAAATTGTCTGTTCGTTTAATTTCTTATAATCAATAACTAAACGATTTTTGGGAGTGCCATCCTCGTTCGTTCCTTTCTTTGGAACAACCCAAACTGGCGAGTTGTAAGGACTTTTTGACGGCCTTATTATATTTTTTTTTAATAGATCATGAATTTCGTTATTCACGAACTTGTTTGCACTTAAGGGATAAGGATATTGCTTAGTCCAAATAGGACGGTCTGAACTTGTACGGATTTCCGCTGTAACATCAGTCCTAAAAGGTAATGTGGTATCAATGTTTGAATGAATACTTTTTATTTTCTTCATCATCTCATCCACTTGTTTACATATATCCAGTGTTCCCATAACGGCATTATTAATGCTAGATCTAGCATTATAGAGAAGAGAAAAGCATTATGAAATTTTAAAATAATGCTAAATGCTTTTCTGGCATTATTGTTTTTAAGTTTTGCATTCTTGAATGCCAAAATTGATTTCAAAAGATTGATTTGATTATATCATATTTGGAAAAAAATAAAAATCATCATCTTTTTTTTTTTTTTTTTAATTACAAACCATTATGATTTAACCTTAATAACGTCAAATCACGAATTAGTTTAACGCTGAGGTTGAGCGCCTGTTCAGTCAAACGAATATAATTAAAACAAAAATTCGTAATAACATATGAATAGAACTATTGAACAGCATTGTCCAAATACGAGAGGGGCTGAAAATATACGATAAATGCTGCTTTTCTTATGAGGTTTCAAGAACTGTTATAGATGAAGTTGGAGCCTCAGCAAAGTATGAAAAACCTAAGGACGAAGAAGACTATTTTATGAAGAACTTTGGAATACCTAACTCATTATTTATCTAAAATTATAAAATAGATAAGAAATTTATTTTTAAAAACTATAAATAAGAATGTGATAAGTCTGAATGATTTAAAATTAAATAACTAACTATAAAATATGTTCCTATACTTAAAAACATTGTGCTGTTAATACCTATTTACATATAAAGCTTTAAGTTTTGTTATTTTTGAATTAATTTTGTTTTTTTTTTTGTTATGTACCTATGTTTGTTAGGTATTTGTAGGTGAAAATAAATATTATTTTGCATTTTTTAAGATGTTTGTTTTTTAATCATCGATATGGACGTTTTATATGGATTTTAAAATCTAGCATTTTGTTTTTTAAACTCCCATACGATCTAGCATTATAAAATTTGAAATCTAGCATTATGAAATTTGAGATTATGGCAACACTGCATATATCACTTCCCTGAATATGATTAATCATATTATAATCTTCCTCAAAATATATTTTTTTAGATTTACTATTATATTTTAATGTGTTATCATTAAAATCTATTCTGGCATTGACCAGACTTAATAAATTTGCTCCTATTAGAGCTTCGTATTCAAGATTTCTTATTACATAAAATCTTGTTTTAGTGTTTAAAATAAATGCTTCGTGACATTTATTAATTATTATTTCCCCGTTCACGGTTCGGGCACGTTTTAGTATAGGTAGAGTGATCGGGTCACTCAATATACCTGGTTGGCAGTAATTGCTACTGGCACCGGTATCTATAAGTATTTTGATTACTTTGTTCCCTATTCTTCTTCGTAAGTGGGGTAATCCCACTTTTCTCCTAAAAAATCCTCGTTTTCGTTGAGGTTATTAACTCTCTCGAATTTTACCGGAGGTGGTTGGATAGAATGCTGTGCACTCTCTCTTTCCCTCTTATAAAACAAATACAAAGGTCTTGTATTATTGTTATAAGTGTTAAAATTCGGTTTTTGCCAACGTGGCGCATAATTATTATTATTAAAATTCCTATCAACTTGCTTAAAAGGGTTTTGGGTTTGTTGCTGTGGTATTGGCCTATTCTGAGAACTGCCAAGAACCATTGGTTCAAATAATTGTGGGAGTTGTCTGTAGTCGTTCCGTCTTTGATGTTGATTTGGTCTTTGTGTTTGATTTATTTTAGGGAATCTTAAGTTATTATGATTCCTATCGTTACCGTTGTTTTTGTTCTCATTTTTATGTTGGGCAAATTGTAAAGCAAAGTTAGATCTAATGTGATTACTTTCAAGTTCTTGTGCTTTGGCTAAAGCATTTGGCAGATCTTGAGGGTTGAGTGAAAACAGTATTTGTGACAGTTGACCGTTAAGGCCTGTAATAAATACACGAAGAGCGTTTCGTCTGTTAATATTATTTAACTCAATGGTGACTGGTGAACTTGAACCGTGAGTCATTATAGTTTTGTTGGTCAGTAATGTCAATTTTTTATTAACTTCGTTGTAAAAATCAATAAGTCGTAGCGAACCCTGTCGCAATATACTCAATTCTTGTTCTATTACATGTACCGGACGTTTGTCCGCATACGCGAAATCGAGTCTTGCCATTATGGCTTCAAAGTTAAGTACTGTACCATGGTTGGTGAGTACGTCGTTTGCATGTTGTGTTATTTTATTTCTTAATATAGTAAGGGCGGCGAAGTATCTACTACTTCCTATGTTGTACAATTTCATTGAGTCTATGCAGTCTGAGTTCCCGAAAATTCAGGTAGACTCTTTATAATTTCAAGAGATTCTGTGCAGTTTATGTTTGGGTCAATTATTTGACAAGAAAATTCAGTTACTGAATTATTAAGCCCTAATCCGGAAACCATTGATTGTAACACATCAATTTTGATTTTATATTTTGTTTCTTGTTCTTGCAACAATCCTTGGACCTCATTATTATTTGTTTGCAAAGCTCTTGCGAGCATTTGATCCACAGTTGCTGCAGACACACTATTAGAATCGAGAGCCATTTCGAATTCATTTTTTTTAGAATTTATGTCAAATTTAATTTTTTCTAAATCTTTAATTTCTATCACTTGTTCTATATTATTAGCACTTTCTAATTCTTTGAAGTTATTTCTTTTATTTTTCTTTTTCCACATTTAAAATATAAGCCACTTTATATATTTATAATATATTCTTAAATAATTTTTCTTACTTAAATTAATATATGTTGATAGCTATTCTGCTTGATGATTCCTGGATCTGTTGTCCGTTGAGTATATATCTGCTTCTTCTCCTTCTTCTGGTTAATTGCACTTAGCACTTTAGTTATTTATTTAGTTTCCTTTTAGAAACTTTGTGTCTTGGAACTTTTGTCCAATGAACTGTTTCTTTTGGTTTTTTGCACTTTCTCCTTTCTTTGAAGGATAATTGGCCGTTTATTTGGCAAAAATAGCACTTATCACTGATTTTACTTTTTTATTAAAAATATTTTTTTATATTTTTTTTTCAAATCGCAAAAATTAACACTTTACTTTATTTTTTCAAGTCAAGTTAAAACGCGATCCCGGTTCGAGCCCTAATTAATTTAATTCATCAAATTCTCAAGTTTTAAAAAATATTTTATTGTACCGATCTAGTCGGTCTCAGATTATGAACTGCTTAACTGTAAAGTACAATATATTCTTAAAGCTAGCTTATGAAATATTCAATATCGCTACCAACAGAGATGATGTTTATATTAAGATTTCATCATTGTTTGGATACCAAGAGTATCATGTTTCTTTTTGGGCATCGGACGTGATGTTATGATTTCGATCGATTTGTTTATTAAATCTGTTTCCGGCGAGGTTGGTGACACTTTGCATCTTTGCATGATTGAGATATCATGTGTGTTAACTTGCATATGTGCACTTAAGCGGGTTTTTCACAACTGCATTATCCTGGTTTATATGTACATACTTGATTATAATTGTTCAGTGTTCGTATTAAATTGAAAAAACATAACAAGTATTTGTTATCAACAATCAATAAGCAAACCTTTCATCCAACTTTATAAAGAAGTGTCAACAATATGATACTTCTATACACGAGTATAAATATTACTAACTTACTTAAGGTGGCGCTACAGCCCTGTGTGAACTAGGACCACACCCAACAAACATCTCCATCTCTCTCGGTCCCTGCTAGATGTCTCTAGTTGCGCACTCCAAGTTGGGTGAGGTCACTTTCACCTTATGCGCGCCACCTGATACGCAGTCCTCTGCTGCGCTGTCCTGTGGGTGTGGATTCGAAGACTTTCCGGGCCGGAGCATTGGTTTCCATGTGCTCTACGTGATTTTTTGCTCGTTGGATTTTAATCCTTCTGGCTTAGTCTACGTCGCTGTACAGTGCAGTTCGTCATTCCATCTTAATCTCCCGCAGGACGTCGATAATGAAGGTCTTATACAGCGACACTTTAGTCACTCGAGAGAGGGATTCACTACTCAATTGCTTTCTTAGCCCACGAAAGAATAATTCTTTAGCGCTGGTGTTGTTTTCTGTGTTAATACCGGAGCCGAGGTAGACAAAGTCCGCAAAGTTGAGTCTGTTGTTGTTTCTTCTTGACAGCATGTACTTTGTTTTGCCCTCATTAACCGTTAAACCCTTAGTGTATATGTACACTAAGTAAGTAAGTACTAAGTAAGTAAAGTAAGTAACCGTTAAACCCATTTTTAAACCATTATGGAACAGCGCGAATTCCTTCTGGTCATTCTGCACAATCGTTGAAGAGATGGTGGGTGTCGATTTGATGTTCTCGGAGTTTTTACCGGAACTGCCGTAATGTGAATATCTATTCGACTGTAGACTTTCCTGGCCTAAAACCACACTGATAAGGACCTTTCAGGTTTTCGATGATGGGCTTTAGATGTTGAAATATTTCGGCAGAGAAGATTTTGTAAGCGATGTTAAGTAGACTGATTCCTCTATAGTAAGTGCAGTTTAGAGGGTCTCCTTTTTTCAGTATCGGGAAAACAATACTGAGGTTCCATTCATCGGGCGCATGCTTTCTTCCGACCATATCTTACAGATAATTTGGTGCGAGCCCCTCACACAAATTATCTACAGCTGCTTTGAAGAGCTTTGCATTTAAACCATCTGCTCCAGCGCAGCGGCTTCGTTAGATTACAGCTTATGTATGACAATCTTTCCTTCGTCTAAGTCAGGAAGACGGGATTGTTAGCTTTCGTCGTCTACATTGAATGGATCATCCTGTCTGACAGTGGAATTCGGTTCATCGTCGGCATAATACAGTCTGCAGAAGTGGTTCTTCCATTTCCTCCACAGTCCACACTTACTGCGGTTACACTATGATGTTTCCACTTCCACCTTTGCAGCCTTCGGTTCGAGGTTTATGTACTTGCGAATTTCGTTTCACCTGCTCATAAGACTTTCGAACTTCATTTCTTCTTTTACACCTCTCAACATCTTCAACGACACACTTCTCATGATCTCTCTTTCTCGTTCCGAGAAGTCGGTGTTCCTCTCTCCTATTCTGCTCAAGAGCTTGTGACCAACTCTCGTCCTTCTATGCAGCGCCGCTTTGCGTGCCTGTTGTTACCGACAAAATTTACTTATCCTAAAAAAAGAGGGAAACTTTGCAATTCCTTTGTATTCAGTGATAAAAAATCTCACGAACTTCGAAACTCGCTTTTCCACTAACAATCTACCACGAATGAGATTTTTTGAGCTTCGGAACACATTTTCAATTACTTAATAAATTTCAGATTTGTTTTTTGAATACAATTACCATTCTAAACCATTCTATGAGTATATTTTAACATTATTTTAATAATATTTAAATAAGTATTTCCTGACATGCCAGACAATAAAACATATTAAACCAATGCACATTACACTTCAGTAAAACATTTTTTCATAAGCATTCATTTAACCCTCGCTAAATGTTTTAAGAATCAATATTTGGTATTGGTTTAATGTTTTTTTCAGGTAAGTATAATAACAATGGCTTCCGTACTCAACCAAATTTAAATAAATACCAACTATATGTAGTGCAGAAGAATAAAGGTTTCCATCGCTGAGGCTGTCATACATACTCTTACATGAAAGTAGTTCACTTTTTCAACTTCGATGCCGTCGCGTCGTCATCTTCTGATGGGACTACATATATCCCTCCAGAGGCTCCTTTGCAATTTCTTCTCTGTTATAAGATCGCTAAAAGTATCTTTTAAAGACAACATGGATGGTTTTCTTCGTTTAAGTATATATACTCCAATCTCTGATGGCTGCTGATGTTGGTTTGCACGTTCTACGCATCTATAAATGGATGTGTGCTCTATGTATCTTTACTTGAAGAAAGGAAATCCTTATATTAATTTTCAATTTGAAACACGAAATTGAAAATTCCTTAGAGGCCACCGAAGAAAATGGCCTTGCGGGTTAAATGGAATTTGTTCTTATTTTCTATTGTAACCCATAACAATCAAACCCTTTCCACAAGATGAAAATTACAAAGATGATATTATAAATAAATATAAATACTTACGCATACATCTAGCTGGAGCTGCCCTTAAAAGTTAAGCAACTATATAAAAAGATATTTGAATCTGTAAATAAAGATTTAAACCAAAACTTACCCGACAATTGGTTTATGTACAGTTAAATTTGAATTTTGTTTTATAGCATCATCTTATTTAATGGCGTAATTTTAAAACATTTAATGCACCTTTTCTTTGGGTTCTATTTGAAAGTGTTAAAAACTATAAAGTCCTATGGAAGATATTAATTTTAAGTTGTTCTTTTGTTCAATCACGCTATTAATACTTATAAAAGAAGCTGAAGATTGTACCCTAATTATATGTGTATTTTATGGAAATAGTTCAGTATGTTTCAAAATTGATCATAAAGTACTCTAAGTCAAATAGTTTGATCAAATTAAACTTTTAGACTTATTCATTAGAGGTTCTTTGTTTGGTTATTCATGGAAGTATGATAGACTAAAGTAAATTACTTTCTTTAAGTTCAAAAACCAAGTGAGGTAATATCGATGGTTTTACTTCTATTCTCTATTTTAAGGATTATGGATTTCAAAATGGAAAAATATGCATCTGCAATGGTCTTCACTGCTACAGGCGGATATGTTTCCAAGTAGATTTTAAACACTGTACCTCAAAACGTATTCTCCAAACGTTGGAGCATTAAAAACATGATTAAAAAACCGACTTTTTCAACATCGGTCTAGAGACTGAGAAAGAATTGTGCAAAACTCATCTGTCAACACTAGATGCACAATCTTTCTAAGGTCTATCCAATTATTGGTTACGCCGATGATATTGACATGATTGGAAGATCAAAGCGTGACGGAAGCGTAGAGCATGGGTTTAGTGGTCAAGTATATGCTGTCATTAAAAAAGCACATTGAACAATGACGTCTTGGGCAAAACTTCACCATGGAAACCTATAACTTCAGCTTGTTCATTTCAACAATGCCACTATGACCTGAAATGCAAATAAAAGTGATGCGGAGGTTAATGTTGAGACTGGATAGTTCATCCCGACATTGTTAGACCAGTAGGATGTTGTGGCCGAATAGATAGTCATAGCCGGTAGGTAGCCGGGTTTCTATTTTGGTTTAAGTTTGATTTGAGTGTTTTGCATGCTTCTCTGATTACTACCAATTCTGCTTGAAATACACTGGCAGTCCGGCAGGCGAAAAGACTTAGAAACATGTAAGGACTCAGAGAAGATTCCCGACCCAACTCCGCACTATTTCTTTGACTTGTCAGTGAAGGTAGTGCTATCCCAATTCTTTCTGGCGGGAAAGATGACTTTTAAATATTTACTAAGGTTCAAAGCAGAAAGTCGGTCGCAGTAGTCGGTATCCGCTGGAATCAGTTCGTTAGTGTTGCCATGTCCATACGATCTGGAAAACCAACAGTTTTGTTCTTTAAGCCTTAGCGTGCTGCACGATACTAAATATTTAATGTGTTTGTCTACTGGTAGGAGGTGCTGAATAATATTTAAGGCATCTGTTAGCAAGATTGAAGGGCCCCTAAGTGTCTACACTAGCTATTCTTTAAACCTTCCTAAGCTTCTCGATATTGTATTTTTTGTTAAGCGCAGGGGCCCACTTTTTACAGACGTAAAAGGCAATACAAGCTTTCTTAACCCGTTCTTCAATGTTTACTTTCCAGTTTAGTTTAATTTGGGATCTAGAATGACTCCTAGATATTTCGCGCTGGAGGATAAAGATAGGATTTGACCATTTAGTGGGAGTAGGGTGAAGGCAGGTATTTAAGTGTTGGTCGTAAAGAGCATCAGTTCAGTTTTGCTCTGATTAAGTCGACTGCTCGTATGGCCCAGCTGCTAACTTTCTTCAGAGGCATCTCCGTGATTTCGCTTGTGTGATTCCTAAATATATTGAATATTGTTGAAGACGGTTCCGCAAACATGAAAATAAGCCTTTTCCTTAATCACCGATAAACGATGTCATCATTGGATATAGACCCTTCTATTGTGAAAGGCATTTCTTTAAATAAATATGTACATGTATCAAAGAATATAATTTCCCCAAATTGATGAATTAAGGTATATCCTTGTTTATAGCTTATTTTGATGATGGCGGGCGCTTCAAGATAAAGATGGGATAGTCACCTTGTGTGGTATATGTAGTATGTACCTACTTATGTGTAGTGTGTGTACATTTTTAATCTTTAAAATATGGGTGGCTTTCCTAGAAGTAAGGTAGAAATGTATTCCTTTTTTTCTAAAGCGCATTCTATCATTTCTCATTTCTTACCTGGCCGACAAGAAGGTCAATAATGCAATTCCCTAGGCATCATTTATTGAGCATCCACCTGGAAGTTTAATAAAATGGAAGTGAATTTGCCATAAACCACTATATAAACCTTTTCATCTTTGTGCTTCCTTTTTTGTATTTGAGTGTGTGTATCTATGGGGTTAGGACACTTAAGTGAATACAAGCACTAGATTCCAGGAGAAAGTACCTGCGTTATTAAAAAGTATGGTATCCATAGGCTTACCTATATATCAGTTTTTTTCTTTTTTTAAATTTATTGGCTTCGCAGTTACCAAAGGTAATAAAGTTGTATAAAAGTATGCATTTCAATGGGAAAAGTTTTGCATTTAAAAGAGAGAAAGAGAATTGAGAGAGTTTAACGAAAGGGATTTCATACATACGAGTAGTTAATCAGTTTTAATTTTTATACGAAGGTATTGTTTCGATATTCAAAGAAACTTTGATTCGATGTTCTAGGAATTAATTTTAATTTACGAGCAAAATCGTATAGTATCTCTGTCAATATTTGAAATCGATTCAACTTTTTTTAGACTTCATAAAAGGTATATAATATGTTATATGAAAATGGTAATCAAACGCAATGTAAATCTTTGTGTGGATATTTCAGGAAATAATCACATGGCGTTAGCTTACGAAGACCTGTTGTCCAATTTGGAAATATTTCAATTATTTTGAAAACGTGGTAGCCCTCAAAAAACTGTTTTATTTTTTGATCATTGGTAGCCGTATAGCAGTGATTCATTTATTTATTGAAGTAACTTACAAACTAAATTTATAAATTAAAATTACTTATTTAAGGCATCAGGGTAACCATACCATGCGATGCCGTTCTTAATTTACTAAGGCTTAAGGAGAAAATTATTTCCATTTTTAAAGTTTTATTTTATTATTATTTAGCATTGAAAAGATAAAGTTATAACAACTAAACTAATTCAATTTCATCAAACTTCTGGTGGGCGAATATGGCAGCTTTAATTCGACAGATAGTGTTGACATTTGAAGGAAGTCTTAAGACATCCGAAAGCAAAGTCATTCTGGTTTAACTGAAATAATAAATATATACACGGTGTCTGGTGGCAGATTTATATTCTTAAAATTAAATAAAAAAAGTCTATTTGATATATTGTTTCATTTCAAAGTATGAAGTGTTATTTGATGGATATAAGGATAAATAACAAGTCAAGTCGCTGGTGAGACCGGCTGTGCTATCTGCTCTTCTTTATATAAATCTTAAAAATGAATTCTAATTGTTTAAAGTGTTTTGAAATTATATCTGATACATGTTTTCTATCGTGCGATTTATGTGGCAAAAATGCACATTCAGAATGTTGTGATATTAATATAAATGACATGAAAGTTGTTAAATCTATAAACAATTTATTTTTCAAATGTGAAGAGTGTATTAATTTTCCATTGACTTTGTGTTTTGATAAGCTGAGAGAACTCTCAGTGTTCTTTGTAGAGGATTCTCTGAGTAAAGTTCGAACATCTAATACAGTTCAAAATGCATCTACGTCATCGATTGCAACCGCTTCAACGTTAAACTCTAGTCGACAAATACGTAACACAACTCGCGCTCAGAGATCTAACAAAGGAGATCAGACGAAAAAACCGGTTTCTATTGGAAGAAAAACTACTCTTGCGGGATCATCTACTCCGCGAGAACAAAATTCTCTAAAGAAAAATGTTTCTTCTAAAAAATCTCTTTCTGCTGCTCAACCTTATCTCACTCCCAAACAGACAAAATCAATTTCAACTAATACTCCAGTGAGCAAAATAAATAAAGATGTTGCTATTGCGATTAATGGAAATTCTCTTTCTGCTGCATCTGATGCTAATGAGATTATTGCCATTGGTGATATCAATGCTGCTGTGGCTAGTGTTGATGAAAATGTTGCTGTTGGAGATATTGGGGTTCATGATGCTGCAGTTTTGGATATTGCTGCTGCTGTGGATATAAATTGCATTGTTGCCTATAATGATGCTGCTGGTATGGAATTGAAACAAGTTGTTCCTGATTCCTCAAAAGTTGTTGCCGATATTCATGCTGCTGCTGAACATGTTGCTGCTGTTAATAAAAATGCTGTTGCTATTGTTAATGAAAATGTTGCTGTTGGAGATATTGTGGTTCATGATGCTGAAGTTTTGGATATTGCTGCTGCTGTGGATATAAATGGTATTGTTGCCTCTAATGATGCTGCTGGTGCTGCTGTTGGTATGGAATTGAAACAAGTTGTTCCTGATTCCTCAAAAGTTGTTGCCGATATTCATGCTGCTGCTGAACATGTTGCTGCTGTTAATAAAAATGCTGTGTCTGTTTCTAATGATCTTACTACTGGTGCTGTTGATAAGAGCGATAAGACCTTGGCGGCGCCTACTGCTACGTCCCATGTAAGTGATAAAATTATTTTGGGTACTAAACCACAATGCAGTGATCTTAAGATCGTAAGAAACACAAAATGGTTTCATATTGGAAGCTTTCACAGATCCACTACAGCTGATGAAATTATAAATTTTGTGTCTACTAATCTTCCTATCAATCCAGATGAAATTTCTTGCTTTAAGCTCATTAAACACAATGAATCTGATCTGAACTTAAAGTTTGTAAATTTTAAAATTGGGATTTCTGCCGAATGCGCAAAAAAAATATATGTTGACACTTTTTGGCCTCGCGGGGTGAAAATTCGCCCTTTCAAATTCATTTCAAAAAACTAAGTAGGATTGAGGAATCGTTGATTTCCTCACGACCAGATCTGCCAAAACCTAATTGCATTGAAAAAATATCCTGTAACTCATCGCTTAAAGTGTACTATCACAATGCTAGTGGCATCCGAACAAAAGTTTCAGAGCTTTTTATCAACTCAAGTCACCTTGATTATGATATAATCTTAATTGTTGAAACCTGGCTCCATCCTGGTATATCTTCGTATGAACTTTTTGATTCAAAATACTTCATTGTCTACCGACGTGATAGATGCGACACCCTTTCTGAACGTGGAGGAGGTATTTTGGTTGCCGTCAGTACCAAGCTATGTTGTAAAGAAGTTTCACTACTTCATTTGGATGTTGAGCAATTATGTATATCGATCAATTTATGTTCAACAAAAAATGTTAATTTATTTTTTATAGTAAGTTACATTCCACCTAAGAGTGATTTTGAAATTTATGAAAAACATGTTATGAATATTGAAAATATTAATAATTTATGTTCTGATTTTGATAATGTTTGTTGTTTTGGTGATTTTAATTTATCTAACATTGTATGGAAATGGTCTGAAGATGATAATTTATTCATTGCATGTAATTTGATGAAAGATTATGAATTCTATTTAATTGATTCTCTTTATTCACTTAATCTTAACCAAATCAATTGTATTCATAATTCTTTAAATAATTTGTTAGACTTAATTTTTGTATGTAATGACTTTCTTAATTCAAAAGTCTCAATTGTTCCCTTTTCTTTACTTAATGAATCTCTTCACCATAAGGAACTATTTATTGAATTTAAACTGTATACGTATTTATCAAATGAATCAATGCAATGTTCTAGTTTCTTTAACTTTAAAAAGGCAAACTTCATTGAACTTAACAATTTTCTTGAAAATTTTGATTGGTCCATTAATTTTGTCAATCTGAATCTTGAACAAAAGTATTCGCGTTTCGTGTCTATTATTTTCGACAGTTTTAGTAGATTCGTTCCGTTTTCGAGAAGATCCAAACATATTCAACAAAAGCTCCCGTGGTACAACAAGCAAATAATTAATCTGAAAAATTTAAAACGTAAAGCTTTTAACAAATTTAAGCGAACTAATGATAATTTAGACTACGCTTATTTTAGCAAACTGCGCAAAGATTTTTTTAGTCTTAATAAATTCCTTCACAAGTGTTATATAATGAATATTGAGACTAACATTAAGACAAATACTTCTTCGTTTTGGACATATATAAATGTGAAAAGAAATACGTCAGGCTACCCAAAGCAAATGACATCTGGGGACACTGAAGCATCAGACACATCATCAATACTTTGTCTATTTGCTGACTTTTTTCAATCCGTTTATTCACCTGCTAGAAATAACAGTTATGGTACACTCTTGGATAATTCAACCTGTAGCGTTGATATCGGAGGATTACAACTCTGTTTAGAGGAAATATATTCAGGACTCCAGTCTATAAAGCCCAAAACTATACCTGGAGCTGATGGTATACCTGCTTTTTTTCTTAAAAAATTGTGCTAAGTCCCTATGCTATCCTTTGTATTGCATATTTAATCAATCTCTATCTCAGGGTATATTTCTAAGTGAATGGAAAATATCTTATCTTGTGCCAATTCATAAATCTGGACCTAAAAATAAAATTGAGAACTATCGTGGTATTTCCAAGTTGTCTGCCATCCCTAAATTTTTTGAGAGCCTGGTAAAAAATAAATTGGAATTCATAACCCGAGAGCATATTTCTGACCGACAACATGGTTTTGTTTCCGGTCGTTCTACAACAACTAATTTAGCTCTTTTCTCAAATTATGTGTTAAATTCGTTTGAAAGTAAGAATCAAGTAGATGCGATATATACCGATTTCAGTAAAGCTTTTGATTCGGTAGATCATTCCACTTTAATACACAAATTAAAACTTTATGGTTTACATTCTACTCTTCTTGATTGGCTGTCATCTTATCTAATGGGAAGATCTCAAAAAGTCATAATAAATAACACTTTTTCGAGATCTATTCAATGCAGCTCAGGTGTTCCTCAAGGAAGTCATTTGGGTCCACTCCTCTTTAATATTTTTATAAATGATATAACTACAGTGATAAAATATTCTCAATACCTCCTTTACGCTGATGATTTGAAACTCTTCTTAAAAATCAATTGCCTCCATGATTGCAAGCTGCTACAGGACGACCTTAACAATGTCTCCGAATGGTGTAAATTAAATTGTCTAAAATTAAATATAAAAAAATGTAATGCTATCTCCTTCTATAGGTCCTATATCCACATTAGCTTTGACTACACGATCGATTCTAATGTATTATCTTGTGTAGAAAACATAAAAGATTTAGGTGTTATATTGGACAAAAATTATTCCTTTAAAAGTCACATGGATTATGTAATTGGAAGAGCTAACTCAACTGTAGGATTTATAAAACGAAATTGTGTTGATTTCAGTGATCCTTACGCATTACTATGCCTATATATATCTCTTGTGAGATCTATATTGGAATATGCAGATGTCATTTGGAATCCGGGTTTTAAGACCTGCTCTGATCGTTTAGAAAAAGTTCAGAGGCGGTTTACCAGATTCATATTTTATAAGATGAAGTGGACTTCTATCCCAGATTATAAAGCAAGATGTATTTTTCTAGGTATTAAGTCTCTTGAATTAAGAAGAAAAATTCATGGTATAATGCTTGTGAGGGATATTTTATGTTATCACGTACGTTGTCCATCTCTGCTGTTAATTGTACCAATTTATGTTCCGTCAAGAGCTTTGCGTGGTAGAAAATTTCTGTTTGAATCTTTTCACAGAACAAGCTACGGTAATAATGAGCCGATTTGTAGATCTATAAGGCAATTCAATGAAGTTTGTCAATTTATTGAATTAAGTAATTCTAGGGATTTGTTTAAGGCCAATTTATTCTTATTGTTTACTTTTTAATATAATATTGTAATATTTAAATTTTTAAGATCAAATCTGTTAGCTTTATGCTTGTAGATAAATAGATAAATAAATAAATAAATTTGAAATATTAAGGGCAGACACACGCTGCATTAAACTTGATTCAATTGCGCTGATTGCTCGACGAATGCGACTAATAAGTCTTTGAGGGAAAGCTTCCAGAAGCAAATTCATCTAATCTCTAGCCGTGTGTGCGGTCGCACCATCCTGTTGGAACCACGTGTGCGAAGAAAACGATGGATGAGCTTTCAGGTTTGGCAAAAAAAATCCGTTATGATGATCCTATATTAAAATTTCATAAATAATCGCTCTAGAAGTCCCAGTGAGGCTGCCCTTTTCCGTATCGAAAGTCGAGGATTTTTACGTAAACTATCTTCAACCACTTCAATGATTTCGGGGGTTCTTGAAGATCGACTGGGCCCTGGCCGTGGATTGTTTATAGCCGAAGCAGTTGCACCACTCGGCCCATCACTTATTTGTCGTTACCGAAGTTTGAACAAAACTGCAGTTGCGAGCAGTTACGTGTGAATCGTTACTCTTGAAAAATGCCTTGATGGCAAACGCGAGATGCTTACTTAACCAGTGCGACATCTTGATTGAGAAATTCGCACGATAATTGATTCCAATGACACAACTCCCCCCGCACCGTTTATTACTTTTTGAATTAATGTATCGTATTGTAGACACCCTGTATTTAGTATTACTTGTATAGGTACATATATGGATAAAAGTAAAAAATGATAACATTACATATCTACATTGGGTGCGCATTGTATACATACGTAGCTTAATTACATACATGAAATAACATTTTTAAGTTTCGAAACAGAAGTTATGAGAAATATTTGAAATGCCAGGTAGTGGTTATATTAAAATAAATATACATACATATGTATAAGTACATACATTTACAAAAACAAAACTATTTTATAGGAATGTTGCTTTTATCTTCAGAATCTAAAATTAATACAAATTATAAAGATAATAATATGAACTAAAAACTTTGAGGTTAACCCAGTATTGATATTCAACTATTGCTTTGAAAACATGTATATCAATGCAATTAAAGGAAAGAAAGCCATTTAATCCTGAACCATTGTTGTTGTACAAGATTCAAAAAAAGAAAGTACCTCAAAGCTCGCATTAAGTTACGTTTACTTTAACGCAACATGGTAGTAGCGATACAACTTCAACTTACTGGCTACATTGCAAGATATGACAAGTTACTATGTTTTCATTTTATACTAGCTGACCAGGCAGACTTCGTACTTCCTCAATCGATAAATAAAAGACCTAAACTTTTGTATAAATTAATTTCAAAACAAACAAAACGTATTGAATAAAAAAGCATTTTTTTAATGAAGCATGAAGTTTTATTATTATTTTCGACACATCATGTTGCTTACTTAAAAAAAAACAGAGTTTTCCTGAAATACTGGCTATTTATAAGGTTTAAATTTTTGTTAAAGACACACACTGTTATGATACAGTTTGTTAGTCAATTTAAAGCTTTCGCATAAACTATATTTTTTGTTTTGTTTTGTGGTGCGTAAATAAACAAAGAAGACGGTTTTCCCACGCGCGAACACGCGACGTATAATTGTCCATGCGCGAAACAGGGAAACTCCAAGTTGATTCCGTAAACTTCTAAAGACTGTCCTTGCGATTTATTTATTGTCATCGCAAAGGCTAGACGTACTGGAAATTGTAAGCGTTTAAAATCGAATGGTAAATCCGTTGGAATCATCAGTATTCGCGGGATCAAGACATCCTCTCCTTTGTAATTTTCACATACATGTCAACTGCAAACTGATGAAAAAGTCGTTGACACATCAAAATATGATTTATTTCACCTTGACGGATCATGAGTCTGTATGAATAGAAATTCATAGCACTAACTTTTTTGTTGGTTTCAGCACCTGCAATCAAAAATGATAAATGTTACTTAGATGAATTGAATTTAAAAATATTATTTAATCCTGCTCAATTTATTTACCTGTTACTTCATTTACCATTTTGATATTTAAATGGCATTCATCTTCCCCCTGCCAGAAGATCAAAGGATATTCCATCATATTTCCATCATAGCTCCTGTGTGTTTCAGATACACGTTTTAAATCATTTTCATTTAAATCTATTTCGACGATGAAGCACAATATCTCTAGATTGTAAATTGTCTCCCACAATGACAACAGCCACTTCATCAATGGTAGGTGAATTAAACCTCCTTGTGTGTTCACCGGCAGGTGTTTTGTCAGCTCGAATGATAATATTATGGCTATCAGATGGCATCCGATCCAATGCTTTTTTGAACATGTTTACTAAGTTGTTATTCTGATGAAGAAACATTTGTAATTCTTGGACAATGGTTCTCTTCACTGTTGGATTGTGAGCACAACGATCTGTAATATTTTAAATTTTGTCCATTATTTTATATATAAAGCGTGTAACGGAAGGGGGGTATCAACCCTGAAGGAGGTGAATGTGCTCAAGAAACTCAACAACTTTCCCCAAAGAACATACATAGGTCGAAATATGAAAAAAAATTTGGCCCTCCCTTACAAAACTGACTACCAGCTGATTGATTTACTATGGGAGGGCCAAATTTTTGTTTCATATTTCGACCTATGTTCTTTGGGGAAAGTTGTTGAGTTTCATGAGCACATTCACCACCTTCAAGGTTGATACCCCCTTCCGTTACACGCTGTATATATATTTTAGTACAAACTTGAATATTATAAAAAAATATTCTGGTATAATACCTTGAAAGTGGGCATGAAATTGTCCTGTATAATATGTGTAGCGCCAAATGATGTCATCTGGAAACAGTTGTTACATTTCTGAATGTTGGCCAAGAAGTGCTTAGAATCATTTCCAATCCCAGAAACTAAAGAGCGTAAAGGATTTGGTGGTGGGACCAATTGTGGCAATTTTACTTTGTCTCCAGCACAACATAATCCAGTAGATTCACCAGTGTATTTTAACGCCTTACAATATTTACAAATTATTTTCATTTCCCCAATTGTTACCGATTTGTCGGGCACAATGATCAATTGCCGGATCATAGTGAAATGCAGCTCGTTCAAGAATCACAGGAGCGCTGCGTCTGCGGATTCGCTCAATTTCATTATGTCGTGCTCGCTGTTGTTGTGTTTGATGTGAACGAACTCGTTGCATTCTAAGCCTATGCACTTCATTGTCACTCACTAAATAACGCAATTCTGACATAGAAATACGACTATTTTCTTGATCTGTCTCTCTCTGGTCATCAGTGCGGTTAGCACGTGAGGTAGCTCTTCGCACATTTGATTGACTGCGACGACCTAAGTCAGGTCGTCTTCTCCTCGGCATCGTAACGTAAAAACAGTAACTTAACAGTAAAGTGTCACTATCACAAAATATCAACAAAAAAAGAGGACACTACTTGGAATGTCACTATCACAAAGGATCACAAAAGTAAAGAAAGTTCTGTAACGAAGCGTCACACTCCTACCTGCTACCGACCGACACCAATCAACCTCCATCCACCGACCGACACCAATCAACCGCCTTCTGCATACCCACCAACCTACTACCGACCGACACCAATCAACCTCCATCTACCGACCGACACCAATCAACCGCCTTCTGCATACCCACCAAGTGAAATAAGTGACACCAACAAAATACATGCGATATTGTTGTTCATTATAAAGTTCACATTTGGTTCCTGCAGGAGAATTGGCTTATGGACCCAAGAAATCCGAAAAAAGAAGGAAGCTTGCTCGCCGAAGATTATTAAAGGTTTTGGGCTTTATATTCAGAAGCGCAAGTTTCCCCCGATATTCCCCTTCTCTATTAAGAGTCGATAGGCCGTTGCTCCATAGCGTGCTGTGTAGTAACAACAAATTATTGTTATTCCCCTTCACCCTTCCGGTGTCGACCGGCACTTGCCGAATTATTGTTATTCCCCTTCACCCTTCCGGTGTCGACGGGCACTTGCCGAATTATTGTTATTCCCCTTCACCCTTCCGGTGACGACGGGCACTTGCCGAATTATTGTTATTTCCCTTCACCCTTCCGGTGTCGACGGGCACTTGCCGAATTATTGTGCTATTCCCCTTCACCCTTCCGGTGTCGATGGGCACTTGCTGAATTATTGTGTTATTCCCCTTCACCCTTCCGGTGTCGACGGGCTCTTGCCGTATTATTAAGTAATCCCCCTTCACCCTTCCGGTGTCGATGGGCTCTTGACCGTAGGATTAAGTTCGTATATAATAGGTATTATTATCTATAGGTATCTTATTGTTTAGTCTTAAGCCGCTTTATTGGATTAGAACAAATAAAATCTGAGAAAGGAAAAATCTAAATCTTTTTATTTGGAAAGAGTAGTTTGGTCAACTCTGTATACTTGAGTTTCGTGCTTTCTCGAGACGACCCTGGAGTCCGGCGAGCTTACCTCAGCCTAAGAAAAAGAAGCATCACAAATTGGCGCCCGAACAGCGACCTTTAGAGAATTCATCCAAACTCCGACCGATCCGCCCACCGTAAAGAATTCCTAGAGGTTTTCCACCCGACTACCGTTCGCCGATCACCGACCGCCGACTACCGACCGCCGATTACCGCCGCCGACCACCGACCGCCGATTCCCGCCGCCGAATACCGACTACCGACCACCGTTAACCGTTCACCGACCGCCGACTACCGACCACCGTTCACCAACCGCCGATCACCAGCCATCCATATAAAATGAGCGAAAACGAAGCCAATACTGCCATGGACGAAATCAATCCGTTCAGGAGCCTCAGCTTCATATACATGCTCAAGAAAAACGAGCTTATAGAAATGCTCGCTGCCCGGAATATAGAAACCGAGGGTAACATGCAAGTCCTCCGCCAGCGTTTAAGCGAACATCTCAAACAGGTGCGTGCACACGCTTCTACACAAAACCTGTGTGCCGAATGGGCAGAGGTAGCCGAGAAGAGAGTAAATGCCGCCTTGGATGACGAAGCCATAAACATCCTAAGAATACCGCTCCTGACCCGATCACCAAGCAGAAAACATCATTATATGAGGAGACTACCTTTCATGTCCCTAATTTGAATGCTGCACACCGCGATAACGAACAACCTCATATAGCAAATCCAGCACCGATGAATCAGCCACGACCAGAGCACTCCGGAGACACGCCAGCACGTTTTAACTCATTCATGAGTCACACTCCACACCGACTCCCCCTAAGCTATGAAGCAGAAGTAACGAACATAGTGCGTAAATGGGGACTAAAATTCGACACTTCAGGAAACCCTTTGGAATTCCTCGAGCGAGTTGCCGAGCTGACTCGATGCTATAATATACCACCCGACGACATGTTGCGAACATTACCAGAGAGCCCACGAGAGAACGCGAAAGAATATATTCTGGCCATGCAATACCTGATCCGCCAACACCTTCGGATGAAAATTAACGAACATCTCGACCGAATATTTGATAGCATGCGCCCTAAATATCGCCTCTATATCCGCCGGCGAGATTTCGAAAATCTAAATGAACTCATGGCTCTGGAAGAAGAATTGGAAGCCGTAAAGAAAGAAGAAAGAAACAGCCGCCCTCCGATCGTAACCGCAAACCCTGTCGCAGCCTCTCCTCGAACCCTTCCGCCGACCGTACCGTACAATCGGGAGACACACTGCTGGAACTGCAAACAGAAGGGTCACCGAAAAGAGACGTGTCATCGTCCATTCCGACTGTTTTGCTCATTTTGCGGAGAAGACGGACGTTTAACAAAAGACTGCCCGTGCCAACGCAACTCATGCTCAGTCGTAAATACACCGCCGCGTCACGATCCCCGATATTATATTCCCATGCAAATAGGATAACATACCTATCAAGCTTTAGTAGACACGGGATCTAAAAAGACGTTCATTGGACCAGGAATAAGGACGGCCTTCAGAAATTGGGGACTACCCATGACGAGTCAATCCCAGACGATCCATCTGGCCGATGGAAAAACTGTTGGCACTTCCGAACACTTCAACGTGACCCTAATGATCGGAAACGTAGAAGTCCACGGGACCGCGACTTATCTACCGTCACTCGTCGAGGATGCCATACTTGGGATGGACTTTATGAATCAAGCGAACTTGCAAATTACGGTTGGCGGCAAATCCGTTGCAAGTTCCAACACCCAGCCTCCAACGCCACATGAGCAGTGTCACGCCGCCGTAACCCACTTAAACACAAATCAGCAACAACAACTCCAAACCTTCCTGGATCAAGAATTACCGAAGTTCGATAGAATAAACGATGTATCAACCGTTCCTCCCCACCGAATCGAACTTATAACCGACAAACCGTTTAAACAACGGTATTTTCCTCGCAACCCGGCCCTGCAAAAGGTTATAGACGACGAAGTCAACGAACTTCTAAAAACCGGAAAAATCAGCCCGTCTAAAAGCCCTTATAGTTCACCGATTGTCTTGGTCAAGAAAAAAGGATCATGGAGAATGTGTGTAGATTTCCGCCAGCTAAACGAAGTATCAAGAAAAGACGCATATCCCCTGCCGTACATCGCTTCCATACTCGACCGACTCCGAGGAGCCAAGTTCATGTCTACCATCGATCTCAAACAGGGATACTGGCAAATTGCTTTGGAACCGGAGTCTCGCCCGTACACTGCTTTCACTGTCCCGGGGCGAGGATTATTCGAGTGGAACGTGATGCCATTCGGACTACATTCGGCCGGAGCAACGTTTCAACGAGCTATGGATACCATCTTTGGCACAGATATGTTCAGTCACGTATTCACTTACCTTGACGACATCATCGTAATTAGTAGCAGTTTCGAGCAACATATTCAACACCTGACCGAAGTGTTAGGCAAACTCCGTAAGGCCAATTTAAAAATAAATACCGAGAAGTGTAACTTCTGCCGGGAGAGCCTTAAATATCTTGGACATATCGTTACTTCATCCGGCATACACACCGACCCTGACAAGATATCCTCCGTACAAAACCTGAAGGCACCAACCACCATCAAAGAACTACGCCGAATACTCGGAATATGCTCTTGGTACCGCCGTTTCATCGAGAACTTTTCTACCATCACCGCCCCACTCAATAATCTTCTTAAAAAGAATGTGAAGTGGGCCTGGGGACCATCGCAACAAGAGGCGTTCGAGCTGTTAAAAGGAAAATTAACAGGAGCTCCGGTCCTGGCCTGCCCAGATTACGACAAACCGTTTTCACTGCAAACTGATGCCAGCCAATTTGGTTTAGGAATTGTGCTCACGCAAGTACTTGACGGACACGAAGGAGTGATCGCGTATGCAAGCCGAACCCTGACAGACCTCGAACAAAAGTACGCAGTGACCGAAAAAGAGTGCTTGGCGATATTATGGGGAATACGAAAGATGAGGCCGTACCTAGAAGGGTACCATTTCACCGTCATTACCGATCACCATTTGCTTAAATGGTTACACTCATTAGAAAATCCGTCCGGACGACTTGCCAGATGGGCCCTAGAACTACAGCAATATGACTTCGAAATATGCTATCGAAAGGGTTCCATGAATGTCGTCGCTGATGCCCTGTCCCGCGACCCATTGCCAATCACTCCTACCGACAAACTAGCCGCCGCCGCCGATGCCAAACTGGAATGGGTCCACGATATGATGGATAGAGTTACCAACGAGCCGAGCCGATATCCCGATTATAAGTTTTTAGACAACCGACTATACCGACGTTTTACAACCTCCGATCCACTAACTAACCCACGAGATGATGAGTGGAAACTCTGTGTCGCCGAAGCAGACCGACCGAAAATTCTGTACGAGAATCATTATGCAGTCACATCCGGACATCTGGGAGTAGCAAAAACTACGTCACGATTGGCCAGACTATACTACTGGCCAGGAATGTTCCGTGACGTACGAAAATATGTACGCAGCTGTCAGAGTGGTTACAAGGCCCTACAACAAAAACCCAGTGGCTTCATGTACACCAGCCCAACTGCCGAACCTTGGGAGGTGGTGTGCGCCGATTTTGTTGGACCTCTGCCCCGCTCCATGAAGGGTAACACAACGATGTTGGTTATGGTGGATAAGTTCTCCAAATGGGTCGAAGCAGTGCCTATGAGATCTGCTACTACTCCGCTTTTAATCAAAGCCGTACGAGAACGCGTCATCACTCGCTTTGGCGTACCAAAAACATTCCTGTCAGATAATGGAACGCAGTTCACCAGCAACCAATTCAAGGAGTTCCTCAACGATTTTAACATAAAGCATCTACTGACCGCACCGTATACACCGCAGGAAAACCCAACCGAAAGAGTAAATCGTGTACTTAAGACTATGATCGCCCAATACGTCGAGGGAAACCAACGGACCTGGGATGAACATTTGCCCGAATTGACGATGGCAATCAACAGTAGCCGGCATGATTCAACGGGATACTCCCCTGCTATGCTGAATTATGGTCGAGAAATAAAAACACCGTCAAGTTTCCAACCGATTCCTCCCTGCGGAGACAAAAATGAAAACCTGACCGTAAGAATGGAGCGTATGCAAGCGCTGTACGAAATGGTACGCGTCAACCTACAGAAAGCGAGCCAAATTCAAGCAAAAGCATACAATCTTCGACGACGCCCATGGAAGCCTAGTATCGGGGAACAAGTGTAGAGGAAAGTACGAGTCCTCTCGTCCGCAGTTAACTATTTTACAGAAAAATTAGCCCCTCGATACGACGGCCCTTACGAAGTATTGAAATTTATTTCCCCAGTTATTGTTCTCCTTAAGAAAAAAGGAGAGAACAAACAAAAATTCCGGGCCCATGTCCGAGATCTAAAAGGGCATGGTGCGAACGCTCTAGTAGTTAAAACTGACTCACCGAATTTGCCTGAAATCATTCAGCAACCGACCACCGAGCCGAACAGACCGTCACCAGCTTTAAGTCGACCTCGCCAACCAAGTCAACCCGTAATCAGGATGGACCAAAAAAATAGGATCAACCGCCGCCTAGCCCCAGCGGAGAGAGAGGTCCAAGGATTGGATCCTTGTAAAAGGATACCCACTCGGCCAAGACCGATCCTGGCACCTCCCCGACTAGAAAAACCGCTGACAATACGAGTGGTCAGAAAGGAGAGACACCACATTGCAGCAGCCCAACCCATTGTGCCAAAATCTCCGGTGAGCTCCACCATGGCAAAAGTCCGGGAGCAGCGGGAACAGGCCCTCCGAGCCTACAAGGAGAAACGGAAGATGGACGAGGTGGCCGACCGATCGACTATTAAAGTCATTGTCACAAACCGACCGGATGCAACCATTGCGGACCAACGCCAACCCAGTACCAGTCGCCAAGCCATGGCATGTTGTGCCATAACCCAAGGAACTGTCCCGAGGCCAAGTGATCCTTTCGAGGGGATCCAACTATCGGGAAGGAATCACCAAAGGAGGTTTACGATCCACCGCCCCTGGGGTCCAGTAACTGTGCTCATGAACCGAAAAGGAACGAGAGCTTCCCTACATTTCGGGGACCAAATGAGAAGGTTCTCGTCTCAAAAAGGAAGGGGGATGTGTAACGAAGCGTCACACTCCTACCTACTACCGACCGACACCAATCAACCTCCATCCACCGACCGATACCAATCAACCGCCTTCTGCATACCCACCAACCTACTACCGACCTACACCAATCAACCTCCATCTACCGACCGACACCAATCAACCGCCTTCTGCATACCCACCAAGTGAAATGAGTGACACCAACATAATACATGCGATATTGTTGTTCATTATAAAGTTCACATTTGGTTCCTGCAGGCGAATTGGCTTATGGACCCAAGAAATCCGAAAAAAGAAGGAATTATTGTGTTATTCCCCTTCACCCTTCCGGTGTCGACGGGCTCTTGCCGTATTATTAAGTAATTCCCCTTCACCCTTCCGGTGTCGATGGGCTCTTGACCGTAGGATTAAGTTCGTATATAATAGGTATTATTATCTATAGGTATCTTATTGTTTAGTCTTAAGCCGCTTTATTGGATTAGAACAAATAAAATCTGAGAAAGGAAAAATCTAAATCTTTTTATTTGGAAAGAGTAGTTTGGTCAACTCTGTATACTCGAGTTTCGTGCTTTCTCGAGACGACCCTGGAGTCCGGCGAGCTTACCTCAGCCTAAGAAAAAGAAGCATCACAGTTCTCGCACACGTAGCGGTAATCGTCACTCACATAGATAGAAGGATGCACTCATAGAATATCGTAACCGTGATCGTAACACAATATCGTCAATCGTAATACTTTTTTCCGTGTTGTGATTTTTTTATTTATTTTTTTGGAGTTTATCTTTAAGCCATAAATCTCCGTGTTCTGAAGTGCAACAGAATGATTGACATATTAGTTGGTTTTCAAATCTAATGTCAAATATTATGGTTGTGTTCAGAAACTTAATTTGTGACAAAACTTAAGATTTATTGAACTTAAAAAAATAATCTCATACAGTTACAACTGAAGTTAGCTAAAATTAAGTTTCGCGAAGCCGACCAAATTAATTGCAAATCAGTACTACTAATAGTTTATTACATTTTTTTTACGCGTTGGCGATTCACTTTTGTTTATTTTCGGAACGCGACATTAGATCCTCCAAAGCGCACGCGAAGACTATTTTCATAGATATGATTGAATTTGAACTTTATGGAGCGGTAATAAATTGCAAATTGACTCTTTGACGTTAGGAACACACCTCAATTGCTTAGACAACAGTGAGTGATTATAATTTAATATGAACTTTATTGAATAGCAATAAAGTTCAAATTGACTCTAGAAAACGTTTGTATGGGAAATAGAAAAGGGCTGTTTTTAGGGTTTTCCCGGAAATAATTCGATTTTTTCTCGCCTTTTAAACCTTCCCTAGACCTCCACGAACATTTCAAGACTAAGATAAGATAAATCCGTTCAGCCGTTCTCGAGTTTTAGTGAGACTAACGAACAGCAATTCATTTTTATATATATAGATTGAGCATGCACTTAAGGGGTTATGAATACCCTTGTAATGATTAAACACAATGTGAGAAATTAGGAAGGGAGGACAGGATTTGAAAGTATATGCATATATTTATATAAGAAGTGAGGACAGGATTAGATAGGACATGCCGGTGCACATTAGTTTTGAATGCCTGGACATTTTAATGAGGGAGAAATGTTGAGCCTGGTAAAGCATTGCACATTCGTGTAGTGTGGTTAAAGAAAGAATCCCTATACTTATATATAAATTGATGAGCTTTCCTACCAATACGGGTATTACGGTAGAATTGTTTGAAAGGAGGAATACAACTAGTTATTTCACTAGGCCATTGTTGGTAAAATATCGATGAAACAATGATAGACATAAAAGCTTGAGGTGGTGTTATAGAGAATATATTGTTTCAGTAACATAACGATCTTACATCGTTGGAGAAATATTAAACACTTAGCTGCATTTTTGGCGATGGCGAATATGTGATCCCTCTGCAATAAGTGGTTTGTGATGCACATATCTAGAACTGAAAGCTGTTCAGGCTCCTCGACCATGGATAGTGGCATTGGAGGAGGGTTACGCTTTTGCGATAGTAGTCAGCAATGAGTTTTCGAAGCATTAAATTCTACATGGTTTTTGATTCCTTATTGGACAATGCTGCAAGGGTGGATCCAGACTTTTAATCAGGGGGGGGGGGGGTTCACACGCTTAACATATACACGAGATGTTCTGTAAAAGAGGCTAACAAAATTTAAATAACATAATGTATATCTTAACCTTAAATGTACACATTTCAAGGGCTAAAGTGACAACTTTAGTTATTAAATTATTTTAGAACGCTGTTGTCCAGCAGGGTGCATATAGTCTAACTGTTTAATTTAGCGACTCTTTGCATATGAAAGCATTCCTAGATTCAAACAGTTTTCTAAATATGCCATATTTAAGAGCAAAACACAATAGTTTAGAGGGTTTTTGTTGCTTTTACGCAGAAATGTAAGAAATTGTTTTAAAACTTAGTTTTTTTCCAAAAAGAATATATTCTTTTTGGTTGCCATTTCTATTAATGGGAAAAATGCTACAAAAATTCAAAAGCCCAGAAAATGAGAAAGAATCTGATATCAACAATTTTGTGGCTTTTCTTGACGTAGTTTTTTCGGACTCAATTTTTGGGAGTCTATTATTACTATCGCTATCAGTCTGCTTACTCGTAGATTGGAGCTGATGCTAGAAAATATTTTTATCTTAAAGGAGTCAACAAAACTTAAAAATTGTGGAGAGAAAAATGTTAGTTAGTTAGTTTAACAAAACTGTCACTTTTGCTGTTTTTGGGACATTTACATTCCTAAAATCCGTGTTTAAATCTTAGCTCTACAACATCTAAAGCAAATTCAATTCAAAAGTAGATTTATTTAATTTTTTAAGATCTTAAAAGTTTTATTCAAGAAAGAATCAATTTTGAAAGAAATATAATGCACGACTGGGTCGCTAGAACTTGCTTATGTCTTCAAATATATTTACTGTATTTAAAACGTACCTGCAAAATAAGTTTTTCTCAAAAATTTAAATGCCATTTTATTTCTCAAAAAACCTAAATTAACTTATTTTCTTTTCGAAAATCATTAGAGCGTGTTTTTTTAAATTAATTTTTATATATACAATTTTTAAATTTGTCTTTAAAATATTTTTGGTAGGCAATTATTTAGTGCTTATAAATATACATTTTACATTTAAATTTCGTTAAAAAATGTTCACCCCTTTCTGAGATATTAAGTTTGGTAAGAAATATTATTATTTTTTTTAAATAAGAGCAAAATAATGACATTTTTGATCATAAAAAATCATCACCAGTTTGAAAATTTGATCATCGACAAGAGCTTGCACTGAAAGAGAAGAATATTGAAATGGGTCGATTAGTTCTTGAGAAAACTTAAAAACAAAATAACGGTTTTATGAGGGGTACCCTTCTGGAGCAATACCAAAATATGTTTTTCTTGTAGAAAGAAACCGAATTAAGGAAAACAATTAGAGAAAGTTTTAAAACGATCTATCGGTTTATTTTTGAAAAAAAAAATAGAATTTTCAATTCTAAACCAAAAAAAATTGTATGGGGACTGCTCTTATTTTTCGTATTAAAAAATGAAAAAAAAACGCCTTAAGCCAGTCGGCTGAAAACCTTAATTTCAATTGGCTCTATGAAATTCGAAATTTTTTACGAATCCAATACTTGCCAAAAAGTTCATGTATATCTCAAGTAAAAATCACTTCAATGTTCACTATTTATGTACATAAGAAAAATAAGATGGAATTGAAGGCTAGTTTCAGGAATTTAAAGGCAACTTAATATAATATTGACCATCTCTTATTCAAAGTTTCTCTTAAAAACCTGAATATTTCCTTTTTTTCTTAGAAACAAATTTTTTGAAAATAATTTAAGGCATTACTAAAGTTACAAAAATTTTAGTTGTTTTTGACAGCAAATCACTTTTTGGCGAATGTCGTTAAATTACTAACAAATCGTTAGGTGAAATCTTTGCTTTTGAAACTTAACTGTATAAGCTTTATGGCTCATATGACCCCCCACTTGATCGTTCATTGGTCAAAATTTGATGAAATTGTGCTAAGTTTTTGGAATAGGGCTGAATTTCCGATTCATCTTATGTTCTTGGTCCAGTCCTCAGTTAAAAGTGGTACTTTTGGCAACAAAGTTTTAGGAAGTAAAATACAAATTTTGTTTTCACATAAAAAAATAGATAATTCAAAATATAATGGGAGTCATATCCATTAACTCAATAAGATTAGTTTTGAATGGAAGGGAATTCCAACAAAAATACAAACAAATATTATCAAGATAAAAATGAGCTTTATCTGAAAAGATGATTTTTTTTAGCAAAATTGGCATCTTCTTTAAGCATTGTTCCCAGCGTTGTTATCTGTCAAATCAGACATGAGCTAAGAGTTACCATTCACAAAGCAATCACTAGTTGAAAAAAAAAGTTAGATGGCGGACCCTTTATAAACGCTCATCAGTAAAACTTTTGAGATCCCTCCTGGTCAACTTAAAGCCAACATTCAAGACGGATTCAGCGCAATATAATATAATATTGTTTTAACATACAAATAGAATTGATTTTATATCATTCCCATCACTGACACTTGTGTAACTCTTTCAAGATCTATGATGCCCTTGACCTGTTTGCATACGTTTTATTCACTCCCTTTGGAATAAAAACACTTTATTTTTTGTAAACATTGTGTTCATAATGTAGCAGTAAGAGGACGTATTTTTTTCAAAAAGTTTTTTTCTTCAGTTACAACTCTTTTTCCTCCAAATATTTTTATATAACATTAACCAAACAGAAGCATCCACTACAAAATTCTCAAAATCATTAAAGTATTTTTAAAGCACTCTAAAAAGTTCAAGCAATTGAAGAGTTAAAAACTACTACTTTTTCGTCATGAATGAAAAAAACAACATTAACATTTCAAGTATTCCAGAGAGCATTAAATATATAATGTAAATATGTTTGGTTGAATTATTTTAAAACATTTTAAAATTTCTCCAAAGGCAAACTTTATAATGTTTAAGAGTGCATCTCAAAAAGTTGTGTTGTCGGTGAAGAACTCTTAAAAAAACAATACATTTTTCTTAGCAGAGTTTATGTACGATATAGAATAAAATGCAGGTATTGTAATTAAAAGATAATCTATTAAAACGATTAATCAGCATATGTGTTAGTCCTGATAAACTTAAGCGTAGGTAATTCAAACAAATGTATTCCCAGAAGACTTGGGCAATAAATCTAAATAAATCTACGCCCCCAGAGATAAAATGTTCTGACAGTCACGCAACCTCTTAACTTTGCCTTCATACGATGCGAAGCGATGTAAATGTAAGTCCCATCTTAAAAAAGAAAACAACATCACCCACACCGACATTTTTATAAAATCCTACATTCCTTATCAATATAAACCCAACCCGGAAATCCCTTTGAAACAAACGAACAAAAATAAAAATAATAAATGTAGCTATGTATAAAATATACAAACTTCACAATTTTGCATGACAACTATACAATTATTATTTATGTTATTGCGAAGAAAATGATGAGAAAACAGCATGAAATTTGATGAAATATTTCTTACGATTCCCGCCGCGCCGCCGACAGTAACAAGGGTCGTATTTTAAAAAATATTCCTTATTCGTATACTTAAGCCTTTCAAAATGTTGACAAAAAGTTATAAGAAGATATTATTAAAAAGAATTTTTCTTTTTGTTTTTTTTTTTCTTTTATTTCATTTACTTTTTTCCTCTTATATTCGCAACTTAAAAAGTTTTTCATTTTTTTTATTTGGGTCCAGTAGGGAACGAGAGTCTACGTGTCATAGTAACACCATTCCAGAGTAGGTATTTACAGCCCACGTTGACCGAAGGAATATCAATTTGTCTTGAAGAAATGAAAACGCCAAAAAAGCAGCATAAAGTGGATTTTTGAGTTAAAAAATATGGTTGGTATTTGACAAGCTCAAATATGTGTGTGCCCTTAACGATTTTAATTAAAATTGTTTTCTTTTCCAAACAAAACAAACAAAAATTGGGATTCAATAGAAAAAAATGCCAAGCCAAGTATCTGGAATTTCGACTTTAAGAGAAATGGTTTTGCGGTTTCAATATAATTAAAACAAAACGGAAGTAAAGGGAAAGGATTCAGTTTAAGCGAACTTTTGGATGATTAAAGATGTTTGAACGAAATATAACAACAATAACATTTAGGGGCTTCTACCATCGTCGGGTTTAGTGGACGGCTCACAGTGGATCATTTTATACATGCTAGACGTAAAAAAGTCAAATCTAAGTTTCTTAAGTTGGTGTATTTTTTGATACATCAATACCTCACTCTATAAAGTAATAGTAAAATAATTTTGTCTTGAACAATTTAAAAGTTATAGACATCGAATTCATATAATACAATTTTTGTTGTAAGTAACTGATTAAAAGTGCATTATGTAATATTAGGTACATAAGATGTTAATACAGGCTTAAATCTTCTCAAAACAAAAAGAAAACAGTCTTAAAAAGTAAAACGTATTATATTTTAATACTTTTAATACCGTTAGGTATATAATTAATTCGACTGGAATGAATTAATTAAACACTCAAACTACTCATTTCAGTTCATTATTGTTATGGACAATCTGAATATGAGTATCACAAAGCATCAGAATAGAATATATGTTTATGATAAACTTAAGTGTACTTTAAGAAAATATCCTCTTTACGCTCCGCACGAATTTGCATGTAATCAATCTTAATACAATACTCACTAACAGTAACTACGCTCAGAAAACTTTAAATAACGTCTTTCTTTTGCAGCCACCAAAACTGGTTCTCCTGGTTCACCCTATCTCTCCGGTCTTTATAGGACACAGTCCTACTGACCCGAAGGCGCTTAGCTTCGTCCAGTGCGAGGACGTCTCGACTGTAAAGATGTCGCCTGTCCAAAGTCTTACGACTGACGTGGTGGATTAGCAAAACCACCTCTCTATCTGTTATCAGCCCTCGATTGTCTAAACAGAGGAAAGCATCGGGCGAGATGAAGCCGCTTAAAAGCGCATTTTAGTAGTATTCGTTATTGGGGTAATAAGCCTCAAAAATCAAGCTGTTAGTCGAGGATATTGCTCTTGCAACGTGCTCCCGATCAACCCTCAGCAAAAACTTTTCTATTACATATTTAGATTGGCTCTGTTGTATAGAAACTGGTTGGAATAGTCATTTTTGTGCTTCGATTTTTCAAATCAACTGCTGTTAAGACGGCTGCTAAAAAAACAACCTTTTTGTCAGGGCGAAAGCTCCTCTAGCTCTGTCCAGAGCAGCACTCATATGTCTGTCGAAATAAAAATGCTGATCCAACCCGATGCCAAGGTACATTACTACACTGTTATTCGCCAGTGGCTGTCGATTTTGTCCCACGATCACTAGATTTTTCCAGTCTTTTCTCGTATCCCTTTAGGCTCAATACAACGGAGTCCTGAACAGAATAATTTCGAATTTCTGATAGTTATTTTTCAACTTCCAGTCATCGCAATATTGCAGAATCTTGTCGAAGTCACGCTGCAAAAGTGTCCTGATAACCTCAATTTTTGAGGCCTTTCAGTTCGCAATTAGGTCGTCACAATTGCCTGAGTTAGACTACCTATCTGATGGCTGGTGTAAATGCTGAAAAGGATCGGCTCGGCGAGTTAAACACTCCCTGCTGAAGACCATTTTAAATATCAAAGATTTTGGTAGAAGTTACATTGACACTTTTGACAAGCTTTTACCATTAAGCATGTCAGAAAGCATATATAACAGTGGTTTACTTATGCCAAGTCTGGTCAGCCTTAGGTATATACAGGGCCTCTAATATCGAATGTTGAAATTCGATAGTTTGATTCATGCCACTGGCTAAGTTTGTACAAAAACTAATTGTGTCCTTCCTGAAATCGAGCTAAATTTAATTTGGAGTTCTCTACCTCATCTATCATATATTTAAGACGCAAAAAAAGCTTTTGTTGACACTATTTTTGTGTCAAAACTTTTTTAGAGTTTGCTTTGAAAAAAAAAAACATTCAAGTTGTTGCATTGGACTGTTACGATTTTGATCTTTGATCCATCAAACTCCTATAGCATTGAACTTTAAGATCAGAAATTTCAAAATTGCAGTTTTTTGAATATTAAAATTGTACCGTCTAAACGTAAAATGATATAACAATATATAAGTTAACGACAATGATGTCAAAACGAAGATGAAAACTAACACCTCACATGAGTCGTCTGAAAATGCCAACACATCAAACAAGTCGGAAAACCAACACCGTTCGTGGGAACTATATTGCAACAACATTGCCGACATCGCCAAATTCCATCACGTTCGCGATGTGACCTGTGGGAACCATCAGCAGGAAAAATAGTATTTAAGCTCTAGATTTAAAAACAAATTTGTCAATTGTATTCTAACCAGCGGAAGCGCTGCTCAAATGAAAAATAAAGTTTTTTTTTAAAACAAATAATTAAATAAATTATTTACTGGCGCCCGAGCAGGGACCGGGAAGTGCAGCCACAAACACTAGTGAAAAATATCGCCTCAAGTAGCCGTCAACTACTAGTGAAGAAAAAATATATCGCCTCAAGTAGCCGTAAACTACTAGTAAAGAATATCGCCTCAAGTAGCCGTCAACTACTAGTAAAGAAAATATATCGCCTCAAGTAGCCGTAAACTATTAGTAAAATCGCCTTAAGTAGCCGTAAACTACTAGTAAAAACTTAACGCTGTCACTAACCGGTCAAACCCATCCCAAAATAAAAAGTGCAAAGTGCAAATAAAAGAAACAAAATAGAAACAGTACTATTTTAAGAGTGTGGAGAAACTAAAGGGCCCCTAAGTAGCCGTCGTTAGCTGATAACTCAACAACGGAAGAAAAGGAAGCTAAAAATTAAGCTAGCCGCTCCACCAAATTCACATCAAATTTTTCGCAGATGGATTTCATCGTTTTAATTTTGTAAGTTTATAAAAATTAAAAACATTTTATTTTAGTAGTATAAATCAAGAAAAAATCATAAATTGAATTCATAATTATTAGATAACGAATACAAAAAAAAATAGTTGAAATTGAACATAGTGAAAAAAAAAGAAAAAAATGATTTAATTTTGTAAGAAAAACTTAAAAACGTTTTATTTTAACAGTGTACGATTAAGTCAAGCAAAATTCATAAATCAAATTCATAATTATTAGATACAAACAAAATATAATAAAAAAAATTTACTATCTCAAAAAGTTAATAACTGGAAAATTTTTGCTGATCATTAAATCTAGAAAATAAAATCAATAATAAATGTCAAAAGACGATATTGATTCAGTTGAAAATCTTTTAAAAAATATGTCTTTAAAATCAAATGAACTAACGGGTAATACAAGAGCCCAAACATCCTCTTCCAATCCACAAAACCAACTACCCCCTGACCTAACAAGACAAATAAGTGAATTAGTCATAAGTACAATTAAAAAATTAAATAATCCTTTTATCGACTCAGAAGACGTAGAACAACCTATCGACTTTTCAACGAACACAAACGACATTGACAAAGTACCGGACATAGTAAAATGCCTAAGAGAATTTTCGGGAAAACCAGGCGAGTTTAATTCATGGAGGAAAACTGTCGACCGCATCTTCACAATGTACGACAGTTTAAGGGGTACCTCTAAATATTATGCAATGCTCCATATGGTTCGCCATAAAATAGTAGGAGAAGCAGATACTGCTCTAGAATCCTACAGGACACCACTAGATTGGGGCAAAATTAAGCAGTGCTTAATGATGCATTATTCTGATAAGCGTGATATTGGTACTCTGGAATACCAACTAACCAGTCTTGCACAACGCAATCAGTCCATTACGGACTTTTACCAACAAGTTTACCAACATCTTTCGTTGATATTGGATAAAATCGCTTGTTTGGATTTAGGTGATGATTCCTTAGGGGCAATGACTAATGCATATCGTGACAAAGCCCTTGACACATTTATCAGAGGGTTAAACGGGGATTTACCTCGATTATTGAGCATAAGGGAACCAACTTCCTTGCCTCAAGCTCTTCATATGTGTCTCAAACTCGACAATATGACTTACCGAATGCATTACGCCCATAATAGTATAGGAAACTTTAAACGTCTAGCTAACACACCAACACCCCAACTAAACCCGCGACAAAGCCAAACAAAATTTTATCCCGAATTAGCACACGTATCTTATCCTCAACGACAAAATTTCCAACAATATCATTACCAAAACCGACAACCCCAACAGTCTCATCAATACCAAGCACCTAACTACAACCGCGTTCCGCTTCCTCCCAAGCCACAACAACAACCAAAGGTAACACCAATGGAACTGGGATCTTCTACACAATCACGTAATATCAATTACCAAAATAGACCAACGTTCCAACCAAACCATCAACAAAACTACCAAAGAAACTATCAACAAAATAATCAACAAACACCTTACGCACAAAAACGACTGGCACCTCAACAAACGCACACACCAAACAAAGTCCAACGAACTTTTTACACAGAAACAAATCCTGTGCCAATTGAAGGTGATAGCCCTTCTCTTGAAAAATATGACCCAGATCAACATGACGATGTCAACGAAGTCGAAGAAAACCTTATCGACTACATTGCACCAACAGAAGGAGAAGAAATTGAGTATGGTGACAATTTCGACAATATTAATTTTTTAGATTAAACTGCTCTTCAATCCCATACTTTCAATATAGGATGAAGAGCGGAAAAATTCTTAAATTTCTCTTAGATACAGGATCAAATAAAAATTACGTGAAGTCTTGTTACATTCGTAATCCCATTAAAAACACTAAAGAATTTTTTGCTCACTCAGTAGGCGGGAAAGTTAAAATTACACATCATGCAAGAATAGATATTTTTGGTTCTCAAATTGGAAAATTACAGTTTTTCATTCTCCCCGGACTAGAAACTTTCGATGGCATTGTCGGAAATGACAGCCTGAAAGAACTCGGTGCAATCATTTATACCGAAAAGAACTTCTTCACCTTAAAAGATAAATATAAGTTTCCCCTACAACAATTAGAAATAGAATCAGTAAACAACCTCAATATCAGATGCTCTCACTTATCCCAAACTCAAAATTTTCGATTAAAACAAATGTTAAGATCATTCCCAAATCTATTTGCTGACCCTGATAAAAAACTCACTTTCACTACGAACGTGAAAGGAGAGATACGAACATCGACTGACAACCCAATTTATACAAAATCGTACCCATACCCCATGGCTTTGAAAGCCGAAATTGACAAACAAGTCAACGAACTTTTACTTGATGGGATAATACGCCCATCTAGATCGCCATACAATTCCCCGGTGTGGATAGTCAGTAAGAAAGAAGATGCCACGGGTATAAAAAAATACCGTATGGTAATCGACTATAGGAAGTTAAATACGGTAACGATAGCCGATCGCTACCCCATACCCGAGATTAATGAAGTTCTCTATAACCTAGGAAAAAATCAGTATTTCACAACTTTGGACTTAAAAAGCGGATTCCATCAGATTTTATTAAAAGAATCAGATAGAGAAAAAACCGCATTTTCGATAAATAACGGAAAATACGAGTTTACTCGTCTTCCCTTTGGGCTGAAAAATGCCCCTTCTATTTTTCAGCGCGCTCTTGATGACGTACTCCGTCAACACATTGGTCATCGATGTTATGTTTATATCGATGATATTATAATTTTCGGAAAAACCGAGGAAGAACATTTCCAAAACCTTGAAATCATTTTAAGAACACTCGAAAAAGCAAACCTAAAGGTCCAAGTAGATAAGTGTGAATTCTTACGAACAGAGGTCGAGTTCTTGGGATTTATCATCTCCCAAGAAGGCATAAAGACCAATCCGAAAAAGGTTAAAGCAATTCTGGACCTCCCGCCACCAAGAACTTTAAAGGACTTGAGGTCCTTCCTTGGTATGTCGGGGTACTATCGAAGGTTCATACGTGATTATGCAAAAATAGCCAAGCCCCTTACGTCTCTTCTCAGAGGGGAAAACGGACGTTTGTCAAAACACATATCTAAAAATCAATTAATCGACTTCAACGATGAAGCGAAAGATGCATGGAACAAAATCAAAAATGCCCTAGTATCAAAAGAAGTATTACTTTTCTATCCAGACTTTACAAAAACCTTCGAGCTTGCAACAGACGCCTCCAACTTCGCCTTGGGAGCAGTCCTATCCCAGGACAACAAACCCATCGCATTCTTATCACGAAGCCTTAACAAAACCGAAGAATCATACGCGACCAACGAGAAGGAGATGCTCGCGATTATTTGGGCGCTCACTTCCCTCAGAATGTTCCTTTACGGATCAAAGAAGGTCAAAATTACTACAGACCATCAGCCGCTCACGCACGCACTCAGTAATAAAAACTCGAATTCCAAAATGAAACGCTGGAAAGCGATTTTGGAAGAATATAATTATGAACTTAATTACAAACCAGGCACTTCCAACATAGTTGCAGACTCCTTATCGCGCCCACCGAACAATCACATTTTTTCATTGACCCCTACTGAACATAGCGACGAAAGTTCATCGCAAAATTTAATACCAATAGTCGAAGCCCCCATCAATGTTTTTAAGAGTCAAATATTTCTCAATTTATCTGAATCCTCTAGCTACCAATTTAAAATAGTCTTTCCAGGATACCACCAACACATTATTAACGAACCCGAGTTCAATAAAGAAACCCTTACAGCTATTCTAAAAAAATACCTTAACCCTTCAGTAATTAATGGCATAAAAACGGGAGAAAGAATTATGGGACTTATTCAGGAAGTTTTCCCACTACATTTTAATAACTATAAAATAAGATTCACACAAAAAGAGGTTAAAAATGTAGACAATGAGCAAGATCAAGAAAACTTGATAATTGAAACCCACAATAGAGCTCACAGGAATCCACAGGAAAACCGACTACAAATCTTAGAAAAATATTATTTTCCCGGTATGGCAGGCAAAATTAAAAGAATCATAAACATCTGTACAGTTTGTAAACAAAATAAATACGAAAGGCATCCAAATGATCCAGAACTTAATAAGACACCTATGCCAAATTTTCCTGGACATACAGTACACATTGATATTTTCTCTACGGAGAAAAAACTAGTTATGACTGCGTTAGACAAATTCACAAAATATGTACAGACAAAAATAATTAAAAGTAAGTCGATAGAAGACGTCAGACGTCCACTTAGAGACATAATATTTTTCTTTGGCGTTCCGAAGTCCATCGTTATTGACAATGAACGATCACTAAACTCTGCATCAATATTATTTATGTTGAAAGACGAACTAGGCATAAATGTTTATACAACACCTCCATACAGGAGTGAAGCTAATGGGCAAATCGAAAGGTTCCATTCAACCCTATCAGAAATAATGAGATGCATTAAAGATAATGGAACACATAAAGACTTCGAAGAACTTCTAGAAAAATCTGTGAATGAGTACAACCACAGTATCCACTCTACAACAGGCAAAAAACCTGTCGACTTATTCTTTGGCCGTAATGTAGAATTTGGGCCTGACGATTATGACAAGACTCGACAGAACAATTTACAGAAACTTTTACATAAACAACAAGTTGACCTTAAACAACAGAACAAGACGAGACATAAAATTAAACAGTATCTGCCCGGACAAATAGTTTACGTAAGACAAAATAAGCGACTAGGGACAAAACTTTCCAAAAGATTTAAAGAAGAAATTGTGAAAGAAAATAGAAACACAACAATACTTACGGAATCTGGGAAAATTGTCTACAAGGGACATATTCGCAACTAATAATCTATCCTTTAATTTCAGATCTTTCCTCACCCTTACCTTGAGCAACGGGGAAATCCAAATACTAGACTATACTAACTCACAAATGATAACACTAGGAACGGGGACGGCAAAACTACAAACTGGGACTTTTAAAATAATCCATACTATAGACCTTAGCCTATACCAAAAATTAATTGATGACATACGACTGATTATTAACCAAGACATTAGCACTAGCGAAACACTCTATCCATACCTTTCCCATGAAATTTCAATAATCCAAAATCACCTAACTCGATTGAAACCAACAACGAAAACTAAACGTTCAATTGACTTTATAGGAAGCGCATGGAAGTGGATTGCTGGTAATCCAGACCATGACGACTTCCAAATAATTAGTAGCAAAATAAATAATGTTCTAGAAAATAATAATAAGCAAATTGTAATAAATAAATTGTCTTTTGAAAAAATTAATCAAATTACTAATGTCACGAATGAAATTTTAAAGAAACTAAGAACAAGCGAAATTGTTAAAAATGAATTAATAACTAATATTAAATATAAGATCGAAATCATAAAAGAGGAGATTATTAATATTGATTATGCTATCCACTGGGCTAAAGCCGGTGTAGTAAATTCCTACATTTTAACAAATACAGAAATTAATATAACAAAAGAAATTTTAGAAAAAGAAAATATGCCTTATTTAAATCTTGAAGAAGCACTAGAATTTGGCGATGTTAAAATTGCATCTAATCTTTCTACAATTATTTATATTTTAACTTTACCAACAACAGAACTTGAAACATGTGAAACAATTCTATTAAAACCTGTAAAAAAAGGTAATTTTATAAATAAAATTCCATATGAACATATACTGAAATGTAAACAAAATCTTTTTGGCATAAAATCAAACTGAAAAAAATTGTATAGTCTTTCAATTTGTAGTCATAAGAACCTTATTAACATAAGTAATTCAACTTGCATAACGAACTTATTAAGAAGCCAGCCACCTATTTGTACCAGAATAAATAACCAGCACGTACCCACAGTTGAAGAAATTTCTACCGGTATATTACTCTTAAATCAGTATAACAGCAGCATTTTGATCGACAATGAAGAAATAAAGCTTACCGGCACTTTCATCATTCAACACCACAATCAAACCATTACAATAAACAACCAAACCTATGTTTCAAAAGAAGTTTTAACCACCAAACCCTTACCCGCAATAATGCAACCGTTTTCAAAAAATGGAACGTTTGAAGAACTCTTATCCCTAGAGATGATAAAAGAGCTGCACACAAATAACATAAACGACATAAAACTACTAGAGTATAAAAACAAAATAAATTTATCAAGCAATATTGGCCTATCAACGTTAATAATCATACTTATCCTGTTCATTTTCTATAAATCATGCCCTAAAAAGAAACAACAACCCATCAAAATTAATACAGTACTCGAAACAAAACCAATCATTTTGGATTCTACACATGAAACACGCTTTAATAAAACAACAGAGACCTCATCACCAAAGGTGTCCAGCATTAACCGAATTCCGTTATTTTAAAAAGAACAATCGAACGAGGACGTCCGACTTTTAACGGCGGAGGAGTTAACGACAATGATGTCAAAACGAAGATGAAAACTAACACCTCACATGAGTCGTCTGAAAATGCCAACACATCAAACAAGTCGGAAAACCAACACCGTTCGTGGGAACTATATTGCAACAACATTGCCGACATCGCCAAATTCCATCACGTTCGCGATGTGACCTGTGGGAACCATCAGCAGGAAAAATAGTATTTAAGCTCTAGATTTAAAAACAAATTTGTCAATTGTATTCTAACCAGCGGAAGCGCTGCTCAAATGAAAAATAAAGTTTTTTTTTAAAACAAATAATTAAATAAATTATTTACTTATATAATGGACAACTAATGTTTGTTCCAAAGAAAACTCTTAAAAAAGTTTTAGTGTCTTAATTATAACAAGATTATACGAGTACATTATTTTAACTAGAAATTAAAAGTGTAATAATAATTTAAAAAAGAGGCTGGGATGCGACCCACACGGATAACTTCCCATCCCGTCTGTCGATTTGCCTAGCTTAAAAGTTTGCAGTTTTCCGTATTTTGTCAAAAAAGATGTCAGTTGAATTATTCTTAAAAGTTTAAAAATTACCAACAATATTTTCCATATAATGAAATAGTTTGATTTCAAAATCTTTTTTTGTTAACGAAATTTTTTGTTGAAAACCAATACCAATTTTAATAGTATTTCTTAAATTTTTTTTTCTTATATAAATCAATAAAAATTGGATGAATGAAATTAATTTGAAGTCAATAAATAAAATATTTGAGTCGAAAATTTTTACGAACTTTTAGTAGTGTTTTTTTTAGGTTTTTATTGTAGTTATTTCATTTTGTTAATTTATTAACTGTATTAATGTATGCAACCTAGATTTATCGACTTTTAAAAATAATTGGGTGACAATTCCTATACATTATAGTTTATACCTGAGTACCAAAAAGTCAATTTAAATTTTACATGAATTTGCATATATTTGCAATAATTGCGGATCTAACGTTTATAGTATTTAAAACTTTAAAAATGTGCACCGCTAAAGTCTTTAAACATATTTTGACCAAAATGAATGCATCCCAATTTCAAAATTTTTATTTCATTTGAATAAAATAGTTTTTTTTTTGGGTTAGTTTATAATTTTAAGTAAGAAAATGAATAATTTTCCTATTTTATAATTATATGTCTGGAAAATCAATTTAAAACGTATTTATTTAATACTAGCGGCCCGTCCCGGCTTCGCACGGGTATACATAAATAAGTACAGATATTTAAGTTATAAGCATGTTAATTAAAATGACCATGAATCACTAAATTAGAAAACATTATTTTGTCCTATCATTAATACTCTTCGCAGCGTATGCGATGAAATACATTTTATGGCTAATTTTTTTTACACCTTCGTTTGGTTTTAATAGGAATTTCTAAAGATTTCTATAGTAATCTAGTATACTAAATATAGCCTAAGTTACTCAGTGATAATGTAGCTTTCTAATGAAAAAAGAATTATTAAAATCGGTCCAGAACCTTTTGAGTTTATTCGTTACATACAAAAATACAAATCTTTCCTCTTTATAATATTAGTGTAGATTATATACATTAATGAACTCAAAACGATTATTTGAAAAAATGTTGGAATTTTAAACGTCTAGAATGTATGAAACGATCCACTGTGCGGCGGCCTCCGCCGCGGCGGCGCACAGTGGTGCGAGAGCGGAAAAAAGTCTTTTTAAAAAGTCATATTTATCCTTTTAAACTTTATGTTTAAGTACTCTTAGATAATCCGAGCGTATGATTCAAAAGTATTTTTTAACATATATATTGTATGTTCTGATTTACAAGCCCTCAAAGTTGAAAAATAATTTTACTCAAATCGCGAACCGTATTTTCAACAAATTTTGAGATGTTTTTTTTCCGAAGTTCCTTTAAATAAATTCTATAGCTTCTTAAATAATTGAATTGGTCTATTTTCGATTATCTAAAAAAAAATTGATTATTTATAAAAGATACCTTCTATCGGGTGATTTTTTAAGAGCTTGAGAACTTTTAAAAAAAAAAACGCATACAATTTGCAAAATCTCATCGATTCTTTATTTGAAACGTTAGGTTGGTCCATGACATTTACTTTTTGAAGAGAATTTCATTTAAATGTTGACCGCGGCTGCGTCTTAGGTGGTCCATTCGAAAAGTCCAATTTTGGGTAACTTTTTCGAGCATTTCGGCCGGAATAGCCCGTATTTCTTCGGAAATGTTGTCTTCCAAAGCTGGAATAGTTGCTGGCTTATTTGTGTAGACTTTAGACTTGACGTAGCCCCACAAAAAATAGTCTAAAGGCGTCAAATCGCATGATCTTGGTGGCCAACTTACCGGTCCATTCCTTGAGATGAATTGTTCTCCGAAGTTTTCCCTCAAAATGGCCATAGAATCGCGAGCTGTGTGGCATGTAGCGCCATCTTGTTGAAACCACATGTCAACCAAGTTCAGTTCTTCCATTTTTGGCAACAAAAAGTTTGTTAGCATTGAACGATAGCGATCGCCATTCACCGTAACGTTGCGTCCAACAGCATCTTTGAAAAAATACGGTCCAATGATTCCACCAGCGTACAAACCACACCAAACAGTGCATTTTTCGGGATGCATGGGCAGTTCTTAAACGGTTTCTGGTTGCTCTTCACTCCAAATGCGGCAATTTTGCTTATTTACGTAGCCATTCAACCAGAAATGAGCCTCATCGCTGAACAAAATTTGTCGATAAAAAAGCGGATTTTCTGCCAACACACATTTCGAACCGAACACTGATTTTGGTAATAAAATTCAATGATTTGCAAGCGTTGCTCGTTAGTAAGTCTATTCATGATGAAATGTCAAAGCATACTGAGCATCTTTCTCTTTGACACCATGTCTGAAATCCCGCGTGATCTGTCAAATACTAATGCATGAAAATCCTAACCTCAAAAAAATCACCCATTATAAGTAGTCTGAAGCTTTAGTACTAGGAAAAAATGCGTTTTTTTTAACTTTTTGTTTTTTAAAAAAAGCTCCAAAAGATACCAAGAAAGTAAGTATGCCAGCATATGCTCCATACATTCATGTTAAAGCACAGAAAAAATCAGCTGCAGATACTTGCAGATGTGGAAGTTATGATCAAAAATGTTTCACTGAATCGGATACCAAAAAGTTTTATTTCTTCGTTATTAATTGTCAGAATGAACTGGTTAAGCCCATTATTTTAAGAAAAAATGTCAAACTTTATTTTAAAAATAAAACAAAATTATAACATTGACACAGGTCTGAGAATTTCGATTTTTGCGAAACCATTTATTTCTGCCCGGAAAATTTTTTCAACTTTGAACTCAATTTTCTTGGAAACAACACACGAAAAGCAATATAGTTTTATGATATTTTAAATTATATGATAGAGCTTAATAAAAAATAAAGAAAAGGATTAGGGATAATCCTTTATTTTTTTTTCTTTTTCGCTAAAAGTAGGGCAGGTAGAAATAAAAATTGTGTTATTTTTAAAGTTTTATTGCTTTGTTTTTGTTGTGTATTGCGTAATTTCTTATCTCTTACTTAAATCTATATATATAAAGGATTAATTAAAAAAAGTCAGTATTGAGTTATTGAGCATTAGTGCAAGGTTTTTAAGAAGAAAATACTTCCAATCAGCGCAGAAGCTAAAAACCTCATTTTAGCGTTATAAAATTACTACTTCATTGTTTTTTTATTTATTTTTTGTATGTATTTATCTATTTATTTATTTAATTTTATAATATACATAGTAAGTAATACTATTTTGTTCAAAATAAAAAGTTAAGATTTTACTAAAAAAAACTTTTATTTAAATATAACATCAAAAGCCTCAAATTTTAGAAAAATGTCAATAACTTTTTTTCTAATAATTTTTTCTTGACCAAATTTTGACCAAGCGTGTATAAGACTAATCTTAACATGTGTTTCAAATATCATTAAAATTCGTTTTATAGTTCAGATTTTACAGACTCTTTTTCCGCTCTCCCATACAAAAATCAAAAACCCTCAAATTTTAGAAAAATGTCAATAACTTTTTTTTTAATAATTTTTTCTTGACCAAATTTTGACCAAGCATGTATAAGACTGTGTTTACAATTTCATTAAAATTCGTTCAATAGTTCAGATTTTACAAATTTTTGTCCGCTCTCCCATACAAAAATCAAAAACCCTCAAATTTTAGAAAAACGTCAATAACTTTGTTTATAATTTTTTTTTTCAACCAAATTTTGACCAAATATGTAAAAGACTAATCTAAACATGTTTGCCAAATTTCATTTTAATCCGTTGAACCGTTCAGATTTTACAGACTTTTTTCCGCTCTCCCATACAAACCGAACCACTGTGCGGCGCGGCGTTGAGCTGTATGTATTACACCACGATTTTCAGCCGGGAGTTTCGATTTTGTGAAATATGTAAAACAAGGAAAATGGTGAGAAAATAGATTGTTTTCTTTTTCGCTAACTCTTCAATTTTTAATTAGAATATTTTAGAATAGAAATTAGAATATATTTTAAAAGTTCATCTTAATGCTGATCGGAATTTTCAACCTACATATATATGTATGTATTTGGAATAATAATTTGGCATTTGCAACAAGCAGACTGAAAATCTCGATATTCTTGGTATGTGTATCTCCAACTACATACGTCAAATCGCCAAAAATGCAGCTAGATGCTTGGGTTTCCTAAGGTGATATAAGGGCTTTTTTAATCTCTCTGATTGGGCTGGTTATTTATATGACTTTTATTCGTCCAAGCTTGAGGTATAATGAGCACCTCTGGGCTTGCGCTCCTGCAACTTACTTAAGTCTCTTGGACAGTATTGAACGTAGAGCATTCATGATGGTGATGATATTATCGTTAAATCATTTACGTCGCCTGAACACCATCCTAAAATTTCTTGTTAATCACTTTGCAACAAGTTTTCCCTATGAATATTGAGCTAAGCCACTATATAAATACTACTAGCAATAAATGACAGGTTCCCAACTCCAACTGCTGACAAACAGACCCAAACCAAGACATGGCCATTGACCAACATGCTTAACTATTGCCCTTAAGTTTTTATCCTGGAGGTCTGTGTTTGGTTTGCGCCATACATAAGATCGTCAATCGGATCCAATGTTGAATGTTAACCCTCTTCACAAATATTACATGTTCGCAGAATCTTGAATTCTTCCTTATATGCTCTTTTGCAAACTTCAAACTACAATCTTGCTTTTTTTCTTATCAAATCATTATTTCTTAAATTAAGTCGAAAGGTTTCGGGGCAACAAGAGCTACAATAGGTATTCTCCATTTCACAAATCAGTTCTGGTGTGGATAACTTTGTGTTTTGTTTTACATCTTATATCACTCTGTTACATTTTTTTACGTTTTGCCATCGTTATCCCAATATTCGTTCTATACCAGGTGAACACTAAACTCAGTGAGTCATATAAGAGGTATTACTGAAATCATTAATTATTTCGTTTTCTAAAATTTACAAACCAAAAACAAATCCCATTGATAACGAAACGGCTCAAAGCATTTTAGCACCCATGAAAGTGTTTCGAGCACATCACATTTTTGTCCTTCTATTATTTCAGAAAAGACCTGAGTTTACAACAAACTTTGACGATATATGTAACACTTCAAGATGATCTTGCTGGATCTGGAGTTACTTTCGTCCTTTGTATCGGGAACACAAAAATGTAAAAAACTTCTTTGGGGCACGAAAATCCATTTGCCAACATCAAGTATTATTATAAATTCAACTTCAAATTTGTATCCTCATATCCAATATCCATCTAATAATACCTACAGGTATTTTCCTCAATGTAGCAGAAAACCTAATTAAAAGGCTAAGATTTGATTGGCAAAACATAGAATCTACTTAAAAGATACCCACTACTGTTTTGAAAATGTGTTCTTCAACGCTGGCAAAACCACTCTCAAAGCTTTTCCATCTGTTCTTTTCTACAGGTCTCTTACTGCATTTTCCCAGCCTGTCCCTAAAGAAGGCGAAACCTCCTCACGCTCTTACTATAGTCCAATAGCACTTACATCTCTTCTTTCCAAGGTCATGAAACTCAAAGCTGTCTACTGTCGCAAAAGCGTAACCCTCTCCTAATGCCACTATACATGGATGGTACTTGCATCGAGGAGACGAAACAGCTTTCAGTTCTAGGTATGTTCATCACTAACCACTTTTTGTGGAGGGATCGCATATTCGACATCGCCAAAAATGCTGCTAAGTGTTAAGGTTTTTTCCGACGACGGTACAAGAAGTTGTTTACCCCTTCTGATCTGGCTATAATTCACAAAACTTTTATTCGTCCAAAACTCGAGTATATTTGGGCTGGTGCCCCAATAATGTACTAAAGTTTTTTGGATATAACTCAAAATAGAGCTCTAAAATTGATAGGAGATCATTCCTTTACCGAGACATTTGCTTCTAGTGAAATAGCCAGTTGCATTCCTCCCCTCAAACAATTCAACCGTAATACCCATACTTCTAAGAATGCTTATTAGTTTATCCTTGAGCCCAACATCGCAAGTACAGTTAGGGGTTCTTTCTTTAGCCGCACTACACGAATACAATAGTATTCCATTATTAAAACGATAGGATTGTCAGAATGATTCTTTAAAGGATGTGTCCTATTAACTTAAGTCCTTAATGGTACAGCTTATTGATTATTAAAAAGATAGACCATTATATCAATACTGTGAAACTATAAAAAAAAACAATGTTACACACGTGCTATTGAAATAATAGTTTGAAAACTATTGTGTTATTCGTCTATTATTAAAACAATGGGAATTCCCATTGATTGTATGGTATTTTTCATGAGCTTGATCCAATAGGTCTTATTTATTTGTAAAACAATATACCTTTCGAACAAAAATGGGTTGACTAGTGGGTTTGCTTTTATTTCCATATGTATATACTTCCAGGTAATATTTATAGATTATATGCCTGCACCTACAAAGTGATTAAATACATTCAGAGATAGCTTTGACCCCTCAAAATCTCAACTAATGCTAACTTTTGTGTTATTTTATTTATATGGATCTTTCAAGGTATATGGATAAAAAATGTATTAAAGTTAGCTATGGACATATATATTAAAAATATGTTTGTGCAGATAAGCCCAGTTTTAGTGTTAAAATTTTCCAATCGGTAAAGTCGAGACGGACTTCCTTTTTTCATATTCCGTTCTCCCAGAAATAAATCCCTCTACACTTCATCACAACAACGAAAGAAAATAAAACATCCCAAATGAATTATTGATTATATGCCGACCCATGACTCTCGTATACTTACCTACAAACCAACCTACCTACCAACCTTCCTATAACAAAAAAGTCCTTATTTTTCCGACATTATATTCAATTGAATTCTGAGCTTAAAGCCGAAATAGGAAAGAGCATTCATGAGGTCTTTATAGATGGATGGTACGTGCTTGGGTGCTTCCTGCCTGCTTCCTATTCCACGTCCACCTGAACGTATATTCTGGATGCGGATATTTAGCCACCTGATTCTTCTTTGCCTTCGGAATTATTAACGTGTTGGCAGGAGAAATTAAATTATGAATGATGGGTCGGGCGGCTCTATATAGGAGTGATAAGAAATTCCATGAATTCTGATGATACGAGCAAAACTTTTTGATGAACAAAAGTCGAACAAACGAAATTAAAGTAATGAAGTAATGCGCAATTGGAATTAATAATATGTAATGTATGTTCCAGCAATAAACAGAAGGAATTTTGTCAATCAATATGATATTTTCATTTGTCTTAGGTAACGATTTCGAAGACTCTTAATTTGTCCACTTTTTACGTTGGCAAAGTTTTTTGTGCTCGACTAATGACTAAGCTTGCAGTTGCCACATACCATTCAATTTAGCCGTGACATTCTTCGACGTTTCAAGGCCAATAGAACCTAAATAAAAGATTTTAAAAGGGATGTATTTGCGGGCGTGTGTACGTACGTTCGTACGTCTGTACGTCTGTACGTCCGTACACCTGTTAGTTCGGGAACATTTTTTCGTCGGTCAAAAGTCAAGAACCTTCAAATAAATTTTGTTTTGCAAAATAAAAAAAAAAAGCAGAAAGGAAGGGTTCTCCTGCTTTACCCTATCTTTCCCGTCTTTTCCTATCGGACACAGTCCTACTGAATCGAAAGTGCTCAGCTCCGTTCAGTGCGAATACGTCTCGACTGTAAAGGAGTCGCCTATCTACAGTTTTACGGCGGTAGTGGTAGATTAGCGGAGCCACCTCTCTATCCTGTATCAGCCTTCGATTATCTTAATAGAGGAAAGCATCGGGCGGGATAAAGCCGCTTAAACGCGCATTTTCGTAGTATTCGATATTGGGGTAATAAACCCCAAAAATCAAAATGGTCGAAGACATACCTCTTACAACGTTTCCCCAATCAAGCTTCAGCAAAAAAGTTATCTGTTCTGTTCATGTTAGCTCTGTTGTATAGAACCTGCTGCGGTTGTAATAATAATAATTGCCTATCAAACACCCGGTCTTTGCAACGTTGAACCATACAGGGCAACCAAAGGCAATTATTGACCGGATAAGAGCCATGTTGTAAATCGCCGTCTCCCTGCTGTTAAGGCGGCTGCTAAAAAACAACCGTTTTGTCAGGGCGAAAGCTCCTCTATCTCTGGCCAGAGCAGCACTCTTATATCTTTTGAAATACAAACACTGATCCAACCAGATATCAAGGTACTTTACTACATTGTTATTCGCCAGTGGCTGTCGATTCGGTCCCACGATCACTAGATTTTTCCAGTTCTTTCGCGTATCCCTTGGGGCTTCATACAACGGAGTCCTGAACAAAATAATTTCGCATTTCTAAAAGTTAATTTTCAATTTCCAGTCATCGCAATATTTTGCTGAATCTTGTCGGAGTCACGCTGCAAAAGTGTCCTGATTTTGAGGCCTTTCAGTTCGCAATTAGGTCGTAGCAATTGGCTGAGTTAGATTAATGTCTTATGGCTGGTGTAAATGCTGAAAAGGATCGGCTCGGCGAGTTAACCGCTCTCTGCTGAAGACCATTTTAAATATCAAAGATTTTGGTAAAAGTTACATTGACACTTTTGACAACAAACCGCCTACCATTGAGCATGTCATAAAACATATACAACAGTGGTTTACTTATGCCAAGTCTGGTCAGCTTTATATACAGGCCCTCTAACCATACGGTGTCGAATGCTTTCTCCAAGTCAACCAGACAAACGCCCGTACATTGCCTTTTAGATTTGTTCCACTGGATATCAGAAACAAGCTTAGACGCGGCATGAATAGTATCATGTTCCGCCTGATTATCTGGGATGAATTTGTTCACCTCAAAATTTAATGGACAACTTTTTTACAAAAACAAGAAGACCTAAAAAGACGGGCATGGAAGGGAAGTTACCATTGAGGGTCGAATCTCAGCCACTATTTATTAACAGTTTCTATCATTAATACAATAATACAGGAAATTTTGAAAATTTGTCATCATGTTAAAGATTTTTTTTTCAATTTCAATTTATTTATTTATTCGTATAGTCTTATACAATAAGATACATTATCTTTTAAAACAGTATAGGCTTTAATTATTATAATTTGATGTATTAAAGTATGTTGAAAATTTAAACAATTTAGAAAAAAGAGATGCAGCAAAAGCAACTTACAATATTAAATTCATTTTTTTATTATTATTTAAAATGAGTTTTTTAATAAAATGTTATTTCAATTTGAGAATAGCTATAGAAAGAAAGAAATTTAAAAGAAAGAAAGTTAAAAGAAAAAAAGTTAAAAAGTCTCCAAGTACTCTTTGAGTTTTATCCTGAAAAGGACAGTACAGCCAATCATCCCAATAGATCGGGGAAGAGAGTTCCACAGACGTACCGCATTTATAAAAAATTGTCGCTCTGATACTAGGAAAAAGTAACGTGTTGGCACAAGATTAAAAGATCTGACAGAACGCGTTTGATGGATCCTATCATAAAGGTACGGTGGCTGCTGTGATTGTATCACATTGTGAAGCAATGTTAATGTTCTCAATTTAAAAAGGTTTTCAAGTGTTAGGCCGTATATTGATTTAGAAAACTGAGAAATATGGTCATATCTTTTTAACCCATAAACATATCTTGCTAGCTATTGTAAGCAACATTAAGCTTACGTTTGTGCTCATAATCACAATTGTAAAAAAGTTCGCAGCCATAGAGCATAATTGGGATAAGTAGTGTTTTTGCTAACACTAACCTTGTTTTTAATGGAGTAACTTTATAGTTAGTCCACAGCATACGAAGTCCTCCGTAAACTTTTCCTATAGTCAATCTGATATGGTCATTCCAAGAAAGTGTTTTTGTAAAAGTTATACCTAAATTCTTTGCAGAATCGACAAACTTAATTTCCTTATTATCAAGGTATATTTTAGGAAAACATGATGTATCTGCAGACTTTCTTGAAATTACCAGACATTTTGATTTAAGTGGGTTTACACAGAGCCCATTTTTCTTGGACCAAATATGAATCCTATCCAATTCCTCATTTACCTCAAAAACTGCATTTTCAACAAGACCTAGAGGAAAGCTTTTCCGTATTTGAACATCATCTGCGTACATATCTATGTCGGAATTCCGCAAGCATTTAGGTAGATCATTAATGTACATAGAAAACAAAAGTGGGCCCAATATAGAACCTTGTGGGACGCCTCGCCTTAGTATGAGAGGTTCAGATACGGAGCCACTAACTGCAACCACCTGAGATCTGCCATAAAGGTATGATTGTACTAATTTTGCAGAAGAATGAGCGAAGTTAAACTGATTTATAAGCTTGCTACACATGACATTATGATTGACTGTGTCGAAAGCCTTTGAAAAATCAAGAAGAATGAGAAATGTAACATTGTCACAGTCAACAGCTTGTCGGATATTTTCAACAACGTTGATAAGAGCTGTGGTACAGCTATGCTTAGGACGGAATCCTGATTGATTAATGCATAACAAATTGTGACAGTTCAAGTATTTCTGAATTTGAAGGTTCATTAACCTTTCCAGGACCTTTGAAAGAAATGGAAGGATGGCAATGGGTCTGAATTCGTTTTGGTTCTTAGGAATCGGTATGATTTTAGCTTTTTTCCAGACAGAAGGAAAAACGCTCGACATAAGGATAGTGTTAAAAAGATGCGTTATGTATTTAAGAACGTATGGAAGTATAGATTTAAGAAAAACCGGATGAATTTCATCAAGTCCAACTGAATTTGATTTTATAAATAAGCAACTTTCTAATACATCAGTTTCATCTACTAGTGTAAAACTAAAACTTGGCGAGGAAAACAGGCTGTTTTGGATTGGGGTATTGAAAGTTTCATCAATGACTTCTGGACATGGATGAGAGATAAATTGTCTATTAATTTCATTGCAGTCAATATTATCAGTAATAGTATTTTTCTGTTTTCCGATGCCAATATCCCGAAGATTTTTTCAGAGGTTATGTTTAGCTTGAGAGGGATCTAGCCGAGGGGCAAAGAAGCGTCTCTTTGATTCACGTATCTCAGTTGTTACCTTATTTCTTAACCTTTTGAAATTATTGAAAAGCACATCCAATCGAAAACGCTTCCAACATTTGTATGCTTGGTCACGGGTTCGTATTAAGTCTCTTATGTTACTATTTAACCAAGGAGTGTTTTTAGCTGTTATTGTTTTTGTAACAAGTGGAATATGTAAATCAAAGAGACTTGCTATGTTATTCTGGATAAAATCCACCTGATCATCGACAGATGGCATTCCATAGATCCGAAACCATTCAATTTGCCTTAAATCATCTTCCAACTGACTAACATTTATACGTTTGAAGTTTCGAAAACTTATAGATCTGTTTGATTTCAAAGGTTCACAGTGAAAGGTCAAACAGATCAGATCATGACGAGAGAAACCAGGTACTGAAATTTGGTCAAAGTGAAGAGCCTTATACAAATGACTGATGAAGAATACATCAAGTAAAGTACTACTATGGTTGGTAAAATGAGTTGGTAAAGATGTATTAACCGGAAATAGATTTAACATTTCCATATTATTTGCAAAAGACAAGTCCTCAAGTAAATTGCTGTTAAAGTCACCAGCAACGATAACGAATGGCGAAATAGAGGATAATTCATCCAGAGCTCTTATAAGCAGAGAAGTGTCAATGTTTCTGTTGGGCCTATATACTGAGCCTAACAAGATTTTTTTTTCCTTACACGTTATTTCAACAAAAACATAGTTAATCTCGCTCCCAAGTGGAGCTCTTTGTATAAATTTACAATTAAGTGTGTTGCGAACGTAAATTGCCACCCCGCCGCCAACTCTCGCAACCCTATCGCACCGAAACGGCTTGTGAAAGCCATTCAGGGTACATAAATCATCGCTATGATAACTAGATAGCCAAGTCTCTGAAACACAAATCACATCAGCCAACGAACCTTCAAACAGGTACCTAAATTCATCAATTTTCGGAATTAAACTTTGAGCGTTTAAATGACAAATATGCAATCCAGTATGTCGACTACACATTACATTTACCATTGCACGTATAGTATTATTTGGACCTAAAACATCTGTGGAGTTTCTGTATTGTTGTTGGTTGAAATTAGCCATTCTCAAAAATCAAGAAGAGGCGATTCCAAATCAACCTCCTTTCATATAGAGAGGACAGACTACAAAACCTTAACAGGAAAAATACAAATGCACAAGAAGACAAATTTAATGATAAGGAGTATTTATAAGAGAAGAAAATTAGTAGAAAAGAAACGTACTGATTTTTAGATTGAAATGAAAATAGATAATATAGAGAAAAGAAAAATATAAGAAATAGCATAAATAAAAAGTGTATACAACATAATATTAATATAAAAAAAATAAATAACTTAGTATGATCATTATCACGTTCTGTAGTCATCTGTAAGAGCTGCATTTCATGTTGTTTGTGACGTTGCAGTTGTGGCAATATCGGCAAGGTCATCAGCTGATTTAATCAATTTTGCATCCTCATTTTTGTTTATTTTTACATAGACAAGACCACGAAAAGTGTACGTAGAAGACAATTTATGCTCTCTCTTTAATTTAAGAGCGTATTGAAGAAGCGAACGGGTTTTTAATGTGAGGCACTCGTGAACGTAAACGAAAGAAGTGTTATTTATGTTTTCATTCATGCCGATGTCTCGAAGGCAAAGCGGAGCTTTAGTCTGTTTTCGGTAGCCGACGATCGACCTTAAAACTAAACTTTTATCATTTGGTGTGAAGAATTTTACCATAACGGGTGGTGCGGGCGAGTTTGATTTAGTTTTAAGACGGTAAATATTTTTTATCGTTGGTGGTTTAATATTCAAGCTTGCACAAAGTTGATTAAAGATGCATTGTAAATTTTCATTCGGTAACGGAGGGACCCCATGTAACAGTACATCACACATGGTCTCCTTTAGTTGTTGTTTGTCATCGATTGCCTCAACATGGGCTTTCATTTCTTCAATCGCGGTCTCGTGTTATTGTAGCTGTTCTTTGAGTTTTAGATTTTCATCCATAAATGCTTCGAACTCGATTTGTTTTGATTCCAACAATGACAGTCGCCCATTTACTCCATCAAGTGCGGATTTTAAAATGCCTACCTCAGTGTCGATTTTTTGCATGATTCTTTTTTCGGATTCTGTGATTTGTGATGTAATTTTCTCGAGTTTTCCTAAGATTGTGTTTTCATCGTGAGAATCCATTTTGATCAAGTTGGCAGTTGTAAGCGATGAGTGAGGCTCCAGCTCTCGGTTTTCTGAACGTATTAGTTGCTGAGTGCGTGTAAGAACAGAAATTTTTTGCGGTTGTTTTGATGTGGGAGATGGAGATTCAGCGAACTGTTTTCTGTACCGTTTTGAAGACATCAATTCTCTTAAATTAATTGTGGAGAGGTATATAACTTGGGGAAATTTATTTCAGCAAAGTGATACACGTTTTTGCAATGAGTGAGGGGGCGTTAATGGAAATTATATAGATTTATTTCTGGGTTTTACTTTTTTTTTAATTTCTTGTTTTTTAACTAAAAATTTAGCACAATTTGCATAAAAGAGGTTTTAAAGTTTAAATACGGTCTTATACTCTTTATAGTCAATCCTTGGCGTGAAATTTAAAACCATTTAAAACCAACCCGAAACTGCCACTCTGTAACACACGTCTATTCAATAACACATCAGGCTTTGTACATCATCCAAACTAAAGTTTGGTAAATACTTTTAAAAAAATGAAGCCTCGCTAAAAACCTTTTTTGATGTATATAGTTTAGGTACTTCAAACTAATTCCGTTCACAGATCACTTTTTATGTTCAATCACAGAAATTAAGCTTCGAAGAAGTGTAATCCAATCATTATCAATTTTTAAGCACTCTAAATCCCTCAGGTATAGGTCGCTTACAATCAGTATTTATTCTCGTGTCGTTTGTCGAACAAATAATCTTAGGTAAGCACCTTTGAGCATTCGACAAAATAGAAAACAATACAAAAACTGAAAACAAGTGAATCTCTATTTGATCAATTATTACGTAGCGAAGGTACATAAACATATATCAGTAACTTCTTATCGAACGCTTACGTAATTCAACCTATGTCACATAAATCTACACCAGGTATAAGGTAGGTTGGTAAGGAACCCACTCTTCCGTCTTCCATTTCCTTTCCGTAAGCGGCAGGGATAACCTGTCGAGGTACGTTGCTTGTTCGTATACCTATTCCAATATATCACAAGGCAACCATCTCGTAATTTATCGCACCTTTTTGCTTTTCTCGTTCCTTCTAGTTGTGATGTTTTTATACCAGCCAGCCCACATATTTAGACAATTTAAAAGCTGCACCCCTGGGCGAAATGTCTTTCCTGATGCTCTCTTGGTGCGTGACTTATCTATTCCGGAACTATCCCTACTACATTATTTGTTTTCTTCGCCATTTTATCTGGGACTACAGCTACTTTGACATTTTCAGGATGACTGTTTTAAGGGTTCAACTTTGCTGGTTCGGGTGAAATTTTGTTCTTCAACTTTTATCTCTAGGTTTTTCTTTGAAGCTGCGAAGCCATCGATATAAGAATATAACGAATTTTCTGTGTTCGTTCTTCGTTTGTATATTTGAAAAGATTTTCGCTTTTTATGATGATGGGAATCCGATAGTATTTGTAGGACTGTTGGTGCTGGTTAAATGAACATTCTTAAATTTACCAACTTCCGTGCCCTTTGAATTGTTCTTAAAAACGTAATAAGCTAGATGCGAGACAGTTTATTCTATCTCTCTCTAAGGATGATGGTGTGGAGTTCGTTTGAAAAATGTTGGAGTTGAATATTTTTTTTTACTCTGAAACGATAAACGCGATGCTTTACCACTGTTTATTTGAGTTTCTCAGTAAATTACCCCATTATCTTTGAGGCAGAAAGTTAAGTTTAAAATGTTCACGTTTAGGATAGAATTGTACAAGTCTTTCCTACATTTAGAATTTATTTCACACCTCATGTTTCAGCTCAAATGAAAAGGGCTTGTCTTTCCCTTTTGTGCTAATCAAAATCCAGCGGCTAAAGTCATACTTTCTAGAATCATTTTAATAATGTTATATACAAATACGGCAACAGCAACTCCAGCAAAAGCAATCACAGCAACACTGAATTTAATTTTGTATTCTCATTTTAAGTTTATTCTATTTGGTAGAGAAAAGTTTCTTACACAATTGAAAAAAATATACTTAGAAGCCAACTAGTACCGAAGATTAGGAATAAAATAATTTAATTTGCCAAGTGACAAGCTAAAGGTAGGATATACTAAAACCCCAGCATTATGGAATACTGTATACATGAATACATCATCAGTGCACCAATTGCTACGGAAGCCATACTGCCGACCATTGAGAAGCTTTCGTACCCCAAGATATTTCTTAAGCTGATAGATAATCAGCAGAGTTTCTATGACCTCAGAAGTAAGGGATATTAGTGTAATTGGTCGATAGTTTGCCTAAACAAATGCTGTTCTCCAACAGTTCGGAACGATCCTATTTAAATAGAAAAGCTTATAAATAGAGGTTTTGCTAAAGTTAAAAAACAAACACTTCTTTTAAAATATAGCGGGGATATTATCCAGACAAGCAGGTTTATGTATCCTGAGATCCATGAGGACTCTTCTTACAGTACGAGTACAAAAAAGTTAGGCCTCAAGAACTGGAGGATTCATTACTGCGTAAGCTTTTCCATCTGTCCTATTTTACAGGTCTCTTTCCGAGGGTATGGAAAACAGCATTTGTCCAGCCTGTCTCTAACAAAGCCGAATCCTCATCCCTCTCTTACTATCGCCCAATTGCACTAACTTCACTTCTTTCCAAGGTCATGGAAACGCTGATCAATTTTCAGCTAATGAAATATCTTGAAGATCTAAAGCTTTTTATTGAATGGTGATTTCATGGTTTATCTCATCGAACAGTGGAACAAATCTTTACATCATTTTGGAGAAAGTAAGATTATTGTTGTTGTCGTAGGGGTCATGAACCCCACCCCCCTGGGAGATGGGTATATAAACAAGCAAAATTGTCGCACGAGTCACTGTTTGGTGCGGATTTTGGTCCAGAGGCATAATTGCACCATTTTTTTTCGAAATGAGCAAGGAGTGGCTGGTTATAATGGTTACCGGGCCATGTTGAACGAATTTTTGTTCACAAAAAGAGGAGGAGGATATTGGCAACATTTGGCTTCAACAGGACGGCGGCGGCGCCGGCGCGGCGTTACGTGCCACACAGCCGAAGCTACACTCGATGTTTTAATAGCATTTTCAAAAGAAAAAGTTATTTGGCGGACCCATTCCATTATACACGTAATTGACGTAATAAATAAGCATAACATTAGAAAATTGGACCATCATCAGTAAGACGAAATGGAATTTTGTTGACATTTTGCGATCATCATAGTTAAGTTAAGTATTTAATCAAACTTTTAAATCATTTTGAGTGAAAAGCAGGTACCTACTAAAAACATGAACTACTCCAAAAAATTTGAACTACCTAAATATTGGAAGTAAAAAATAGAAAAGTTATATATTACACCGAATACTATTTTTATAGGAAGTTATTGTAATTGGTCCGATTTGTCGAATTGAAAATGTTGACATTTCTCGACTTTTCTTAGTTTCTAGAAAGATGTATGCAATTTGGAAAAATATTTATTCAAGGGTTTTTCTATAAATCAAAAAGACTGAAAAGCAATATTGGTCACCATTATTAAAACACACACACACATTAGCAACACACAAATTTATTACCTCCAGAATAATTTTGTACAATGAAGAATAACGTCACTGACATCTGTTGAGATTTTGATTCAAGGAACTGTTTAAAAAATTTGACAGACGGGCACTGATGGGAAGTTATCAGCGTGGGTCACATCCCAGTTTTTTTTCGTAATTTTTGGCTGAATTCTTCGGCCAATAGTGTGCGGTGAATTAATTAATATAAGTGGTTGCTTATAGGCTAGGTTAGGTTAGGTTAAAGTCCGTGATGGAGAGGACACACTTATGCCAGTTAAATGGCCCATTGTGATACCACATGAATCTCGAGGCTTTCTTCTATGCTCAATGAAACCAAATTGAGTTTCTTACGAAACGTGAGAGACAGATTATGTTAGTATGATTGAGATCGTTTAGATCGTTACTGAAGAAGTCTCCTAGGTAATTTTTGCGTTTTTGGACTAGAGCAGGGCATGTACAATGGAGAAGAACTGTTTCCTCCTCTCCGTCTTCCATACAGCATCTGCAAAAGTTATTTTAGAATAAGCCTAGTCGCGTGGCGTGCTTTCATATTAGACAATGTCCGGTTATGACACCTATTATGGAGCTTATATTCGATCTGCTTGAGCGCTTTAAATCTAGTGTTGGCCAGATGTTTTTTGTGACCTGACATGTGGTAATGTTATTCCACCTGATGTTTGCCTTCTTCATAACGTCTTGCATTAGCAATAGTTTACATGTAGCGATTGATATGCCAGCATTATCAAAACGTGGTAGAATGGGTGGTACTGTACCATTTCTGGTGAGTTCATCTGCCTTACATTTTTCTGGAATGTCTCTATGACCCGGTACCAAGCAAAGGTGAAAATTAAACTGTTGTGCCATCAAGAGGTGTTAGGTAGAGCCATACCGTACACTAAAATCTGTCTGATTACCGATGTGTATAACCAATGTGTAATTCGGGGTTGTAAGCCCCATTTATTACCAATAGTTTTTTTGCAAGAAAAGAGGGCTACAGTAGCTTTTCTAACTCTTGCTTGAACATTGCGTTTTTTGTATTAAATATGACCCAGGATAATTAGATTCCTTTAATATAGGGAGCGTTAACATATGGAATTTTGTATTTCGTCAAAAAAAAAGGACTAGTTAGGTTTCGTATTTGTTGACACCCAGTCCACACCGATCAGCTCAAACTATTAGTTTGTCTAAGGCATTGTAAGAGTTCCTTTAGGGTGTTAAGAAGCCTTAGCAATATCATCCGCATAGACAATTACTCTGAAACCATCCGCATCCAGACCAGTTAGGATTTCATTTACCACCAGGTTTCAGAGGAGAGGGGATAGAACACCACCTTGCGGTGTCGCTCTCCTAACGAATCTTCTAGCAGAAGAATTGCCCCGTTTTGAGTTAGTTATTCTGCTAGTCAGCATTATTTGAATTAACTCCCCTAGCGAACTCTCTACGTTCAGAGATGTTAGGTGTGTTGCAGGTGTGTCCACGTTGTTAAAAGCATTTTCAATGTCAAGGAACCATAGTGAACTTTCTATAATGGAGGGAGTATTCGATGATGCGTACATCGTACAAATGAGTGTGAAGCCGGTTCCACCGATTTGCCTCTATAGTAGGCATAGACATAAGTCTTATATTAATACTTGCCCTTAAAAGGATATCAATCAATCTCTCTAAGGCCTTTAGAAGGAATCTAATATATATACTCCTCCGAAACGGCTTTACCAATTTCAATGAAATTTTGCATATATATTCGGTAGGTCTGAGAATAGGTTTTTATCTAATTTTTATATTCCTAAGTGTTATGGTTTAATTGCATCAACATCGTACACGGTGCAACGATCTTACGATAGTATTCAGTGACGCTATAAACAATGAACCATTGATTGCTATTGAGAATCTTTGCGTTATAATTGCCAAATTACCACTCAGTCATTTCGGTATGCATTCCCCAACCAAAAAAAAAGAAATGTCAGCGATTGTTGCTCGCAATGTCCCACTAATGAATGAAGAACAAAGAACCATTTATGACCACATCATGCTCGCAGTTTTGGCAAGACAAGGTGGATTCTTTTTTTTTTTGATGCACCAGGTGGAACTGGCAAGACATTCCTTATTTTGCTAATTCTTGCTAAAATTATCATCTGGGATAAATGCACTATGGCACACAAACATTCGCTTGAGGCGTTGAACAGGACATTGAAAGATATAAAAAACAACGACAGACTATTTGGCGGCACTCTGTTACTCCTTTCAGGTGATTTGTGACAAACACTTCCCCTTATTCCGCGTTCATCGTACACTGATGAGATCAACGCGTGCTTCAAATCATCGCAACTGAAAGTAAATATGCGCGTTCAAATGCTTCAAGATCCATCCGCTGAAACATTCTCAAAACAACTGTTGATAGATATAGGTGACGGAAAAGTTACTACAGATGAAACTGGATGCATAAAATTACCGGTAGATTTCTGCTAGATTATTGATTCACAAGATGCTCTCATTGACCAGATATTTTCCGATTTACAGAGAAAATATATAAATCATGAGTGGCCGGCAGAAAGAGCAATTTTAGCAACAAAAAATGTGGATGTCAACGAATTAAATCTCAAGATACAACATTTGTTACCAGGAGACTTGGTGTCATACAAATCTATTGATACAGTTTGTGATGATCACCGAAGCTGTAAATTATTCAACTGAGTTTTTGAACTCATTGGATTTACCAGTCATGCCACCGCAAAATTTACAACTGAAGGTTGGATCTCCGATAATTTTTTTTGTCATTTGAACCCACCACGGTTGTGCAATGGCACGCGATTAGTATTTAAAAATTTTATCGAAGCCATAATTCTTAATGGCAAATTCCGATTCCACAGATGTGCCAATTCAATTCAAACGCCTTCAATTTCCAATTATTGGCATTTGCAATAACTATCAATAAGTCTCAAGGCCAAACGTGTCTGTCTGCGGCTTACATTTGAGCACTTCATGTTTTTCACACGGATAATTATACGTGACGTGCTCTCAAGTGGGCAAACCATCCAGTTTGTTTGTATTGGCGAAAGATGGGATCATATAAAATTTTGTTCACTCTGTTGCATTAAGGGACTAATATTGTTCTTTTGTAGTACAGTCATAATTAGCGATATGTTTATAATTTTAAAGAATGAATTTTAATAAATTAAAAAAATTTGTTTGGTGATTTTTTATTTTAATATTTTATCACCTTTTAGAGTGCTTTATACCTATCTTACTTATAAACCACATCCTTACACACTTACAATAAGTTATTTATTTCTAGCAAAATATTCTCTAGAAATTATTTATATGACAACACAACGTTTGTCGGGTCAGCTAGTAATGATATAACTATAAGTCGTAGATTTTTATTGTTGACTAAGTTAAAACAAATTATTTTTAGCAGCAGAAAAAGTTTAAACATATCCAAATTTGGGTTTTTTAAATGTGCTAGATCAACGGTGTAGTTTTCATAAAAAGTTGTCTTAATGTGCCTTTGAAAATATTAATCCGCTTAAGAGAAAAATGTATTTATCCGAAAATCTTTTTGCATCGATCAATTTCCTTTAATCCTTTCGGGACGGGAGTGGGATGTCGACTTATAAATATTCTTTGTTCTGTACCACTCTCGTACCGAAAGGGTTAAACAATCCTCGTAAGTAATGAGACTCACTTATGTGGAGTTCCTACTAAATTTTACCAACAAATTATAGAAGAGAAGAGAACATTTAATGACCACTTTCTTCATCAAAATTATTTTTGAATTTCTATTAATGCCCATGTCATTTTTAATCATGTAAACAAAATTATTTTATCTATTAAAGCTGGTCTTTATGTACCATAAGTCTACAACAGATCTGTACCCAAAAATGTAAACATATGTCAGTTTAGAAAGTGATATAATGTTTACATGTGTTCGATATTCAATTTACTAGCATTCATGTAGATTTAGTGCTCTTTGTGTTCCTTTTTGTTTTTCCTTCCTAAGATCCTGTAACTTACATTTAAGTTATTGTTTTTAATAAGTTGATAAGTTAATCATTTATGGAAACTATTATTTCAATTTTTGTTGTCAGTAAAACCAAAGTCTTCTTTTCCAAAAGTTTTGAATTGCTGAGTTCTAATCCAACTTCTAAATCACTCCATTCCAAGGAATAAAAATCGAATTCAATAAATTTTTGAATGAATCTGATACGAAAGTAAAAACTGATGGTTTTGAGGTTTAATGAGATTCTCAGGAGGAGCACAATTGCTTCTGTAGATGATTCAAACTTTTCATGTTTACTAACAGTGTAATGTCGCATTTTTTCCAGGGCAATTTGATATAAACTCGTGTTTCTTTTACTTTCAAAATAGTGCTTAGTGTTAGTTGATTTAGATTTTAAATTCGATTTTTCCGGAACATTATGTGGATACTTAAAAAAAGTTCAACTTAATTGGTCTCTTTTTTTTATATTTAATAGAAAAAGAAGAACGTAATGGTTATAAAGTGTTGGCAATATAGAAAAACACTGTATCACGTAAATACTTGTTATATTCAAATCAATGAAGTAGCTCAGAAAATGTATATGAAATGTATGAGCATATTATTAAATTATTTTTTAGATTAGATTGTAAGCTTCTTGAATAAAGACCTGTTTTCTGAATATATAACATAAAGCTACATTCACATTTCTTGTTTTTTTTTCGTTTTTGTTGTTTAGCCAAAGAAATGAATTTGAATAGATAAGAATTTTGGTAAATTATGGCTTCTTGAAGTTTTTTATATCTTTTTGGTTTTTAATTTCCCATAGGAAGTTATTGTAATCGGTTCGATTTGTCGAATTGAAAATTTTGACATTTCTCGACGTTCAAGGTTCTTAGAGTCGAAATAAAAGATTTTGTTATACAGATAATAATGCAGAAAGATGCAAAAAGGACTCTCAAAAAAATTGCTCGGTGGTTTTTTTACCATAGCAATTTAAAAAAAAATGAAAATTTTGGTTAACACTAAATATCTCGCGAACCAATATTTAACGCTAGAGACTTAAATTAAATTTTATATTATATATTGTAACGCGATACCAAACGGTTAACGGTTTTTTTATAAATCAAAAAAACTGAAAAAAATATTTGTCACCTCGAACATTTTATGAACAAAAAATGATTTTATCTCCAAAACAATTTTGTGCAAAGAAGAATAACGTTTTCAATATCTGGTAAAATTTTGAGAAAAATCGAATTGACAGTTTTTTTACAAAAGAAAACCTAAAAAAAAAAATTAACAAAAGTTGGTAAAAATTGGTTTACGGCTCAAATATCTTTTCAAAACTTCGAGATATTGGCTTTAAACTTATTTTATCCCTTAAAAAGTATTGTTATCAACATTCAGTAACATTTTGAGAAAAATCAAATTGACAGTTTTTTTTTTACAAAAAATTAAAAACCTAAAAAAAAATTAATAAAAGTTGGTAAAAATTGATTTTCGGCTCAAATATCTTTTCAAAAATTAAAAATATTGGCTTCAAACTTATTTTATCTCACAGAAAATATTGTTTTCGACAAGCAATATTGTTTTCAACATTCGATACAATTTGGAGAAAAATCGAATGGACAGTTTTTTAACAAAAAATAAAAACCTAACAAAAAAATTAATAAAAGTTGGTAAAAATTGATTTTCGACTCAAATATGTCTTCAATCTTGAAGATATTGGCTTTAGACTTATTTTATTCTTAAAAAATATTGTTGTCAACATTCAGTAACATTTTGAGAAAAATCGAATTGACAGTTTTGTAACAAAAAATAAAAACTAACAAAAAAATTAATAAAAGTTGGTAAACATTGATTTTCGACTCAAATATCTTTTCAAAAATTTAAGATATTGGCTTCAAACTTATTTTATCTCACAGAAAATATTGTTTTCGACATTCAGTAAATATCTTATAAAAATCCAACAGTCAGTTTTTTCATAAAAAAATAAAATCTACAGAAAATAGGACGTAAATTTGGTAAAAATTGATGTTGTTGATTTATTAATTATCATTACTTATAATAATTATAATTTAACATTAAGAAAAAAAAATATATACATACATTCTATTGGCATTCGAACAGCGTACAGTATTCCCCGCTTAATTGCACTGGCTTTTTTTGTCAAATTTGTCGGTCAATTATCCGGGTGGTTCAATAAACAGAATTTCAATCAATATTGAATTGACCAACCTGTTCAATCAAGCGAAAACCGCTGAATTGCACCAGTTGGTCTGTCAAAAGATAAAATATTCATCTCTATTAATGCCACCGAGGAAGCGACGATCAAAATTGAAATTGCAAATGACAGAAAACAAATAACAGGGAGCTGTCATCTTGTAAATTGTTATGAAGTGAGCAGTGCTGTCAATTTCAGTAGTTTCTAAGTTACAAAAATGTTGGTTTGTTTTAGTTTGTTAGATGAATTTTTCAATTAAGCAAGTAATTCACTTAAACGGGGTTCAATTAACCGAAAAAAAGCTTTTGTACATATGTAGATTGGAAATTTTTGAACGAGATTTCGGTCAATTAGCGGAAATTAGTAGTTTTAGATTTGATGTAGAAGGTAAGTAGTTCAATAAAATTACAAACGTTTAGTTGCAGACCACACATAATGTATGTACATAGAATTCATTTATTTGTATTTAAAAAAAAACTGCTTATTTTATTTGTATGTTATTTGACAATAAAAGCCATTTTTACCAATATAAAACAATCCACACAAACTTTTCTATAACTTCGTAAAATGAAATTCTATCTTTATGTAGCTTAAAACTTAAATCTTAAACATATTTTACAGATATTAAAAAAATTCTTTACTACCTGCTGTGCAAAACGCTTAAGTACAATATCCTATAGCTAAAATTAATAGGTTACGGAAATAACATATGCTTGTGATAAGATCTGTTATCCATTATTTTTGTAATCAAAAGGATAAGACCAAAATAAGCGATATTAAGCATAATAAATTGTTAACAAAAAACTTCATAAAGGGTGTTATTTAAACGTGAGATTTTCAAGAAGTTATAAAACGTATATAATTTAATATTACGGCCAAGCTTTATTATAAAGATAAGGCATTTGCCATTATGTTTTAAAAATGAATGGCTTGAATATATTCTTCTAAAGCGTCAATCGGGCTTATCTGCGAAGCCAAGCTACTTCACATAGCCTATTCATAAGGAAATGGAAAACCATCTCTAACCTTTATCAAGTGACTGCTGTCAAAAAAAAAACTAACTAAAAAGAATTGCCAGATTGAAAACCACATGTCTTAACAAAAAACACCCGTTATAATATTCAAGGTTTTGATAAATTCTATATGAAGCAAACAAACTTTTTGTGCTTACTCTTTATAAAGATCCCCATTAAGTCAATGAAAAATGGCTTCTTATCTTGCATCACTAAGTTATTAGTTCTATTTTTCAAGTAAACATTCCTAATTGATACGTATTTTGCTTATATTGCGATAAGCCTTCGTAAGATACTATTATATTTCTAGGACCTCCATATACATAGGTGTGTCTAGCAAACTTATAAATACAAAAGTATATCTACCTTTTGTACAGAGACTTTCGTGACGTGATTATCCAACCGAAACCCTTATTAATTCCGGTAAAAATGGTTATAACTTTGTCGTCATAATAAATTAAGTACCTTCATTTCTTATAAACATTACAGATGACTTTGTGTGAAGTTGATTGGTTAATTAAATGTGTCACAAATGGTGGGGTTGGGGGTTAGAAATATGCTTTAGTGAAATAAAACAAAAAATCAGTGTCGTTCATACTTACTTGATTGATGTATACCTTAGCACAAGAATCATAAGTTATGTATAAGGATTTTTGTTTTATTATTAACTCATGCTGTCGTCAGAAGCTTCATACACAAAACCAGTTTCGAAAGACATCTGAAAACAATAATACAATGTTGGAAGAAAATAAAATAAAAAACAGCATCTAAAAATGTTCAAATAAAGATATAAGAGGGTCTTGGAAATTGATTAAATTGTTTGTTTTATGACTTCTAAATTCTTACTTACCTACATATGCATGTATGTAGTAAATCTAAATGAAACACACACAACGATATATTTTTGAATATTTTTTTTATTTTTAAGTTTGGAGTTTGCCATTAAGGGTGAAACCCAATGGCCGCCACTTTTTACGTACATATGTATTTCGGGCGGTATATGGGCCAAAATGAGTAACCATGGCTTTAAATGCGTCTAGAGTTGGGAATATTAGCGTTACAACATAGAGCCACAAAAAAGAAGTGATGGACAATCGACGTTACGAAACGTTAAATTCCGGAAAAAAATCACCTTGTTAGAACCACATATTTTGCAAATTTCGATCTTCAACCGCTGTCAGCAAAAAAATCCGTTTTCATTCGACCAAACGGCTTCGAATGTAAACGTTTATTTAATGGTATCTTCGAAGAAATAAGGCCCATTTAATACTCAACTACATAATATAGAACACACCCAAGACTCACTATGTTTAGATGCAACGGCATGCACCTCTTCAATCACTTGTGGGCCTCCTGCCGCAATTTTGTTCGTAAACATTACATACCCAACGAGTTAGAAACCTGCCTCATCGCTGAAGAAAATGTTGTTGGAAACATTGATGCATCCAAAAAGGGCAAAGTTGTGAATAGTAATAGTGAGCAGGCTTCAATTGTTGCGTGTTTGAACTTTATTAGGATGAAGATAGGTAGATGACAGTACTTTAAATTACGAACAAACACAACGGTGCCGACCTTCAGGGAATCGATAAATGCAAGACCATATTTACCATTTCTGTAATAAGTTTACTCTCGGAGGACTTGTCAATTCCTCGCAAAGAGGCAGTAGTACCCGTGCAAAAAAGCTATTTTTAGTTGGCTCAGGTAGGGATTGAACCCAATACGTCTTATATGAAATCCTGAAGTCCTTATTCTTCGATATAAATATGGAAATAAATAGTATTAAAGCTTGATGTACCTACTACCTACATCCAAAGCTATGTTTTTGAGCTGCCAATGCATGACCCTTTCTAACTTGTGGTCAGTTCATATAAAGCATTGGACAACCTTTATTATAACTAAAATAATAGGTGTTTTGGTGAGAGACATTCGTGTGAATTAGTGGCTTCTTACAAATCAAATGATTTTCGGCTTTGTTTGTTTTAATTTGTTTCGCTTTGTTGTTCTTTTTTTGTTTTATTTTAATCTTGTTTACTTTTTTCTCATGCGTTGTCCAAGTTAATTGTGTTCATAATAATGCAAGAATGAGTTTGTAATTATTTTTATGTGAAAAGATAAGGAAATATTTTTGTTGTGCTGTCCGTCTCCATCCAAGGAATTGTTGCCCTCAAATGCGAACCGTTTGGGACGTTTTCAATGACTTCTTCAGGAACTTTAACTGGTCACTATGATTATTCGATAGTGACGTGTATTCCAGCACAGATATGGTTACAAATTTAATCCTTTGTATAATGAGAAATGTTATCCCGAATATAGGATAAAATGTATCAAGCACAAAGAGAACTCATGGTTTGATTAGAGCTGTAAAGAGGTTATAATGATTAGAGATGTGAATTTACGTTGTTATAGAGGAAAACCGTTTGAACAAGCTAGAAAGACCTAAAACGGTAATTTTCGAGGAATTACCGGAAATTACGACAAAAATACTACAATGTCCCAAAGGTGGTAAAAATACTTCGATAAGCCGAATCGGTTTTTTTACCGTACGACCGATAACGATTTGCAGAGACAAAACCGAATGACAAAATCGACCTAATCGGTAATTTAACCGTATACAGTTAAATGCCGTATCGTCTGAAGGTTAGGTTAGGTTAGGTTGTAAGGGGTGTGCACAGCAAGAAGCTGTTGCGTACACGGGGGCCTATTGGTCCATTGTGATCCCCTGTAAAAGTAAAAATTAAGCATCGATGCTCTCAGTTTAATTCAACTCTGTCGATTAGCGTAGACTGGCTCGTTAACGAACCAGCCTGTGCTATCTATAAATTTCCTCATGCTCGCCATTGAGACCTGTGCTAGATCATCCAGTTCTCCAACAAACCTGTTTCCGAAATGACGGAGTCGGCTGGTTTGGAGGTTCGGACAGTCGCAGAGCAGGTGTTTAATGGTTTTCATTTCCTCCTCATCCTGACAGCTCCTACAAAAATCGGGTGCAAATGCCCCTATTCTATTAGCCATTGTGCCAATGGCGCAATGACCTGTTAGTACACCTATCAAGATTTTAATGTTCTTTTTACTCAGCGATAGAATATACCGAGTTTCTTTTTCATTTGTGTTAGGCCATAAACTTCTAGAGATTGCACAATCGTTCCTGGATTTCCAGGAGATATTGGTTTTCTCTTTTAGTTTAAGGTCTATCTTCCTCTTGAGTACCCCAATCGGGACGAGTGGTCCCCTAACTGAATGGTCGCTACTACTTGTGTCTGCTTTTGACCCTTTCCTGGCTAGTTCGTCTACTATATCATTCCCTTCTATATTGCTATGTCCGGGAACCCAGCAGAGTTTTACCTGGTTAGTGTGGCAGATTTTGTTTAATTCCTTCCTACAGTTTAAAACTGCTTTTGATCTAATGGTCTCACTGGCTAAGGCTTTGATAGCAGCCTGGCTGTCCACGAAAAAAGTAATCTCCGAAGAGCTTAGCTTTTCGTGATGTGCCAATTCAGCTACTTTTCCAATGGCAAAGACCTCGGCCTGAAAGACACTACAGTCAGCCGGGAGTGTATATGACGCTCTGATGTTGAGAGATTGGCAAAACACTCCAGCACCTGTTCCTGATTCCATTTTTGAACCGTCAGTGTAGAAAGGGATACCCTGTTTACTTATAAGTGAATTGGGATCCCAACCCTGTCTTTCTGGTATGAAAATAGAATATTTCCTGTCGAAATCTAGTAAAGGGGGGGATGTAATCGGTGGTCTCTCTCAGTCCTGGGATCGTGTCATATCTTTGTAAGATTGACCCGTGGCCATAAGTGCTATGCCTCCAAAAACTCAGTTCTCTTAAACGAATTGCAGTTTTGGCTGCCGTGCACCTTATGAACTCATTCAGAGCCGGGAGGTCCAAGATCACTTCCAACCCAGCTTGTGGTGTGGATCTTTGAGCCCCTGTTATTCCTATACAGGCTAGTCTCTGTACCTTATTCAGGTGCTTGAGATAGCTTGATTTTTCCACCGCCTTCCACCATACAATAGAGCCATAGGTAAGAATGGGTCTGACAATCGCTGTATACATCCATTGGATGACTTGCGGTCGCATACCCCAACGTACACCGAAGGTCTTTTTGCATGTGTAGAATGCACATAGTGCTTTTTTCATTCTCTCCTCAGTATTACGCTTCCATGTAAGCTTGGAGTCAAGGATTACTCCTAGAAATTTAGCTTCCTTAGAAAGTTTTAGAGGAATACCATTTAGTTTGGGAGGGTTGAAGCCCTCCAATTTCCGTTTCTTCATGAACAAAACTAGCTCTGTCTTGGTGGGGTTGACCCCGAGACCGTTCTTAGTTGCCCAAGAAGATAAATCCCTTAATGCATTTTCCATAAAGTTTTCGATGATGGTAAGAAACTTGCCTGATACCAAAACCACTATGTCATCTGCATATGCTACGATTTTAATGTCCTGCTCTTTGAACTTTGTGAGAATTTTGTTGACTACGAGGATCCAGAGCAGGGGTGAGATGACTCCTCCCTGTGGTGTGCCTCTACTAACTGTTTTCTCGATAGTGCTAACTCCTAATTGAGAGTTGATAATTCTGCCATTTAACATGGTGAAGATCCAATCGACAATGACAGATTCAACTCCAACTTCAACTAAGGCAGTTTTGATTGATTCCGTTTTAACGTTATTAAACGCACCTCGATATCAAGAAATGCTGCCAGGGTATATTCTTTATGTTCAAGACTTTTCTCAATATGTGAAACTACTTCATACAGAGCAGTCTCCACTGATTTACCTTTAAGGTAAGCGTGTTGGTAGTTGCACAAATTGTTTTCGTTGAGAAGTTCTCTAACATGTAGATCAATTATCCTCTCTAGAGTCTTAAGGAGAAACGAAGAGAGACTTATTGGTCTATAATCCTGAGCGGTCGAGTGAGTCGGTTTATTTAAATTACTCAGTTTAGCTTTATTGAAAAGTTTTCTGACCTCTGTTCTGTTCAATTCGTTCTAGTTGGGTTCCTGTAGGGTTTCTTTACAGTAAAGTTCTTGTCTATAGAGAAGAGTATCCTAAAGTGATCCGAAAAAGATTCTTTAGGTGAGACTCTCCAGTCCTCAACCGAAATTTTACTTTTATTGCTAATAAGAGTCAAATCTATGATTTCCTCCCTGTTTTTGTTTCGAAAGGTAGGGTGATTGCCCCTATTACATATCGATAAATTAGAACAGAGAATATATTCAAAAATTGACTCACCCCTTTTATTGATGTCCTTAGAGCCCCATTGAGTGTGGTGAGCGTTGGCATCACCTCCCAACACCAAAGGTGTACCGCTTGCTGTGGCATGGACCACCAGATCGCGGACTGTTTTTGATGGTGGGCTCTCCTCCTCGTACGGCATGTACGTCGACGCTAGAATGAAGTTTCCTTCATTCGATTCGACGCTGATTGCCGTGTTGTCCTTGTTGCTGTACCTAGATAGGAAGAAAGCGTTAATTGATTTTTTCACTAGGATACAACTTCTAATATTACCTTCATCTGACGTGGAATGGAAAAGGTTGTAGTGTTTTGACCTCAACCCACGGATTCGGTTTTTGCCTAACCATGGTTCCTGGATCAAGGCCACATCCACGTTCTCATGAGACATGTAGAGCGTAAGGTCGTACGTTGCTGCTTTAGCGTGGTGCAGGTTTATTTGCACCACTTGCAGCTTTTGACTCCCCTTTGCCCTCATGCCTCTTAACCTTTACGGTTCCGAGACCATACCTCAACACGTCTTTTCTCTCTTTCAGCAGAAGGTCAGATTTCTTGTCTGCCACAAACAAGAGGTCCTTGCCTTCGCCTCCATGACTCTTTCTTGAGTGTTATAGCTTCCATTCTAAAATGGGAAGCTCTTTGTTCTGTTTCGCCAACAGCTTTATAATGACTGCGTCCTCATGTTCTGCAGGAGGGGGGATCCATATGCTAAACTGCTGGCGGAGTGGTAGAGCTGTGGCGGGTAGAATCTCAAGGGAGGAACCTTCCCATAGTTCGCCAATGTTGGCGATTGTGTGGTTCAGAAACTCCCGTGATTTCTGGTCACCGCAGCAGACCACTTTAACTCCTCGCCGCCATCCGGCACCATCAAAGATATAGTCTTCAGAACTATCGTTCTCTGATGCTGCCATTATAGCTTTGAGGATCTCATTTTCTACAAGAAGCCATCTGGGTCGTCACGGCTTATAATGGCAATTTGTAGGTCGATCGGGGTGGTTTCGAAGCTGTTGGTTCTAAGTTTCTTAGCACCGTCTAGCTTGACTGTCTCCTCCGATCTTTGTCTCTTGGACGTTCCTGGTTTCATTCCAGAAGAGGTGCCTGCCGGTGCTTGGTCTTTCCTAGCGTTGGCTGGCTGTTTCTTGCTGGAAGTCGCCTGAACTTTTCTCTTGTCGTTCCGAGCGGTCGAGTTATTGCCAGCCTGTTCACAGTTTGCCTTTTTAGGGACAGACCTAGATTTGGCAGCATCTACTCCTTTGCTCTCCGACTCTTCGGCATTCACTTGCCTTGTTATTCCCCTGGGTGCAGTGGCAGTCTCTGCCAGCTGCCGCTCGAAGTTCTTAACCAGCTTCCTGTGCTTTTTTAGGAGAGCTTTATCTCTCGAACTGAGCGCCGCAGGGTCTTTCAACTCGGTCTTTTCCACGAATCTTTTGGAGGATCTGTAGTTGCTGCGTTCCCTCGAAGCTTTGAGGGGTGCAGCAGACTTCAGCATAGTCTCTTCTTGATTCGGTTCCATCAGTAGCTCGTCCTCGGTTTGACTACCTATGGAAGGAGGTCTTTCCGAGGTCTCCGTACTTTTGATAGTTAAACTATCTAAGTCGGGAAGGAGATCTACTGAGAGAAAGACTGGTTGTCTTTTTAACTCTCTTTTTCCTTCTTTGAAGTTTACTTCTGGCTTCTTGCGAAGCCAAGCCCTCGCCGGCAGCCGTGACCTCTGCCGACTTTTGAACGTATATCCCCGTTCGATTTTTTTCCTCTTGTAAACTTTTGTCCATGGTTCATTATTTAGATTGACATCTCTGCTTTTGTTGGTTTTCTTAGTTGCCCTACTTCTCAGCTGGATTGCTGAAGAGTAAGACGTAAGCCCCCTCGCCACAACAAGGCGAAAACCGTGAGGGTTCTTGCTTCGGCAGAACATATACTATCGTCTGAATATACTCATTTAAATTATATTGACACTGGCTTATACGGTAAAATCGACGATACGGCAAAACCGCCGATTCGGGATCGTGTGAACGGGCTGTTATAGACAGTGCGTTCAGACGATTCGATATTTTGACCGATACTGCGTCATTTTTCGTCTGGGCTACTGTCGAATAATTTATTGCTAGTATATAGTCGTTTTTGTGTTTTACAATTAATTAATGCAAATGAAAACCGAGAACGGTGTAGGGTTGAGTACGGTGTACGGTTAAATAACCGTACCGTCTGAACACTCCAACCGAAAGACACCGAATCGAGAAAATATCCGATACGGTGAAAATATCGAATCGTGTGAACGGGCTCTCAGCTTTTCATATTCGTTTCTAGATTCACACCCCAGTACTTCGGATGTGGAAATTCAACGGCAGCTTATGATAAGCTCATTAAAATCCGATTTTGACAACATTGTCTAATGGGAAGTTACGAACCGTGTAGAATTTAATACTTCAAAAACTCAATGCTGTCCCCTGTCGTTAAAGCGTAACCTACCCCCAATTCTGCTGTTCATCCAGGAAACATTACAGATCACCTCTTATAGAATGATCACACCTTCGATATCGCCAAAATCGCTGATAGGTACTTAGGATTTCTCCAATGGTGCAAGAAATTTTTTCTTCTCTATTTTCCTAACACTCGTAGTGCTAATAACCCCGTGAGTGCATGTAAGCGATAAAAACAAATTAGAAGAATTTACACAATATTTGAAGACAAGATTTTGAGTCCAATTTTATATAACAAAGTCTTATTCAGTGATGACGAGTATTTTTGACTTGAAGGGCTAAGCAATCAATGTAAGATTTATTAAAAAATTATTGTTATCATGCCAGTGGCTTATTGGACATTATTTTATTCATCTTTGATCAATTACAAATGTGCAAGTGCAACACTGAAAGGCTTATGAATACCCATATAAAAATCAAGCACAGTGAGTCATAAGGGCACAGTGATATTAAGGACTAATTCATAAAGATGCAAAGTACATTAGTTTTGAATGTCTACACATTGCAATATGTGAGAAATGTTGAGCCGGCCAAACTAATGTTCAGACCTTAACCATTGGTGCTCGAGCTCAGTTACCAATACCTTTTTTGCATTTTGTCCAAAATATTCAAGTATTCATAGCTTTAAGATCCCAAATATAAGATTTATACTCGAGTTTCGGGCAAATAAAGGTTATATACATAGATTAGTTATATCAAAAGGAGTAACAAACTTCTTGTCGAGGGTAACGCTAGCTTACACTCTATAACCCACTTTTTTGTTTCAATTTATAAATTATTCAAAACAAAATAAGTTTCAATGAGCGCAAGCAAATATACTCCCACCATACATGGAGAACAAATCCAGTTTTAACGTTGCTAGAATTATTTAATTGCAATAAAAATATATGAAATTCAAGTTATAGATTCATTTAGAAAACAAAAGTTATAAATTTTCAATTCGAAACGCGGGGAAGTGCAAGCAAAAGGCTTAAATAAATAAATGAGAAAATTGTTTAGTTTATAAAACAAATTAGTCCTACAAAATTTGTATCTTTAAATCGATGTTAATCTAGTGAATAAAATTCTGACGATTTTTGTTTTCTGGAAATAATTTCTTCTACTTTTTTTTCTTTTATAGGTTTAGCAGAAAATAATGCTTAGGCACTCACATAACTTCTGAATTTTAAGTAGGTACCTTCTTTTTCCAGTTGAATTTTTATACAGGAAACAATAGATAAATCCCTACAAGGACTTTTTATTTATAATCAAATAAGTACATTTTTGTTTCCCTTCCTATGCCTCCTATCACTTGACATTTAAAGAGATTAGCAAATATAGCTTAAATTTAACCTACGGGAGATGTATTTATGATGGTTTGGCATAGACATCCTTCGATGTAAATACAAATACATACATATATTTACATGTTTAATTTTTCAATATTATGTATGTATCTAAAGGACTAACAAAACAAAAAATGAACTGAGCAAGAAAATGGAGCATGTATTGTTATATACATGCTCCATACATGGGCTTTTGATCCCAATATATCGGTTTATTTAATTTTGTTTTATGCTTTGGTCTTTTAAGAATAAAGAGAGTGCCCTTTTATGGTAGGTATGTAACATAAGCAGAGGATGAGGCTTATGAAAGTGTTCTTTTAAGTAAACACTTCGTTTTCATTTTTTAGTTTGTTCTTTTTGAAGAAGTTTAATATTGTTGATTTCATTTTTGAAACAAAAAAATTATACCATGTTTAAAATTTGTATTCAATACTATGTTTGAAATCTGACAGCTTACCCAGTTCTCATTCAAAGTTTAAACTTTATTGCTATTGTATGTTAGCATTTTATTCAAAAAATATTAAGAAGCATGTTTTAAAATATTAGGAGGAAACCCCATAAAATGTGTCGGTTCTGTCTGATTTTATAGCGAAAATTGACTTTAATTTTAAATGTCATTCATATTCGCCAAAATTTTAAATAACCTATTGTTAAGGGCTCCATTGTAAAACTTTTTCCAGAATTGTAAACCTTTTCTTCTTTCTATCTAAACTGTGACACTTTGCAAAAATAAACAAAGCAAACAAAATTTAACTGACCTATTAATTGGGTCTCCCAACTGAAAGATTGGGCCATAACAAAGGGGGTGAGTGTTTTCTTTGATAAATAAGAATGCCTTTATCGAAAACTTAAAATTCACTTTGCTAAAAAGCTATTATTTTTCTTGTTTTATTTGTTTATCAACATTTTCTGAGATTAGAATACGAAAAAAGTTCTGAACAAAAAATAATGAGTCCTTGTATCTTGAAATGTTGTAAATGTCACTTACCCCCTTCTTCATCCAAACGCTTTAAGCTAAGCTCAGAAGCTATAAAAAAAAACTCACAAATTAACTCTTTCAAGCAAAATTTTGCTAGAAATTTTTTGAAGTTGCTAAGCCAGTATATTTCTTTGTTCTCAAGCTAAAGGGTTTTTCATTAAATGCAGGTTTTTTGGTATATTAAATAAAACAATATATCGATAAGATTTTATAATATTGTAATATTTTGCTTGGTCCGACAATTAAAACTTATTCACACTTCGTAAATAAAACACGATTTTTACTTTATTTAAATTGTTCCACTTATTAATTGAACACTCAATTATTACGTTTCAAACACAGTCTTTACTTTCAATTATTACTTTTAAACACAGTCTTTACTTATCGCAGTTCACAACCAATAATCCGCTTCGCTTCTGAGCGCCTATTTATATACCTCAAATCGGTTCGAGAATCTACGAGGTTGTTCTCGATGCTTAACGAAGTTCTCCTCTTTATCACTAGATGCTTAACGAAGCTAGTTCTCCTCTCCACTAGATGTTGCCCCTTTCGAGGTTCTTGTATGTGCTTGCTGAATGTTTTCGAATTGAGTTCCCCTCTTAGCCACTAGATGTTTCTCGATGCTTAAAGAAGCGAGTTCTCCTATTAATCCGATATTAAAAGAGATAAAGAGTGTATACACATTACATTACCCCCTCCTTAGGATTGATCGTCCCGAACAAATCCATCGTTCTCATCACCACTGTAGCCGGTCGCGATGTACAACTTTAGGTTTTCCTCTGACTCCCTTTTGTATCCGGTACACGACATCGTTGATTTTTGTAATGACTGTATATGGACCTTCCCAGTCCCGTTGAAGTTTCGGTGACAACCCTTTTTGTCGATGGGGATTGTAAAGCCACACCCGATCTCCTGCTTGGAAATCTGTTGTTGTCGCTCGTATATCGTAGCGTGTCTTCATTCGGTTACTGAACATCTTTATTTTCAACCTGGTATTGTCATGGATCTGAAGGAGTCTTTCTCTGAGGTCATCAATGTAGTCATCCTCGGCTTGCAGCTCCGACGTGGGACATCCAAATTTTATTTCGCTCGGCAGTCTGATCTTCCTTCCCATCAAAATCTCAGACGGTGTATGACCAGTTAAGCTATGTCTTGCACTTCGATACGCCATCAAAAACAGTGGAATGTGTCGATCCCAATCTCGCTGGTTGTCGTCCACAACTTTGCAAAGATGTTCCTTCAGGGTTCGGTTGAATCGTTCGACCATGCCATCAGATTGTGGGTGAAGTGGTGTTGTTCTTGTCTTCTTGATGTCAAGAAGCCCACAAACTTCCTGAAATATGTTTGATTCAAAATTCCTCCCCTGGTCTGAATGCAGTTCTAATGGAACGCCGAATCTGCTCACCCAGTTGAAGACAATTTGGTCTGCGACTGTTTTGGCTTCTTGGTTTGGAATGGCGTATGCTTCAGGCCACTTGCTGAAGTAATCCATGACGACCAGAATATAACGATTTCCATTATTTGTTTCCGGAAATGGACCCGCCACGTCTGCTGCAATCCTTTCGAAGGGTGCTCCGACATTATACTGCTGCATTTGGCTGTGGTTCTTTTTGTTCGGGCCTTTGGTGGCAGCACAGGTATCGCATTTTCGGCACAACTTCTCGACGTCTTCCCTTGCATGTAACCAGTAAAATCTTTGCCGAACCTTTTCTAGCGTCTTAGTCACTCCTAGATGGCCTCCCGAAACTCCACCATGCATCTCTCGCAGAACGTCCATAACCTTCGATCTTGGTAAGACTAGCTGCATTACAAAAGACTTTCCATCTGCTGATTCCCATTTACGTCGAAAGACACCCTCTTGGACATGAAACGAGTCCCACTGTGCCCAATAAGCCTTCAGAGTCGAACTTCTATCGGAGATATCAGCCCATTCTGGTTTTTCCTGGTGTTCCTTCCAAGCGAGGATGGGTTCGATATCTGAGTCTTCTTGTTGAGCCTTCCTCAACTCGTCGTTGCTCCAGCCATAAATGGGATCGGCTCTGGTTCGTTGGACAGTAACCACTTCTTTACCTTCTTGTCGTCTGCAATGCTTACAGTCTTGCTTGCATGGTCTCCGAGACAGTGCATCTGCATTTGAGTGAAGCTTCCCCTTCCGATGTTGAATTTCGTAATCGTACGTCTGCAGCCTCTCAATCCACCTTGCCACTTGACCCTCTGGATTCTTGAAATTCAAAAGCCAGTTAAGTGCTCCATGGTCAGTTCGGAGAAGAAACTTCTGTCCGTAGAGATACTTATGGAAGTGCTTTGTTGCCAAAATCAGTGCAAGAAGTTCTCTTCTGGTTACACAATAGTTCCTTTCCGACTTCGAGAGTACCTTGCTGTAATAGGCAATCACCTTTTCTTCGCCATTATGCACCTGCGACAGTACAGCACCAATCCCGACATTGCTGGCATCAGCATCAATGATAAACGGCTCTTGAAAGCTGCGCTCGCACTCACCTGACCATTTAAACTGCTTTCCCTTTTCCGTTAGCTGATGTAGACTCTTAGCGATTCCAGCAAAGTCCTTCACAAAGCGCCTATAGTAGGTGGCTAGACCCAGAAAGCTTCGGAGTTGGTGTTTGTCCTGTGGTGTTGGCCAATTCTTCACGGTGTCAACCTTATCAGGATCCGTTTTTACTCCTTGGGATGAGATGATATGTCCCAGATATTTCACTTCGGTTTTGAAGAGTGAACACTTTTCTGGGTTAAGCTTGAGGTGGGCTTCTCGAAGTCTTTGAAACACGGCTCTCAGATTTGTACAGTGTTCGTCAAATGTGTTCCCGTATACTATGACGTCATCCAAATAGACCAGGCAATATTTCCATGTGAGTCCTTGCAGGACGCATTCCATTAGGCGCTCAAAAGTCGCTGGAGCATTGCAAAGTCCAAAAGGCATTACTTTGAACTGCCACAATCCGTTTCCTGTTGAGAATGCTGTCTTTTCTTTGTCTTCAGGATGGATTTCGACTTGCCAGTAACCACTTTTCAAGTCCAAAGTTGAGAACCATTGTGCTCCTTCCATTGCGTCCAGAGTATCACTGATCCTAGGCAGAGGGTAGCTATCCTTCTTGGTCACATTATTCAACCTTAGATAGTCCACACAAAAGCGGGTTGATCCGTCTTTCTTCTTTACCAGGACCACTGGAGACGCCCAAGGGCTTTTAGAGTTTTCGATCAGACCTTCTTCCTTCATGGTGGTTATCAGTTCTTCAACCTCACCTTGTTTGGCTAGTGGAAGGCGTCTTGCAGGTTGACGAATCGGCCTTGCATCCCCGGTATTGATTCGATGTTGCACCAGTTGCGTTCTGCCATATTTCCCTTTCGATGACGAAAAGATGTTTGCAAATTCTTCGAGGAGACCTTCTGCAGTTCTTCGTTGTTGGTGGCCAAGATTAGATGACTTGAGAATGTTCGTCTTTATGGATTTCAGCTCTTCGGCCTTCAAGGATTGCCTTGACTCTTCATCGTTGATCCTTGTTATCGTTGATACAGATTCGCATTGTCCGACAATCTCACCTTTTCTAAGCTTAACTTCATACGGCTTGATGTTCAGTATTTGTACCGGAACCATGTTCTTTAAAGGTCTCACAAGAGTCTTCCCAATGGTTACGTTTTGGGAGGATTTTACAGATGCTGGTTCGACCATGAGGTATCGATGGCTGCCAGGCTTTTCCTTCAATTTCGTCCACACGAATACCTCTGAAGAAGCAGGCAAAGTGAGATCTTCTTTGATGACGGCTTTCACAGATGACGAGGTCTCATATGAGTTGGTCCCATAGATCATCGGAATCTCCATGTTTCGATATTTTAGGACTTGGTTCCCGATGTCCAATATCACTCCATGATCTTTCATGAAATCGACGCCGACAATGCACTCGTGGCATATATCTGCTACCAGGAACAGGTGAGAGAATTCCAACTCTGCCATCCGGATCTTAAGACGTACCTCACCATAAACTTTTGCGGCCTCTCCTGTTGCAGTCCTTAGACGATAGCTGTTGGTGTTGTGGAGCCATGCCTCCTTAACGAGGTCTTGCCGTATGATGGACGCCGTGGCACCGGTGTCAATGGTAGCCACACATTTGTTGCCGTTTATACTTGCTTCCACGGTCAGGCTCTTGTTGTCACGTTTTTTTTGAGAAACCTGGATGTCGTTTCTGGGGCCATCGATGCCAGGAACCAGCTTCTGCCCCTCGAAGTTGGTTCTTATTCGTTTCCCCGGGTGGGAAACAACTTCGGAAGCAACATTGTTGATGTTACTTTGACCATTTGTATAACTTCTGTTCCCACAGTGTTGGCATGCGGTTCCTCTTCGCGGTAATCTGCACTGTCGCTGTAGATGCCCAGTCTCATTGCAGTTCCAGCATCGTGCTGGTCCGTCTCGCTGACTCCTTTCTACAGTAGCCTTCTGACAAGAACATTCTTGGACTTCTAATTCTCTTACGCGATGCATGTTTTGGGAAGCTTGTTCTGCAGCTTCCATCGTCAGAGCGAAAGCCAATGCTTCTGGTAGTGTTCGCTTTCCGGCAGTGCGGATGGCCCTTTGGAGATTCATATCACCCACAGCTCTCACAAAGGCTTCAACAGCAAGTTGATTTATTATCTCGTTACCAGCTGTTGGATATGCCAGGTGAACCAATCGCTCGATATCTGCCTGAAGCTGCTGCAGAGTTTCACCTCTTTTCTGTGACCTATTGTTAAGCTGAACTCGGAAGACTTCTGTCATGTGGCTATCCCCAAACCGCTATTCGATTGCGTTTACCAGAACTGTGAAGTCACCACTCTTCTCTGCTGGGATGGTTTGTAGCAGTTCAGCAGCAGATCCTCTTAAAGCAAGCGTAAGAGCAATTTATTTTTCGTGATCGTCCCAGCCGTTTGTTAACGCTGCTGCTTCAAACTGTTTCTTGTAGATTGACCACGGAATCTGCCCATCAAAGCTTGGAGGATTTACTTCTATTTTCCTTGAGCACTCACCAGAAGGTTCTCGAGCTTTCATCTTTCGCACTTTTTCAAGTTCATTTGTAATGGTTTCGATTCGTTCGTCTATTTTCTCGATACATGCGTTTTGTTTTTCGACACGCTCGACGCGCTCGTCAAGAGTATTGATTTTTCCTTCGAAGACCGAAAACCTGCCTTCTAAAAGGTTTCTCTGTTCGTCGAACCGCTCTAGAATATTCTGCTGTTCTTGCTTTTGGTCGCTTCTTTGGGCTTCTAGTTGTTTCAGGACATCATTCCTTTGAGTTTCTAGTTGTTTGAGAACATTCTGTTGTTCTTGCTTTTGATCGCTTCTTTGAGGTTCTAGTTGTTTTAGGACATTCTGCTGTTCTTGCTTTTGGTTGCTTCTTTGGGCTTCTAGTTGTTTCAGGACATCATTTTTATTTTCTTCAAATTTGGCTAAAAGAACTGACACCATGTTAGATAAGGCAACATTTGCATTTACCTCTTCCACTTTTGCTTCTAATTCGAAAGCAAAAGTATCTGGGTCTTCATTTTGCTGCTCCAGATATTCCTGCAGCCGTTTAACGAGTTCGGTTTTTACTCCTGTCCCACTTAAGCCACGTTTGCTTAGTTCGGCCTTTAGCTCAGGGACAGTTAAGTCTTTCAAAACTTTACCCATTTTGTATTTATTTTTTTTTTAACTTCACTACTTCACACTAAATAGTTCAATCACTTCTCACTGTTTTTATTCTCAATAAGTTTTAATCCCTTATTCTGACACCAATGTAATATTCGGCTTGGTCCGACAATTAAAACTTATTCACACTTCGTAAATAAAACACGATTTTTACTTTATTTAAATTGTTCCACTTATTTATTGAACACTCAATTATTACGTTTCAAACACAGTCTTTACTTTCAATTATTACTTTTAAACACAGTCTTTACTTATCGCAGTTCACAACCAATAATCCGCTTCGCTTCCGAGCGCCTATTTATATACCTCAAATCGGTTCGAGAATCTACGAGGTTGTTCTCGATGCTTAACGAAGTTCTCCTCTTTATCACTAGATGCTTAACGAAGCTAGTTCTCCTCTCCACTAGATGTTGCCCCTTTCGAGGTTCTTGTATGTGCTTGCTGAATGTTTTCGAATTGAGTTCCCCTCTTAGCCACTAGATGTTTCTCGATGCTTAAAGATGCGAGTTCTCCTATAAATCCGATATTAAAAGAGATAAAGAGTGTATACACATTACAATATTAATTGAGAGCCCTATTTTTGTGATTTTATGTGTTAAATAATATAACATCGTTTAAATGGCTGCTGCGGCTTCGCTGGATGGCTGGCATTCGAAAGGTCAAGTTTTCGATAAATTAAGCGCATAAAATCAGGCTGAATTTTACCGATGGCATTGATTATGTTGTCTTTGAAGGCCGCGGTGTTTTGCGTGGTATTCGCATAGGTGAGGTGGTTAAGTTAAATTGGCTGTCCGTGATGAAGAAGGACACACTTACACTTAGGACAGTTTAATGGCCCATTGTGATACCACATGAATCTTGAGGCTTTCTTCTAAGCTCATTGAAACCAGTTTGAGTCCCTTACGAAACCTGAAAGACTGATTACGTTTAGGTATATGATTGAGATCGTTATAGAAGAATTCTCCAATTTGATTTTTGCGTTTTTGAGCTAAAGCAGGGCATGTTCAGAGGAGGTGAAGAACTGTTTCCTCCTCTTCCTCATCCATGCAGCTTCTGTAAAAGTCATTCGAGAATACGCCTAGCCACGTGGCGTGCCTTCCTATTAGAAAGTGATGGGTTACGACACCGATTATGGAGCTTATTTGCAATCTGCTTAGAGATAACAAGCCCCTTGAGCGCTTCAAATCTAGTGTAGGCCAGATGTTTTTCGTGCCCTGACAGATGGTGATATTTCACCTGATGTTTGCCTTCTTCATAGCTTCATTAGACAAACGTGATAGAATGCGTTGTATTGTACCGTTTCTGGAGAGCTCATCTGCCTTACAATTTCATAAAATGTCTCCATGGCCCGGCACCCAGCAAAATTGAAGTCTGGAAGTTTCTGTCGAATTGCACTTGGGGCATGGTATAGTCTATGCGCTTTGGAATCGATTGTAAATACTTAAGAATTACGGAGCTGCCAGCTATTTGTTTGCAAAGTACATCAAGAGGTACCTAACAGGCAGCAGGGTATCCAGAGCCGCAGATGGGGTTGTGCAAAGCGATCCGTCTATACACAGCAAGCTGCACGTTGGACTTTATTTAGTTTGTCTCGGCTTATAGCTTTTTCTAAAGCAATCCAATTTCGAAGAATTTTGTATAAACTCGAAATTTGGTGTGAGTTAACACCCAGTCCACACCGATCAGCCCAGAGTATTAGTTTGTCTAAGGCATTTTGTAAGAGTGCTTTAAGCGTGTTAAAATGCTTTTCTAAGAGCGCAATAGCAAAGTCATCCGCATAGGCAATGACTCTGTAACCCTCTGGATCCAAACCAGTTAGGTTTTCATTTACCACAAGATTTCAGAGGAGAGGGGATAGACATCACCTTGCGGTGTCGCTCTACTTATGAAAGCAGAAGAATTGCCCAGTTTTGAGTTAATTATTCTGTTAGTTAGCATACAAAAAATTAACTCCCCAAGCGAACCGTCTACGTTCAGAGATGTTAGTGCAGATGTGATTGCACGTTGTTAAAAGCACCTTCGATGTCATGCAAAGCAACCATAGTGAACTCTCTATGATGAAGTACGCTTTCACGAACAAATGCGATGTTTGCGGAAGATCTAACGTTTCGTTGACGTATGGGTGTTGGCTGATTGTTCACTGAGTCGGAGCACTCCCATTTGGCTTCCAAACTTTGAATAATCGACTGGAAAGGACGTTCTTTACTCAATAAAATCGTCGCAACGTGTGAATTGTTGCTACTAGAGAATACAATTTTATGACATGCACGTCTGGCTCGATGCTATAACTTACACTGATGATTTGCCTTTAGTGACTGATAAAAGAAGATATTTTGAGAAACAAATTTGCCACCACGAGCTGTCGAAATCATCCCTATTGGAAACCCCTTTATTTTAATCGAAAATCATTTTCACCAGTTTTTAGTGGATCTAGTTGATAACAACAATCTTTTGAAACAGATAATATAAGTTTTATTTTTATTTATTTTAAAAAATGTACTGACGTAACTTCCTATGCTCAGTTAAAAATTCCGTAAGAAAATTTAACCAAATATGAAATAAGAAACTACTTTGCTGGGTTAAAGCTATAAGCAAGTTTGAAAGATATTTTAAGAAAATATTTGTATTTGGTAGTTCGTATTTCTAGAACTAGTGCCCACTTTGTATAAAATCCATTGTGTTGTGTGAAAAAGGAAATGCTTGGTTGTTTGGAGCACGTTTAATAAATAGGCAATAATTCATGACCTTATTCTTTCCAACCAAATTAAAATTACATCATTTATCAGCTGGATTTTTAAAGTGCCTATAGACAATTTAGAAAAACATTATATTAATTAATTATCAATTAAAAAGAAAGAAATACTTCTCCAGTAATTTTTCTTCCCCTAACGATGTTTCAACCAAGAGTCACGTTTTTATAATATTATCGCCTCCGACAAATACAATGCCTTTAAGCAGACCCCATGCAGTAAAAGCCTCCTACTATGATATCTTGTGTTCCCTTATTTATTCAGTTAGTACCTTACCTCAATACCATGCCAGAAGAATAATAAAACTCCAAATTAATCGTTTAATTTCAGTATACTCACAACTCTCAGCTCAGCCACTACAAATAGAGGGTGAGGCAAAATTGACTTCCAAGTTTAAAATCAAAAGAATGTTTGTTCTTCTTTTTTTTAAATTAACTTTGGGGAATTACTAAAATGAACTACGTTGCTTCGGAGAGGACCAAACTGACTGAATTTTGATTTGAAAATAATCACTCGATTATTTTAACCAACAAGAAGCTGTAGTTCATCTTCCTGCCAAACTTAGGCGAAAGTGAAACTCATTCCTGCAAGTGTTATGGAGATTCCAGAAAGATCAACTCAATGGTCCTCTGGTCAACTCGGTGTGTACCGCAGTTCATTCGGAAGAGTTCTAATAACCGAATAGCAGATCCTCCCATACAAAATCAAATTTGGGGAAGAATTAAAGCCATTATTCCGCATCTATAAGAAAACATTCATTCTGGAATACATTCCCAGATGTTCTTCGAAGTGATATGGAAAAAGCGCTAAAAAAAGGCTGATGCTTATTTGAGGGACATTGCATTCCCTACAAAGCTCAAATAAATTATTAATACAAAACTAAACCCATTGAAGTTATTATCACTTTAAATTCACTTTTGGCCCACTCTGTGTATAAACAGATCGGGTCGGTAGTTTTTTTTTTGCATGGATATAGTGAAGGTATTTAGCAAAAGCCATAACAGTGGGCGCTGCCATTACACGTTCTTTTGTAATTTCCAAAGTTGGTTTTCCTCCTTTTCTAATTCCTGTTTGCTAAATATTTTAAGCACGTATTCAACACCTTCACGTTTGTTGCGTTAGCGCACAGTCAAGGGCGCATCAAACAAAAATAATCATCATACAATGTTCTTGAACAATAGTAGCAGTGTTAGTTTTTGTTATGCGAGTGCGAAATGTCCTTTGCTCCTTTGACTATACAACATAACATGGTGTGGTGGTAGGAACAACAGAACACTACGCAACCCATCAAAGGATAACTTTTACTTTTACCGACAAAGAAATGAACAACATGAAAAAAGGTCCTTTTATTTTTGTTTTTGCAAGTTGAGGTATGTTGGTTATTTTTCTTTAGGAATTTTGTGGAATGGGCGATATTTTTCATTAGAGCCATATACAAGTTTAAATAAATGAGGGTTGGCATTAAGTGGCGCACATGCCGATGCCACTATTAAACACAGAGATGGCAATTTTAGTAAATAACAACAACACAAAATTAAATAAATGTACTGGCGGTAGGATATATATCTATGCTTTGTCCTTATGCTAAATTTATTTATGGATAATTTGTCTGGATGTCAAAAATTGGGCCTTTTTTTAGGTGACTTTGTCGTAAGAGACCTTCTATTTCTTAAGTTGTTTCCTTTAAAAAGTATCTAAAAAAAAGCTGGCCTTATTTTGTTTATTACAAAGCAACGCAACCGTTTGGTATTTTTTGTGTTCAGCTGGAATTAAATATGCTCGCAATCCCAGAAACAACCATTGGCCAAGGCACATTTTAGCGGAAAGACAACTCGTATCGGTAACCAGTAATGGAAGAACACAATTTACTGCCCATGCTTGCATATTTGTTTGGTCACATTGTTGTACATGGAAGCAAATTCAGAACACTTTGTATTTTAACTTTAAAAACAAGACACCATTATAAAATATCTACGACAAAAGAAAAGGGTATGATTTTTAAAATGGTATATAATTAACTTGTACGTTAAGTTTTATTCCATTATTGGTTGATTTGATTTTTTCCGTAATATCACAAATTCTTCATAACATTATAGATATAACGGATGTGTTTTTTAGACGTGTGGTTTTGTTATTATGTTTTATAAATGATTTCGGGCAAGTGGCTGCCGATTCTGGCTCAAATAAATTCCAGCTAAGAGGCCCAAGCCATTAATCATGGCTCTATAGCGTTCCCCATTCATAATAGCTGGCTTCATTTTTAATGAAATATGAGCATTACGGCGACAGTGGCTTGTAGGTCCTCTTTGTATGGCGCTCTGAGTCCAAGTAATACAACGGGGTGTTCATCGGCCCAAGCATTACATTGGAGATGATGTATCAAGCGCTTTTTTCGATCGTTGTAAATCTCGATACAACCAGTTTTACGGAAGCGTTTATGCCTGGGTGGCTTAAACTGTGCAGAATATCAGACACTTGATGACGGTAACGTTTCGTTACAAATAGTATTGCATCACCTTTAGAAACATCACAAAACACTTGTAATTTTGAATTTGGTAGCGGAACTTTTATGACCTGTAAAGCAGAGGTAGATTTAATAATGATTTCAAATTTGGTATCACTTGTTTGAGACGCTGCCAGTTCTTCAAAGCTAACCAATTTGCTGATACTTTCAAAAGTATCTGCAACTATATTTTCTGTTCCAGCGATGTGTATTATATCCGTTGAAAACTGTCCAATCAGATCAAGGTTATGCTTTTTCGGCCTTTCGTTTAAAGGCAAATATCAATGGTTTTTAGTAGAGATAGTGAAATTTCGGCTTTTCAAAATGAACTTGAAGAACTTTACAGCTAAGTAGATTACTAAGAGTTCCCTTACATATGCACTATATTTCTTCTGCGCTCCATTGAATTTAATGAAGTAAGACAATGGCTTGCCAACCGATTGTATTCTGTTGTATATAAGACTGCGCCCATGGCTGGGTCCTAAAGCGTCAGTGAAAAGCCAGCAATTCAATTTCAAATTTGGATGCCGCCCGAGCAAGGCGGCTTTTATTAATCCATCCTTACAATCGTCGAAAGCTTCTTCAGTGATTGGGTCCATTTGATGACTTTATTGCTTTTGATATTTGAACCTTTCAAGCTGGATGCATTCTTGATGAAACGTCTATAGTAGTTGATGAAACCCAAGAACCTTCAAAGTGGCCTGTGGTTGGAGGTTTGCAATCAATAATATCTTGAATTCGATCTTTGGGTGGTCATATGCCGTCGTTTGAGATAAGATAATTTATTGAGCTGTTTAAAAAGAGTTTGAAGATGATGAAAATGTTGATCTTCGTCGTCCGACCGACGCCACCAAGATGTCATCTATGTAGGAAAAGTAAAAATGGAGACCATTTGTGGCCTCGTCGATGAACGCCTGGGAGGTTTGCGTGTCCAAATGTCATGAACATAAACTCTCTCCAATAACGTCACTGGCATGAGATAGGGCTTATAGTTATGGCCGAAAAATAGAGTCAACGCTTCGATTTTCAGTAGGTTAATCATTTCAGGGAATTTCTCAGAATTCCTAAATATATTATGTAGACACTAGAGGTTTACACAATAGTAATTTTTTGAAGCTGCTACTTATTAACCTACATACATTTTGGTCATTGAGCAATTATATACACATAATCCCTTAGAAACAAGACTCTTCAATTGATTTATATCTGAGTATGTGTGAATACGTATTTATTAGAATTGATGATGAACGGTTAACGCATTACATACAACTTGTGACTATATTTCCAATAATACTTATAATATTACGAATCCTAAAACCAACTCTGGTCTTTGTCTATATAAAGCATAATGTGAAGCAATCAAGCAGATAGAAAATATACTCTATATCTGACCAACCCTTATATGTATAATGTATATATAAACATATATCTATTAATTTTCCACTCCAAGAACGAACAGGAGAAAAGAAATATATTCGAACAAATGGTTGGCTGCGTCCGAGATAAAATTAATTACATTTCTAAGGATGAAGAAAGTAAAGTAGGAAAGTACATATAGACACTCATACTCCTACAAGAAACCTTTTGTGATCATAAATTGTTTTATAATCAAAGCGTATAGCTTTAACAAATTTCTTCACCCAGGGAGGTCTTGAAGTTCAGAATTTAATGTCAATGTGGGTTGTCAAAGAGAAGAAGCTATAACTGCATCAACCTTTTTATAGTTGATTGACTTGGTATTTAAGAACAAAGGTAGATAAAAAGAGATAAGTATAGAAGTTTTGTGAAACAGATATAGATACAGAATTACACTAAAAAAGAGAAGGCTATTACAGTGAAAATAAAAGGCTGGAAAAAACCCAAGAATATTAAATCGACACCTACCATCTCTTCACAGATTTCAAGGCCGCATATTTGACAGCATCTACAGAGACGAGCTGTATAGAGCCATGTCTAGTTTTGGCATCCCTGCCTAACTCGTCCGTTTGTACAAGATGACCATGGAGAATTCGCGCTGCTCCATAACACAACCTTTCTATGTCGAGAAAGGCTATAGACAAGGTGATGCGCTGTTATGCGACTTCTTTAACATTGTCCTTGAAAGAATAGTGCAGAGCTCCCACGTCAACACTAAAGGCACTATCTTCCAAAGGTCTGTCCAATTACTAGCATATGCTGACGAGATTGACATAATCCGAAGAACTCAGCGTGATGTCAATGGAGATCTTATGAGTATTGAGGCAGACGCGGAAAAAATGGGTTTAACGGTTAATGAGGGCAAAACAAAGTACATGCTGTCATCAGGAAAGGACCCACAATACCGACGTTTCGGTCAAAACTTCACCATCGACAGACGTAACTTTGATGTAGTTAGGATTTTGTCTACCTAGGCTCCGCTATGAACACAGAAAATAGAACCAGCTCTGAGATCAAACGAAGAATTACTCTTGCCAATCGCTGTTTTTTGGGCTAACAAAACCATTGAGTAGTAAAGCCCTCTCTCGAGCTACCAAAGTGTCACTTTATATGACCCTCATTATTCTCTTCCTGCGTGATCTACGATCCCGTATGCATTGAAGGTGAGTAGGGGAGAAGATGGAACGACGAGCTGTACGGGCTGTGCAGCGACGTAGACCTAGCCGGAAGGATAAAAGTCAAAAGACTGAGATGGTTTAATGGATGGATGGTTGATATGGACGCCCACAGGACAGCGCAGTAGAGGAAGACCGCGGATCAGATGGTGCGCACAAGTGAAAAGTGGTCTCACCCAGAGTGCGCAACTGTAGACATCTAGCTAGGGACCGAGCTAGATGGAGAAGTTTGTTGAGTGAAGCCCTAGTTGACACCGGATTGTAGTGCCACCTAAGGAAGTAAGTAAGTGAGTAATTCAGCTACAATCAATCCAGTATACTAGAATTACATTAAGAGTTACATCCTTATCTTTAAATACTCAAGTTTTATAAACATTAATTTATACTTTACTTGTGTTGGGTGTGCAGGACAGTTATCGATGAAGAATAATACCTTGCGCTTTGATCGTCCGAACTTTAAAGGAACGTTGGTTGGCTACATAATCAACTGGCAAAGATTTTACTTTATTAAAACAGAAAGGATTTTTTATCTATCCGATGAATAAGTGCTAAAGGTTTTCTGAGCCTGTCATGGTGGACCCCACAAGACATGTTACTCTTTCCTTCCTATGCTTCCCTCCACAACATTTTTCGCCTTTCAAAGCCAAGGTACGTGTCGGCAAACATTTGTACAAAATTTCCCTTTCTAAAAATGTCGTTGGGTTTAAATCTTCACAAAACTTCTGAAATGTGTTGTTTCTTTCTATCTGCAAATTTAACACTTTCATACTCACAAACTTTATTTCGCTTAAGGTGACCATGAAAATTAGCAAAATCTTGCCGAGAATACGCTTGGGAAAGCTGAAGAATCTTCAGCAATTCTGTTTCTTTTCAACTCACTTCTAAATTTCTTCAATTAAACGTATCTTCGTGGCAAGATCTAATGTATTCAATTTTCTTCTGGTCTGAAGAATTTCCTACGAAACTAATAATGCAGTTCATTTAAAGTTACCTTTTGTAAAATTTAAATTTTATAATTTTTTTAACGTTTGCACATAAACAAAATTTGACTTAGCATCTAAAGAATTTGTTCGAATTAGAGAGAATTCCCACTAAGAGGGAGTCGACTTAGGTTGGTTTTTGTATGAAAAATTAAGTGGAATGCAATTCGCCTTAAATTCCACTGTATATACATAGCTTAATTGAACAAAACCTTATGCAATCTTCAAATTATACAAGTCACCTTATAAAAAATGTCTACAGTTGATTACTTTTGAAACTATGTACATATTATGAATGTATGTATATCCTAATTTGTGTTTGTTGCCTTCAGGTTTCCAAACAAATTCAATTTTCTATAAAGAATATCAAACATTATCTATTTAATGGTGTTGCTAAAGCTTAGTAACATTCTTTTACTCGCAAAATAGGGACAATGTCAGTTTTTGTTTGCCACCTCATCCTGGCACTCTGGGAGTGCTCTATTTATCTCTACAGCAAAATATACGTTCGCCATCCGAACATTCATACATATACTCGTAAATGCACTCCGGCATTATCCTGAAAACAGGATGAACAAATGACTTTTCTCCGTGTTATTGAAAGTATCGCTTTTAAAAGTATAGCAATGGCATCCACATCCATTCTTCTAAGCTTCCTCCAGTCATCATCAGCTCCGTTCATAGAGATACACAGCACAATACCTACATTCTAGAGTTGTTGTAGATACGTAAGATGTATATATACGTATAGACATATACCTACTTAGGTAAAAGTCGTTGAGCTATTTGTCTTTTATTAGTCCCGCACTCCCTTGTTTTATTTTAACCCACAAGACGGTTGTCGTAAAGGTAATAAAGTGATGATGAAGATGTTTAAAGTTGATATCTCTGAATGTATAATAAATGGGTACCCCGAGTTCTGTGTGCTGGTACTGTGCTTATATTGTCACATATATAGATACATCTACCTAAACCCTACCCCCTTTCCTTTTGATTTAACCAACCATCGCCATCGCATTTTAACAATAGCACCCTTATTGTTGATATCCATGGAGTGAACATTAAGAGTAATTAAAAGTTGCTTTTTTGAAGAACAAAAGACATGTCATATCTAAAGAAGTTTAATCGGAGGCAGTTTTTCTAATAATAAATTATACTCTTCACAGGGTGTTTTAATTTGATAACAAAGTTGAATGCATAATTTATGAATAAATTTAATGTGTCTACAATTGCTACTAAACATTTTGAGTGGTGGAATAGGACTAACTTCACAATGATAAAATGTTTTTTTTTTTCATTGTTTTATATTTTGGTTCTTAATGGGATCTATCGAGAATATCCCGGGGAATTTTATTTCTCACTTAAATTTTAATTCCCATTGTTATCGTGAACTTCCCAAGGAAAAAATACTAACATTAAAATCATAAAATTATTTTCAGAGATCAGTTTCGAATTGTGTGCAGTGTAATCGTAATAAAAAAAAGATACTTACAGTTTAAGTTAAAATTCCTTTTACAAAAAAAAAAGAAAAAAAATATTCCAAATAAATTCCCCATTAATATGTAAAGAAAGATATATTGGGTGCGTTCAAGCTTAACTTAATTGTATAGAATTGTCCTCTTCGATCAAAATAACTGAATTTGTTGATGTTACAAATACAATATTTCAGTTTGAACTACATATGTGTTAGACTTCGAAGTCTTTAATTATTTGGTTCGCTAGTCACAACTAAAGTTCTGCAACCTATAAGTCTATCATCATTCCTTTTTAACCTCTTAAAGAGATTTATTGATATCCATTTAAGGGCAAGTATTGATACAAAACTTATGTCTATGTCTCAACATGCGTATACTGTAAAGGCAAATCGGTGGAAACGAAGTTACACACCTTAGGACGCACCATAGAATACTCCCTCCATCATAGAGTTCACTTTGGTTGCCCTCCTTGACATTGAAGGTGCTTTTAACAACGTGGACACATCTGCAATCACATGTGCACCAACATCTCTGAACGTAGAGGGTTCGCTTGGGGAGTTAATTCACTTAATGCTGACTAGCAGAATAATTAACTCGAAATTGGGCAACTCTTCTGGATTGGAAACGTAATATACAAGAAAGAGTAAAAAAAGCTATCGTAGCTCTCTTTTCTTGCAAAAATGGTATTGGTAATAAATGGAGCATACAACACCGAATTACGTATTGGTTATACCATTGAATAATTACAAATAGAAGGGACACCGGGCAAATCCTGATCTAGATGGCGACACTTATTTTTCAAATGCTCATAAGTCGCTAGTATCGCACGGCGAGTTATTGTATCAGTCTATCAAATACAACACCCAATTTTACAAATTTTGGTCCTTATGGGAATTTTACTCACAATTTATGGTCGAGAAAGATAACGGAATATTGTTATATAGAATAAAAAACAACAATAACAACTGTGTAGGTACATATGTCTGTTAAAGTGTTTCATTCAAGGCCAAATCACGTTCGCTGCAGAAAATGTATTTTGAAGATTTCTTTTTCTTTTTTAAATTTCGTTCTCATTCATAAAACGAAAATGATTTTGGTGCTTTTCGGTGCATTCGACATGATGATGATTTGTGAGTTTCGGTGAATTTTTCTTCAATTTCGTTATTAGTTTGATATGGGTTGGGATAGGTTTATTTTTAAATTTCTTTTTTTCTGAAAATAGGGATAGTGGACGAATCATACTTTACTACAAAGTATACATTGCAAATGTACATACATACATAAGCATAGGTAGGTATATTGTTTAGGCTAATGTTAGGTACGTAGGTAATTAGTAATTAGTAATTACATATACCTATGTAGGTAGGTATTCATATGCACAAATGGAGGTTAGTAGGAACATATGTATGGAGGTACATATATATATCTACATACATAATACATATATGTATAACATAAGTTGGGGGCGTACCTATTACATTTTTCAATTATTTTAGTAGTAGGTATTTTAGGCAGATTTCTTTGCATTAAAAAATATTGTCGAGTGAAGAAAAAAAGATATGGGTACCTAATCAAAGTGGAGTAAAAAAGGATTCTTAGCCTTTTTGGATCATGTTAACATTCACCAGTGCACTGTGCGTACACAAATAACATAGGTACAATTTTTTCTCGCATTGTTGAATTTTTGTATAGGTACCTATACATTTTGTAGTAGGTAGGTAGTATATGGCTTTAAGAATTATTTTTATACTTTGTTTTTGCTTTTACGTATTTTTTTGAGATATTGTTTTGCTTTAGGTTGCCGGTTGCATGGAAGTAGTTTTCACTTTTTGCAGTTTTTGTAGTCGCATATCAGTGGTAAAGAAATGTTCTTCCTTTTATACCTACATCCCTTTTTTCGCTTTATTTTTAACTTTCCATAGGAATTTTTTTTCCGATTTGTCGAATTAAAAATTTTGACATTTCTCGACGTTTCAAGGTCCCTAGAGTCGAAATAAAAGATTTTTAGAGAGATGTCTGTGCGTGCGTTTGTATGTACGTACGTTCGGACGTCCGTACGTTCACGAAGTTTCGTCGTCCATACCTCAAGAACCAGTAGAGATTTCGACTTCAAATAAATTTTGTTATACAGACAAAAATGCAGAATGATGCAGAAGGGCTCTCAAAAAAATTGTGTGGGTGGTTTCTTTTTACCAATTTAAGCAATTTAAGAAAAAGATGAAAATGTTGGTTTACCCAAAATATCTCACGAACCAATAACGCTAGATACTTTAAATGAATTTTATATTGTAACGTGATACCAAACAAATATGTATATGTATTTTTAAAAAAAAATCCAGTTAAAGGTTTTTTTTATAAATCAAAAAAACTGAAAAAAAAAATACTTGTCTCCTCGAATATTTTACGAACAAAAAATGATTTTATCTCCAAAATTAAGAATAACGTTTTTGGGGGAGAGTACGATAACTTTGGCGACAAATTTTAATGACGGATTTGTATAGAACAGTTAAAAACAAGCATTTTTTACTATGGGAGGGGGGTCTATCTCCCCCCGTTTAGGCGGTAGGGGCAGTTTAGAAAAATATGTACATTAAATGGAAAAAAAATAATTAAAAAATAACGGTAATACTTATAATTAAGTATTATACTTTTTTTTAAAGCCAACACTTTTGTCTATTAGCTTGTTTTTTAAATCAAGTCAAAACTATGCATAGTTTTTGAAAAAAAATTGTTTTAAAGTCAAAATTTGTGAAAAAAAGTTAAAATAAAGGTTTAAAGTGTAATTTTTCAAAACTTTCAGATTATCTATTATTTTTTTTTATAATTCATTGCTCTTATTTGTTTTTGATCAAAAACTGAAAACTAGATGACTTGATGTCTTCTAGTTCTTGAGAAAATTGAAAATTACCAAAACAAAATATTTTAATTAAATTACTTTTTTCTTGTTTAAGTATTAACGTAGTCTTATTTTGATAATAATAATCGAATATGGATTAAGATATATGTACCTAGGGTAAATTAATTTTTCTTAAATCCAGCTTATTTAAATGCAAAAGAAACTTTGCATGCACCCCATCTTGCACCCACCGCACCTTGCACCCTCCCCACCTTGCACGCACTCCAACTTGCACCCACCCCAAATCCTATAGTGTGCCCAAGCAGGGGTGTTGCAGGGGGGCAGCATGCCCCCCCTTACAGATGCCACTGTTGCATACACCCAAACTCGCACACACCTTACTGTTGCATACACCCAAACTCGCACCTACCATTATTACTATCAAATAAGACCACTCAAGCAAAAAAAAAAGAATTAAATTAAAATAGTAGTTGTGGTTATTTTCAATTTTCTCGAAAACTAAAAGACATAAAATCATCTAGTTTTCAGTTTTTGATCAAAAACAAATAAGAGTAATAAATTCTGAAATAAAAACAATGGTAGATAATCTTGAAGTATTGAAAAAGTTACACTTTAAACCTTTTTTTAACTTTTTTTACTCAAATTTTGTTTTGACTTGATTTAAAAACTGGCTAATAGAACAGAATGTTGGCTTTAAAAAAATGTATACAACTTAATTGTAAGTATCACCGTTATTTTTTAATTATTTTTTTCCATTTTAAATAATAACTTTTTTAAATTGCCCCTCCCGCCTAAACGGGGGGAGATAGAACCCCCCTCCCATAGTAAAAAATGCTTGTATTAAGACCCTCTACCAAAAACCGTTATTATATCTTGGCGCCAAAGTTATCGTACTCGTGCCCGTTTTTGACTAAAAAAATTATTAAATGTTCAGAAAAATTGATTTTCGACTTTGAAATCAAACTTTTTCATTATATGCAAAATATTGTTGGAAATTTTTAAATTTTTAGAAATAATTCAACTGACAACTTTTTTACCAAAACACGAAAACCTACAAACATTTTTATCAAGACAAATCGGCAGACGGGATGGGAAGTTATCAGTGTGGGTCGCATCGTAGACTCTTTTTATAATAATGTGTTGCGCCAAACTTGAACAAGACATAATTAGGTATATTTATTTGTTTTAATTAAATAAAATTTACAAAGGTATCTATGAAAGTTAATCTACATAAAAAAATTCTTAAAAAAAATAATTGCAATTTTTTTTATTTGGAACAACAAACCTCCAAGTAAACGATTTGGTAAATCAATTTAACCAAATCTCCAAAACAAAATAAAAATAGTAAGAAAATGGATATTTTTTACACACGAAAAATGAATAGTATCATTGAATAATTACAAATAGAAGTGGACACCGAACATTTACTCAAACGACCATGCGACTTATGAGCATCCAGTGAGTACTATTAGTAGCTTGAATATCATTTTCATGATTTTGGTTTTTGTATATGCTAATTTGTATCCTCAAAAGGGATTAAAAAAGTCCTTTTGGGATCTTTTTTGAAAGCGAACTATATGAATATTTATAGATGAAGACAATAATATGCACGCGTTAAATGGGATAATGTGTTTGTGTCGCCACAAAAAAAGGAATAGGTATACCTACATCTGAGTATGTTAAGTAGGTATTTAAAAAGATACTATTCATTTTTCGTGTGTAAAAAATTGCCTTTTTCTTACTATTTTTATTTTGTTTTGGAGATTTGGTTAAATTGATTTACCAAATCGTTTACTTGGAGGTTTGTTGTTCCAAATAAAAAAAATTGCAATTATTTTTTCATGAATTTTTGTATCGGTACTGGCAGATATACCATTTTACGAATAGGTACATAGTTTTGTGAATGTTACGATATGGCCAAGTGCATGTTGCATGATAACTCAAAAAATAAATTTCTTCAGTAAAGGCATTTGAAGGTTTTTAAACTTTTTAAATAAACTGAAACAAAAATGGAATACATATAATTTATTTAATATTAGGTACTTATATATGCACATAAATAATGCATTACTATTTCTTGAAACTTTTTTTACAATTTGCAATGTCTAACTTAAATCAAATAAATTATTAATTTCCCATAGGAAGTTATTGTAATGGGTCCGATTTGACAAATTGAAAATTTTGACATTTCTCGACGTTTCAAGGTCCCTAGAGTCGAAATAAAAGATTTTTAGAAAGATGTCTGTGCGTGCGTGTGTACGTACGTCCGTACGTCCGTACGTTCGCGTCCATAGCTCAAGAACCAGAAGAGATATCGACTTCAAATAAATTTTGTTATACAGATAATAAGGCAGAAAGATGCAGAAAGGGCTCTCAAGAAAATTGCGTGGGTGGTTTTTTTACCATAGCAGTTTAAAAAAAAGGTGAAAATTTTGGTTAACCCTAAATGTCTCATGAACCAATGACGCTAGAGACTTGAATTAAATTTTGTATTATATATTGTAACGTGATACAAAACAATTATATTTTTGGAAAAAAATCCAATTAACGGTTTTTTTTATAAATCAAAAAAACTGAAAAAAAAAAATTTGTCACTTCGAAAATTTTACGACTAAAATATGATTTCATCTCCAAAACAATTTTGTGCAACGAAGAATAATGTTTTTGACATCTGATAAAATTTTGAGAAAAATCGAATTGACAGTTTTTTTACAAAAAATAATAACCTAAAAAAAAATAAAAAAAAGTTGGTAAAAATTGAGTTTTGACTCAAATATCTTTTCAAAACTTTGAGATATTGGCTTTAAACTACTTTATCTTTCAAAAAATATTGGTTTCAACATTCAGTAAAATTTTGAAAAAAATAGAATTGACAGTTTTTTTACAAAAAATTAAAAACCGAAAAAAAAAATTAACAAAAGTTGGTAAAAATTGATTTTCGACTTAAATATCTTTTCAAAAATTTGAGATTATGGCTTCTAACTAATTTTAACTTATAAGAAATATTGTTTTCAACAGTAGGAAAAATTTTGAGAAAAATCGAATTGACAGTTTTTTTACAAAAAATAATAACCTAAAAAAAATTAAAAAAAAGTTGGTAAAAATTGAGTTTTGACTCAAATATCTTTTCAAGACTTTGAGATATTGGCTTTAAACTACTTTTATCTTTCAAAAAATATTGTTTTCAACATTCAGTAATATTTTGAAAAAAATAGAATTGATATTTTTTTACAAAAAATTAAAAACCGAAAAAAAAATTTAACAAAAGTTGGTAAAAATTGATTTTCGACTTAAATATCTTTTCAAAAATTTGAGATTATGGCTTCTAACTAATTTTAACTTATAAGAAATATTGTTTTAAACATTAGGACAAATTTTGAGAAAAATCGAATTGACAGTTTTTTTACAAAAAATAAAAACCTAAACAAAAAAATTAATAAAAGTTGGTAAAAATTGATTTTCGGCTCAAATAGCTTTTCAAAAATTAAAAATATTGGCTTCAAACTTATTTTATTTCACAGAAAATATTGTTTTTTATATTCAATAATTTTTTTATAAAAATCCAACAGTCCGTTTTTTCATAAAAAAAAATAAAATCTACAAAAAATAGAACGCAAATTTGGTAAGAATTGATACATTTAGACAAACTTTTAAGCAAGACAAATCGATAGACGGGATGGGAAGTTATCAGTGTGGGTCGCATCCCAGCCTCTTTTTAACTTCCCATAGGAAGTTATTGTAATGGGTCCGATTTGACAAATTGAAAATTTTGACATTTCTCGACGTTTCAAGGTCCCTAGAGTCGAAATAAAAGATTTTTAGAAAGATGTCTGTGCGTGCGTGTGTACGTACGTCCGTACGTCCGTACGTCCGTACGTCCGTACGTCCGTACGTCCGTACGTCCGTACGTTCGCGACGTTTTTTTCGTCGTCCATAGCTCAAGAACCAGAAGAGATATCGACTTCAAATAAATTTTGTTATACAGATAATAAGGCAGAAAGATGCAGAAAGGGCTCTCAAGAAAATTGCGTGGGTGGTTTTTTTACCATAGCAGTTTAAAAAAAAGGTGAAAATTTTGGTTAACCCTAAATATCTCATGAACCAATGACGCTAGAGACTTGAATTAAATTTTGTATTATATATTGTAACGTGATACAAAACAATTATATTTTTGGAAAAAAATTCAATTAACGGTTTTTTTTATAAATCAAAAAAACTGAAAAAAAAAAATTTGTCACTTCGAAAATTTTACGACTAAAATATGATTTCATCTCCAAAACAATTTTGTGCAACGAAGAATAATGTTTTTGACATCTTATAAAATTTTGAGAAAAATCGAATTGACAGTTTTTTTACAAAAAATGAAAACCTAAAAAAAAAAATAAAAAAAAGTTGTTAAAAATTGAGTTTTGACTCAAATATCTTTTCAAAACTTTGAGATATTGGCTTTAAACTACTTTTATCTTTCAAAAAATATTGTTTTCAACATTCAGTAAAATTTTGAAAAAAATAGAATTGACAGTTTTTTTTACAAAAAATTAAAAACCAAAAAAAAAAAAATTAACAAAAGTTGGTAAAAATTGATTTTCGACTTAAATATCTTTTCAAAAATTTGAGATTATGGCTTCTAACTAATTTTATCTTATAAGAAATATTGTTTTCAACAGTAGGAAAAATTTTGAGAAAAATCGAATTGACAGTTTTTTTACAAAAAATAATAACCTAAAAAAAAAAATAAAAAAAAGTTGGTAAAAATTGAGTTTTGACTCAAATATCTTTTCAAGACTTTGAGATATTGGCTTTAAACTACTTTTATCTTTCAAAAAATATTGTTTTCAACATTCAGTAATATTTTGAAAAAAATAGAATTGACAGTTTTTTTACAAAAAATTAAAAACCGAAAAAAAAATTTAACAAAAGTTGGTAAAAATTGATTTTCGACTTGAATATCTTTTCAAAAATTTGAGATTATGGCTTCTAACTAATTTTAACTTATAAGAAATATTGTTTTCAACATTAGGACAAATTTTGAGAAAAATCGAATTGACAGTTTTTTTACAAAAAATAAAAACCTAAACAAAAAAATTAATAAAAGTTGGTAAAAATTGATTTTCGGCTCAAATAGCTTTTCAAAAATTAAAAATATTGGCTTCAAACTTATTTTATTTCACAGAAAATATTGTTTTTTATATTCAGTAATTTTTTTATAAAAATCCAACAGTCCGTTTTTTCATAAAAAAAAATAAAATCTACAAAAAATAGAACGCAAATTTGGTAAGAATTGATACATTTAGACAAACTTTTAAGCAAGACAAATCGATAGACGGGATGGGAAGTTATCAGTGTGGGTCGCATCCGAGCCTCTTTTTTTGTCTTAATTTTGTTAAGGAGACGTTGAAAATAATTGGAATGAAATAAATGAAAATGACGATGAAATGTACTTAACATTATGTAGGTATTTTGTAGGATATATGTATTGCAAAATCTGTGCTAAAGTAAAAAGACTGATTTATGCAAATTGTTTATAGACAAAAGCAAATGTCAAAACAAAGACACTTCATATATAGAGTGTCCGTGTGTCAAAATAACTAAACAAGGGAACATTTAATAAAATTTCGTCAATTCGAAAATAAGATTAATGGAGGCTTGTCAATTCCTACAAGAGAATTCGTAAGTTATGTAAAAACTACTGTGCAATGTTTTGTAGAAGAGTGCTTCAAAAGTACCCTTTGCTCAGGATTTAACCACAACATCACTTAATTATGAAACTTATGTTAAAACCAAATGATGAACAACAAAAATCTTATATCAATCAAAATTCGCTAGCAGCAGTTTTTCATAACGTAACTTGGTCTTGATCATTTAGTTTCAATCTTAGTTTCATACTAAATTTAACTCGATCGAGTTTAAATTTTAAAGGAAGTGTTTTTTTCATTGTAATGTGCATACGAGTATGCACCAGTATAACTATCTGACCTTATTAATAATATATTCTTGTACATTATCTTTTTTATGCTGTTTTTATTTTATTTAAGAGTTTGGGTAAAGTGTTGCAACTTTAATTTGATGTGGTTTGTTCAATTTACAGTTTTTTTTCAAAGCAAAACAAAAATTACTTAAAATCGTCTGCATTGCGTACAAAGTATTTGAAGTTAATCAAAACATTGATAAACAACGTAAATCGGCGAAGGTTCAACAAGATACCTTAGGTATGTGTTAGTACCTTACTTACTGAACTCAAGAAATAACTCAAAACTGTATGTACCTATCATGCCTAATTTATTAACTAGGACCTAGATATAAATATGTATGTATGTACATAGGTAGGTAAATACTATTTTTTAGTTTCAAAGACCAAACCAAATTTTCCACTTGTCAAATTGAAATCTACTTACCTTACCTACTGATAACCTTCATCTATTGAACTGGTATTTAAAGTAGACATATTGTGATATGAATCTACAAAGAAGGTATACCTCCCTCAATATTTGTGTTCAAAATGTTTTCAAAGGTAGATGTACCTAGGTAAGGTACAAATACAATTATACTCAGGTTCAGGTACTGCCTAGAAAATTAGGTAGGTAAATATTTTTCCGAAGGTAGGTTAACTTTCATAGACACCTTTGTAAATTTCATTTAATTAAAACAAATAAATATAATTATGTTTTGTTCAAGTTTGGCGCAACAATTTATTATAAAAAGAGGCTACGATGCGACCCACACTGATAACTTCCCATCCCGTCTGCCGATTTGTCTTGATAAAAATGTTTGTAGGTTTTCGTGTTTTGGTAAAAAAGTTGTCAGTTGAATTATTTCTAAAAATTTAAAAATTTCCAACAATATTTTGCATATAATGAAAAAGTTTGATTTCAAAGTCGAAAATCAATTTTTCTGAAAATTTAATAATTTTTTTAGTCAAAAACGTTAATCTTCGTTGCAAAAAATTATTTTGGAGATAAAATCATTTTTTGTTCGTAAAATATTCGAGGAGACAAATATTTTTTTTCAGTTTTTTTGATTTATAAAAAAACCCTTAACTGGATTTTTTTTTTAAAATATATTTGTTTGGTATCACGTTTCAATATAAAATTCATTTAAAGTATCTAGCGTTATTGGTTCGTGAGATATTTTGGTTAAACCAACCTTTTCATCTTTTTTTTATTGCTTAAATTGGTAAAAAAAAACCACCCACACAATTTTTTTGAGAGTCCTTCTGCATCATTCTGCATCATTCTGCATTTTTGTCTGTATAACAAAATTTATTTGAAGTCGAAATCTCTACTGGTTCTTGAGGTATGGACGACGAAACTTCGTGAACGTACGGACGTCCGAACGTACGTACATACAAACGCACGCACAGACATCTCTCTAAAAATCTTTTATTTCGACTCTAGGGACCTTGAAACGTCGAGAAATGTCAACATTTTTAATTCGACAAATCGGACAATAACTTCCTATGGAAAGTTAAAAATAAAGCGAAAAAAGGGATGTACTAGGTATAAAAGGAAGAAAATTTCTTTACCACTGATATGCGACTACAAAAACTGCAAAAAGTGAAAACTACTTCCATGCAACCGGCAACCTAAAGCAAAACAATATCTCAAAAAAATACGTAAAAGCAAAAACAAAGTATAAAAATAATTCTTAAAGCCATATACTACCTACCTACTACAAAATGTATACCTATACAAAAATTCAACAATGCGAGAAAAAATTGTATGTTATTTGTGTACGCACAGTGCACTGGTGAATGTTAACATGATCCAAAAAAGCTAAGAATCCTTTTTTACTCCACTTTGATTAGGTACCTATATCTTTTTTTCTTCACTCGACAGTATTTTTTAAAGCAAAGAAATCTGCCTAAAATACCTACTACTAAAATAATTGAAAAATGTAATAGGTACACCCCCAACTTATGTTATAATTACATACCTATATGTATTATGTATGTACAGATACATATATATGTACCTCCATATCCATACATATGTTCCTACTAACCTCCATTTGTGCATATGAATACCTACCTTACCTACATACATAGGTATATGTAATTACTAATTACCTACGTACCTAACATTAGCCTAAACAATATACCTACCTATGCTTATGTATGTACATTTGCAATGTATACTTTGTAGTAAAGTATGATTCGTCCACTATCCCTATTTTGAGAAAAAAAAAAGAAATTTAAAAATAAACCTATCCGATCCCAACCCATATCAAACTAATAACGAAATTGAAGAAAAATTCACCGAAAGTCACAAATCATCATCATGTCGAATGCACCGAAAAGCACCAAAATCATTTTCGTTTTATGAATGAGAACGAAATTTAAAAAAGAAAAACAAACCTTCAAAATACATTTTCTGCAGCGAACGTGATTTGGCCTTGAATGCCACACTTTAACCTACATGTATATGTACCTACACAGTTGTTATTGTTGTTTTTTATTCTAAATAATAATATTCCGTTATCTTTCTCGACCATAAATTGTGAGTAAATTTCCCATAAGGACCAAAATTTGTAAAATTGGGTGTTGTATTTGATAGACTGATACAATAACTCGCCGTGCGATACTAGCGACTTATGAGCATTTGAAAAATAAGTGTCGCCATCTAGATTAGGATTTGCCCGGTGTCCCTTCTATTTGTAATTATTCAATGATAGTATCTTTTCAAATACCTACTTAACATACTCAGATGTAGGTATACCTATTCCTTTTTTTGTGGCGACACAAACACATTATCCCATTTAACGCGTGCATATTATTGTCTTCATCTATAAATATTCATATAGTTCGCTTTCAAAAAAGATCCCAAAAGGACTTTTGTAATCCCTTTTGAGGATATAAATTAGCATATACAGAAACCATTGTCATGAAAATGATATTCAAGCTACTAATAGTACTCACTGGATGCTCATAAGTCGCATGGTCGTTTGAGCAAATGTTCGGTGTCCACTTCTATTTGTAATTATTCAATGGTTATACGCATCGGTAATCACGCCGATTTTTATGTACGGTAGTGTTGCAGTATGGCGGATTGCTTTAGAAAAAGCTATAAGCCGCAACAAACTATATAAAGTCCAACGTTCACCTTGTATCTGTACAAGCGGATCGCTTAGCACCCCCATCAGCAGCTCTGGATATCCTACTATACCTAACAACTCTTGATCTTCATCGCAGTGGGTTAACAACAACATTGGCCACTCCGTAATTCTTAAGTATTTAGAATTGATTCCAAACCACAAAGACTACACCATCCCCCAATTGCAATTTGAAAGAAACTTCCAGATTTCTATACATTTCAGATATTTCTGGGAGGAAGACTAGTCAATCCAATTTTACACAGATGGATCAAAAACAAATGAAGCGGTTGGTGGAGGTGTGTACTTTGAACGACTGAAATTAAGTCTCTAATTCCACTTTCCCAATCATTGTAGCGTGTTCCAGGAGGAACTTTTGGCGATAAAAGAAGTCTTGTCCCGGCTTAAGAAAAATGTGATATTAACATCTGATGTCCGTTTTTTCTCAGATAGTCAGGCCGCTATCAAATATCTGGACTCTGTCTCTACAAACTCAATATTGGTCCGTAATTGGCAATCATCTCTAATAAAGGTGCCGGACCATAGAGACATTCCAGGAAATTGTAAGGCAGATGAACTCGCCAGAAATGGTACAGTACAACCCATTCAACTACAATCGCTAAATGTAAACTTTTGCTAATGCAAGGCCATATGAAGAAGTCAAACATCGGGTGGAATAACTTCACCTCGTGCTAGGTAACGAAAAACATCGTGCGGGGAACGAAAGACACTAGATTTAAAGCGCTCAAGGTGCTTGCCATCTCTAAGCAGATCACATATAAACTCAATAATCGGGCTCATAACCGGGCACTCTCTTATGGGAAAGTACACCACGCGGCTAGGAGGATTCTCAAATGACTTTGCAGAAGCTGTATGAATGAGGAAGAGGAGGAAACAGTTCTTCTGCTTCTCTGTACATGGCCTGCTTCAGCTCAAAAGCGCAAGAATTTGTTGCGTTATAATTGAACGCAACAAGTTTTCTTCACATTTAATTTAAATTTAATTAAGATGATGCATTTTGCATCCACTTCGGTTTGTTTACTTTATTCGATTTGACAAATGTCACAATCCTTCTGCACGAGGATGAGAGAGAGCGGGACGGCCATAGTCCTTCTGACCATGGTTCTCTCTGTCATTTTCGTGAGGAAAAAATACCAAGTCTCGTTTCAGGTTTCAAAAGAAGGATGTTTTCCATGGAAATGAAACCAAAGCAGTGGACGGTCTGGTCGATACATAAAGTTGCATGTGAAGTCACTCCAAATGGAGAATGGCCTACGGCCCAACTTTAAGTCTTAAGAAAATTTTTTTTTTAAATTTATATTCTTTTGCAATTCTTTTGTTTATATTGTTAACTATTTCTAACGTTGAGTATATTTGCAATTCTTTTGTTTATATTGTTAACTATTTCTAACGTTGAGTATATTAAAAAAAAAAGAAAGATTGTAATACTTGAAACAGATTTCATAGACTTATGGACGGTTAAGTTTCGGGAAACTTAGTTCGGGGTTTAGTTAACAGATACCAAATTGTAATTATTTTTCTTTCCTTTCGCGCGATTTTTAAAAAGTTAAAGTTAAAGTTGATAAAGATTTTTCTCAATTTTAAAGTTCTTAGTCTTTGTGCGATATCAAAGTAGACAGTGGGGGTGGCTGAATGCAGCTCCTGGAATCGTCGTGACCTGGAAGTGAATCCAGCGGGCGGCGAATTCCAGAGCGACTTGCATTTAGCTGTGAGAGAAGAGCGAGTAAGCGGGACCGCGAGAATTTCATCACAAGTTGAGATCAACAAGCCGATCTCCGATTGGCTGTTGATGATGTGATTGAAATCCGCCACTCCATATTGGCTGAAAGCTAAAATGGCGGGAGATAAAAAAGAAGAGACAGGACAGATCTTGAGATCTGGCCGTCAATTCTTGGCAAACATTCAAAGTGATAAGATTAAAAAAAAAGTTAGTGATTTCGAAAAAAGATTGTAAAAAAAGGATTGAGAAAAATTATAAAAATTAGTGTCGTGATTAAAGAAAAATAAGGAAGGAAAAATAGATAAGAGAAGGAAAGGAAAAACAAAAATAACTAGTTGGGGATTTTGCAGAAAAAAAAAGAAGATTACAATTTTTGGTTCTGTGTAAAATCGTTTTTAATTCTTTTTTTTATCCCCATTTTATTGATGGGAATTAAGACCTTAACGGTCCTTAATGGTCTATGAAATCTTTCTTTTAATTTCGGAAAAGATCCTGAGTTTTTATCCTGCTTTTGCAAGGTTTCTCAGGCATTTTTACATTAATACATTTATCATAAAAGATATCCATTTTGTGTTCCTGTTTTTACATTTCAGGGGAAAAATTGCTGGCGCCCTTTATTCCTTACTAAATGTAAGAACGCCCCTGTGGCAATTATAATAAAATCAATAATTTTGATATCAACGTGATATTAGGTCCGTTCGCGTACTTTCTGCACCAAATTCCTAAAAAGAAATATTTTAAAGAGTGGGGGTAAAATTCTCTCCCCAAAAAAAAAAAACTACAAAAAAGTAAGCGAACGGGAAAACAACAAATTTTTCACACAATATTACTGTCTTGTTGCTGTTCTTTGAAAATTTGTTTTTAAATTTTATAACTGACAGCAAAAGCGAGCAATTTATTTAATTTATTTGAATTTCTATCAAATTTGACAATTTTCACAAATCAGCCCAAAGAAATTTCTTGGGATAAAATTAGTAGGTTGGGGAAATATTTTACTCTCTCGTGAGCGCTCTCTTTTACGAAAAACTACGAAATTTTTGAGTACGCGAACAGGATTTGGTTAAATTTCGTATTTTTTCGTAAAATTGGACTATTTTGGGAGGGTACGCGAACGGACCTATTATGTCGATTACGTCGATTAATTTCTATTCGCTGAACCCACTCCTTTCTCTTTCTGAGATCGTCATGGTGGCAGCACTTAAATTGCTGCCTGTTGCAATTTTTGCCTCTTCGCCGCTTTTATTTGACAGATCGGCAAATTGAACATTTTATTTCATCTTTCGCGGTTAAATTTGTAAAGTGTTTTCGTTTTTCTTTTCGTTTGTTTTAATTTCATTTTTAGTTTCGTTTTGATTTTGTTTAGTATAAAAATAATTACCGGGGAATAAAATTGCAACAAATTACCTAGTAGAATTCTTCTATACCGATCTAAACGATCATAGTAAGTCTTTCACTTTTCGTAAGTGACTCAAACTGGTTTTATTGAGCTTAGAAGAAAGCCTCAAGATTCATGTGGTATCACAATGGGCCACTAAATTGGCCTAAGTGTGTCCTACTCCATCACGGACAGCCACTATAACCTAACTTATAGGTATCTGTTGTTCTTATAACAAATTTCTCTGAGAAAAAAAAATTGGTTTATATTCTTTTTTCTTTTTTTTTTCGTAGTACCCGTGGCATGCCAGGCCAGAGAAGTACCCACTGTCATGCCAGAGGTCTTGGGTTCGATCCCTGCCTATGCCATCTAAAGTTTTTTTCACGGGTACTGTTTCTTGCGAGGAATTAACAAATTCTACAAGAGTAATTCTTGTCATGAAAAGTGCTTTCTCAAATTGGCCGTTCGGATTCGGCTTAAAACTGTAGGTCCCCTCCATTCCTGACAACAGTACTCGCACACAGAAATGGTTGAGAGTTGTAAGTCACTAGGCCCTAGTTCTCAACGGACTGTTGCGCCACCCGATTTTTTTTATATTCTTTTTTTCTGGCAGAAATCATGATGTGTTATGAATATTAGACCAAGTTTCAGAACTCTCCACTCTCAACAAACTTCTTTATGTTTAAGTTTTAAATATTAAAATAAAAAGGGACTAAGATGCGTCCCACAAAAATTCCCATCCGTGCCCGTTTCCCTAAAAGTTCAACAAAATATTAATAGGAACATTTTGTGTGAGATGATAAAAATTGTACGTCAATATATTTCTTTGCTCTCACAATAGTTGAGTCGAAATCCATTTCTTATCTATTTATTGTTGATTTGTAAGTATTTTGTAAAACAAATTTTCTAAAAAAATAACTAAAAGTTTGCAGCAATATTTTGCATGTGATAAAATAAGTTTTATTCCGAAATCTGTCTTTGTTAACGAGAATTTTAGTCGAAAACCACTTTTTACTAATCTTAATAGCATTTTTTAAAAGTTTTTACTTCTTATATATAAAAATACTGATTGAATTTTTCAAAGACCATTATATTACGTTAACACAACAATTTAGCACAGAATTAAATCATTTTGAAGTCAATACCTTCATTTATTCACGAGATATCGAGAATCGAACATCAATTTTTACCAATTGTGTGTGTAGTATTGTGTGTAGATTTTAATTTATATAAAAATTGTTTTTTTGATTAAGGAAAAAAAGTAAATAAAATAATAATAGTTTGGTATCACGTCTTATTATACGAGTATGTTATACATTTAACTCAAGTCGCTAGCGTTATTGGTTTGTGAGATATTGGTTTATGAGATATTAAATGTTCACTTATTATTTTTTTTAATTGTTTTAGTAAAAATAATAACCCACTCAATTTTTTGAAATTCCTTTCTGCATCTTATTATCTGTATAACAAAATATATTTTATGTCGATACCGCTACTGGTTCTAGAGATATTAACGGCGAAGTAAGCTTCCCGAACGTATACATACACACGCACGCACAGACATCTCTCTAAAAACCTTATATTTTATTTAGATTCTAGCGGCCTTGAAACGTCAAGATAAATCGAAATTTTAAATTCCACAAATCCGACCGATTATAATAACTTCCTACGGGAAGTTAGAAATATATAGTTGCAAAATTTTAAACGATATAGTAAAATGTTAAAGCCATTTTTAGCAATTTACCTATTTTTAAACGATTTTAACATCACGAAATGGCTACTTTAACTTTTAGCAATTTGCTAAATCCAAATGACAACTGAACAATTATTCTTATAAGAGCAGAAGATGGAATCGTCCTTTCAACAGTTGGGAATTCCAAACTGTCACTTTTTAGATATGTTTGGTTGCTCGTTTTTTAATAAAAGGCAATTAGCAATTTACTAGTCAGAAAAAAGAAAAGAAATGTTTGAAATTTTGGACTGCCTTAGGAAATTGCTAAATATGTAGAAAATTGCTTACTAGTAAATTGTTTAGCCCTTAACAATAGGTTGTTTAAAATTTTGCACCACAATCTTTCTGCATTCATATTTACAAATTCTTGATACACTAAACAATACAATAGTCTGAAAAACAATCCTGTAAATTAAATTAAAAACATCCTGTACCCCATGATAACTCAAACAAAGCCTTTTGCTCATATATTTTGATATTTCTATGTACAAAAATAATCACACTATTTTATTTTGTTTTCATTTATTTATTTTTTTTATTTTTTTATTACTCATTTTGTAACTTAATTAAACATTGTATATCTATATAATAGTTAGAGTTATATCTATATATTTTTTATTTCTGTTTTTGTTTTTCAGTTTCACGATCAATACACAAAGGAATTATTGTGTACAATACGTTATAATTTTTAATGTATATTATGTATATAATTTTGTTTTATATTTTACTTCTTTGGTTTTAAATTTTACATTAAAATAAATTATTATAAATAACAGGAAGAGATGCTTATTGGCTTGTTTTTATGTTTTGGGTTTTTTTTGTATAGTTTTTGTTTTCTTTTTTGAAAAATAAAAATTTAAAAATATTATATCTTTGTCTTATTCACTTAAAATTTTAACATAGAAATATGTATTTTTCTTTTTTAATGTTGTTTAATACATAAATAATTTAGAAAGTTTTCTTTTTTGGTGTTTTTCTTGTTGTTTTTAAGTTGGTTTTGGTTTTTAGGCTTACATTTATTTACTATTATAGATGATTTTTTGTTCTATAAGATTGTTTTGTTACAATTTCTGTTTTGTCATTTGTTTAAATTTCATAGTTTCAGTGTGTGGTGGTTATTTCGATTGTAGTATACATTTCAAAAGAAAGTCTTATTTATGTTATTCTAAATTACATGTTTTTGTAATACAATAAGATTGTGAACGAATAGACGTATAGATTTATGTTCTTTTTTTATGTAAAAGATAATACAGAAAAATAGTTCAAAGTGGTTTCAAATAGTATAAGTAAAAGCTCCTAGAAACTTGGACTTCCTCCTAAAATCTTACCCATAAGATCTTTTAAATATAACTAATTAAAAAGAATTAATTTTGTACCTGTATTGAATATTAAATATCAGTGCATGTATCGACGTCAAATAAAATTATGGCCAATTCTTAAACATTTTGATTGAAGGTGTGAATGTTTCAGATGGTAAGAACTTAATTGAACTTGAAGTACATTTTTGTTATCAAATAAAAACTTTTATTTCCAAAACGAAAACGAGTACATTTGTGGACTTAAAAGTGCAAACTAGAAAATTTTTCAACGTTTTATTCGATTTTTCCCATTGATTAAAATGTTAAAACCAAATCATTTGACATAACATTTATACGAGTCCTTTTTGAGAATTCGGTTGGCACTCAAAATTTAATTTGAGTTAAGGTCACACACATGTGTCTCTCTAGTATTCTAGAAACAATATTTTAAAAAAGAAAGCTCTTATGGAAAATAAAATGGTATCATAAAGTTAAATTGGTAAAGTTATAAGGCTGACTTTTTCAAATTAGTTGCACGTGGGAATTGTTTTTACATTTCCCTTTTTTTGTTCCTTTTTCGTTCCCTCAACAATTGGCTTTTCACAAGACAGAAGCATACAAATATATCTTTTTGTATATCATATGGAAAATTTCTTTCAACATTAGGTTTTCGAATTAAATCATAATTGATAGATTTAATCAAATTACACTTGACATTGCATAAGGATAATGTTAATAAGATGGGATGCGTCATTTATGTTGCCTCATCCTTAGCGGAAAATGTTAGTATGATGGTTTATTGGTGGGGACGAATGACATAATCGGGAGGGTTTTAACAATTTCTTAAACAATACTAAAGTTAGTTTCTTAAATGAAAGTTAGCCTTTTTTGTGGGATCAATAAAAAAGTGGTCTCTTGAAAATTAAAAAAAACATCCAAGAGATTTTTCTTATATCAAAAATGTTTCTGCTGTCTATGGTGGACTTAGTTAAATCTTGATATCAAATTGCAATTGAATTTAGCCCATAGCAACTTTTTTTGTAACAATTGGACCACTAAGCTACAATTGAATGTATTACTCGCGGCAAGCTTCAGAATCAGCAGGAAAGATGGGAATTTTGACGCATATATCTACAATACATACCCGTTGGTTGACACTCAACCATTCCGGTGTTTAGTAATGTCAAGGAAGGAGGGGACCTACAGTTTATATGGCGATTCCGAAAGTTTAATTTGGGAAAGTACTTTTCATCATGACAAGAATTACTCTTTGGTGGTTTGTCAATTCATTGCAAGAGACCGTACCGGTGAAAAAATAAACTTTAGGTGGCAAGAACAGAGATTGAAGTCATTCACACTATAGCCATCACGCCATCGATAATAATTATGAAGTAGAAAACAGTTCAACTTATTTATTGTTAAAAATACTTTCAATTAATTCTGTAATTTGTTGTTGTTGCTAAATTATCTAAAAAGTGATAAAAAAGGCTAAAATCACTTTTGTTTTTTGAAGACAACGGTTGTATGTCAAAAGGTTAGAGGAACTTGAATTTTTGAACTGTGCTGGAATAAATCATATTTCCTTATGATTTATGGTTTAAATATTGTTCAGATGTTTCCGATTACAATAATTTCTTGCCATACAACTAATGTAAGATATACATACATATATACATACATATATATGATTTTCTTAAAAAATTACAAGGCTTGAAAAACATTAATCCAGATATACACTTCCCATACCTTCTAGTGTTAGAAAATTATTTATACCAATGTCTGACTGTGAATGATAGCTAGTAATTAATTTGCTGTTGTATAATAGGAAGGTATATACCACACACACTCCATTCCAATATTATAATTTCTTCTGAGTTAGTATCTCCGATTTATCTTTGGATTAAATTTATCAAGGAAAGCAACTTATTATTTAGCCTTTTTCTTGTAATAAAAAAGAACGATCCATTAGTCCACCTCTAACAGAATTTTAACAGATAACTGTTTTTATGTTTTGTTGGTGTTGGATGGCTTAACCCTTTTTGACCTTGAGAATTTATACACGTTTATATTGTGTTCATTATTTAACAGGGAAAGAAAGAGGTAAGACCTTACAAATAGAGCATTCGCGATTATGCGAACTCTTGAGTAAGTAAGTTTGTAGTTTATAAGTTTATAATTGCTGTAATTTCAAATTTTTCTTTTTTATTTTTATTTGAAGTCTAAAATCACAATTAAATAATTTTACATTTAGTAAATCAAAGGTAATTGCTTAAGGGCACAGCAAAAGTTTAAAACTAAAAGACTACAATAGGAGTGTTTTTTGTTTTTGAAAAACCATCCGTACTACAGTTGAAATTTATATGAATAACGTATTCAAAAGGTAAAGTGAAATCCTGCTGAGGATACAGATTTGAGTTTTATTGGAGTATCGAAGTCGATTTTCACATTTTTCACTTTAAGACGTTGGTAGAGCAGTGTCCAACATACAAAACACTATGCGCCGTCATTCTTGAGTTGTAAACTCAAGAATAACTCTGATATTTTGACAGAATTTGTTTTCAATTATTTCAACTATTGCTTTCCAATTTAATAATTCTTTTGTGTTTTTCCATTAAGCTTAACTGCCTGAGCAGAATGGAGTCGCCGTAGCGGCCGCTTGTCGCGCTGTCAAAGTTGAAACATAAGAAAATAGTACACAGCGCCACAATGGGAAGCTGTTGTTGCAGCGATCGCTGTCGCCATTGTTGAATAATTTTCTACTTTCCGCTATTAGTCGCGCTACATTTTAAAGCTTTAAAAGCGCTACAGCGAATCCATTCTGCTGGGGCAGTAAAGCTTTAAAAGCTTCATTCCGCAGTAGCACATTATCATTGCAATAAATGCAATTTCATCGCGTTGGTCCATTTTTTAATTTAAAAATTGAAAATTAAGTTGCCCAAAAATATGAATAGTCTTACAAAACTAAACACAAATGTATAAATGTCAAAAAAAAAAATGACAGCTGATGTTCTTCCTGCGCTACACCATTGTGGGCGACCTTTGCTACATAGTGAGCGATTTTAGTGACAGCTTGTGCTACAGCGATTTTTACCGCGACTAGCGAATTCCCATTGTGTTCAAGGGGTAAGACACTGAAATTTTATTACATTTTTTTTATAAATTCTTGTTTTGTTTTCTTTGGTTTGTTTTTAAGTTAGTGTCAACAAAATAGCGCCATCTGTTGAACGCGAAGGCCTAGACATAGTTAGACCATAATATACGAACGAACCCCTTTCCTTATTTCTTATTTCATTCAGCTCCAAATTAGTGAGTGGCTTGATATTTAGTGCGTAGGACTGTCAAGCCAGAGGTCTTGGGTTGAACCCTTGCCTGTGCAATATAAAGTTTTTTTTTTCACGGGTACTGCCTCTGGCGAGAAATTTACAAACCCTCCAAGAATAATTCTTGTCATGAAGAGTGCTTTCTCAAATTAGCTGTTCGGATTCGACAAGGCTCATTAGGCTCTAGTTCTGAATTGACTGTTGTGCTACCTAATTTATTTTTTATTTTGCATGAAAACAACTTAGATATAAATTAAACCTGATATTTTCATAACATAGCCTCCGTAAAATAGTCAATTTTGGTAAGTTAAAACTAGTTCTGATCTGAATTTTACTCAATTTCTTACAATTTTATTTTAAGATTTTCTAAGAAATGTTAAACTGTATCAAACTTTCAAATATAAAAACCGGACTACTGCGGATCGTTTTTTGGCAATTTATCATCAAAAAACACAGGTGTAGGTGAAAGTATGAAGAAAAGTGAGATTTAGTACAAATTGAACAAATTTCAACTTTAACTTCTTCATTTTATTTAAGCTGTTCCAGTATACCGCAAACATTCCATTGAATTCAGTCTGTTTGTTGGTTTGAATATTCCTATATCCAAGCTGTATATAGGGGTTGAAAACATCAATACCCAGAAAAATCATGTTAGGGTTTGCCCAAAAAATCATTTTAGCTCCGTTAAGGACACCATAAAACCCCTAATAAAATTATGCACAGACAAAAGTTTAAGCCTTAAGGTACTTAGGAACAATCAGAAATAATTTCAATATGAAAAACAAAATCCATTTGGTCTACTTGTATGTTGTATGGTGTGTGAGATGAGAAGAAATAAAACGATATTCAATGTTAATGTCGTGCAAAAATTTTCCAAAACAACTACAACAACGCAAAAATGTCCATCTATATGATGGCTGAAGTGTTTAAAAGCATATTATGTACGTACCTATGTATGTTTTTATGAATATATATATGGTAAATCAAAATCGTTCGTACATTAAATGAATCTAAAACAGAGAAGCCTCATTAAACCCCATTTAATACAATAAGCTGAAAATTGGGGTAACACAATTTGTAGAATGGCTATCATTATGATCATTATCAGAATTAGTACTTTTCTTTAGAAACTATCTTTTGAAATCAATTTGGCCTAGATTTAAATGGAAATTACTTAACTTCGGCAATTCTTCTTCTACAATTCTAGTACAATTTCACTTAAACCTATAAAAAAACGACTTGTAGGGAAAGAAAATGCGTTAGCTGGAGAGCCAAAGTCTTTGAAATCCTTGAAATTATTCTGCTTACTGTTAGTTTAGAAATTTTCGTGAAAGTGTCGCCTGTTGTAACAAAATATTTACTTATTGTGGTAAAAATGCGTGCAGTAGCAAATCCAAACATCACAATATTCCGAGCAAAAAATCTTGCCATTATTAAGACTTGGAAATACGCAGATATTTGGAAACGGCTCATTGAAGTTCAGTCTTCAATATTTTAAAGGTCAATTATACCTAAAGTTGACAGTTTTTCTTTAATCGAATCGATGGCTTTCATAAAAATCATCGTCATCTATTTCAAAGGGGTCAATTCGGGTTGAGTAACGCTTTGGTTTTTTGTTGGGTGTTTCTATTCCAACATCCAACAAAATATCAAAATCTTGATTGATGCTTAAGTCTATATTATTGACATTCCAATTTTTCTTTTTATGTTTTCAAATTAAATTTCTCGCTATCTCTCAATAAGTCTGTTTATATTGAACGTTTTATAGAGTCAAAAACAGCTTAAACGTAGATTCTGTCGTGTTAATTTTTAGAATCCAGGTTATCGTTTTAAAATGGGTCTAAGAATAACATAAACTGGACTATATGCTATCAAAGACAAAATCATGACTTATTAAAGAACAATGAAAATTTCACATTATATCTATAGAAGCACGAAATGTTGTAAAATTATTTTGATATGTAGTTACAAAACTAAAGCAGGTAAAAATAAGTGAATTAAATTAAAAGGGTTTTAATTGCATAATGTTAAACTTTCACTGTGAACATCAATAGACCAATTACTAAACTAGCAATTACATAATTTTTAGCAAAAACAAACAAATCGAATATGCGTTATTGGTCAAGTTGAAACTGTCACTTTAATCATAAAACAAAATTTTGCAACATGAAAGTGCACAAGTTTTGATTATACCTGTTGTTACGAGGGTAGTCCGACCCGAAGATGGCGGTTGTTGTTGTTTGAAATAATGACTATGCTAGAGAGTATCATTTTTATAAAGCTTAAGTTTGAATTTGATGACGCTACGTTGTTCAGTATTTGTTTTGCAACCATCAACAGTGAACGCGCTCAGTGAATTTGTAAACATGGAAAAATATGGTCATCGTTATGTGATGCAATAGTTTCGTTTAAAAGGCCTCAGTGAAACCAATGTCAAAGCTGAGCTAGATTCTTCTCTGAGGCAGTCTGCTCCTTTGTTAACAACAGTAAAATATTGGGTCACCTTTGGGTGGCAGAGTTATTCGAGGCAGTGGTTGCAGAGGTCGTAATTTGAGTCAATACAAAAATGTGTTTAATTCTAAATTTTCTTAAATATTCGTTTTGCAATTCGAAAATAAGCTTGAAGCTTCTATAAAAGAGGAAGAATTATATTTCCGAAAAGTTTTTAAATGATTACATGATAAAATTTGACATTATTTCTTATTGTAAAAGATCTAACTAAATCTTGGGTATCTTTATACTCGTAGATCAATAGTCAGTTGTTGTTTGCGCTTCAAAAATTTTGAAGAAATGTTTGCAATTGATGCAAAGAAGGCAAAAGTAAAGCTTATATTTCTAATTCTGTGACATTAAATAACCTGTCTTTGTTATTAAACAAAGCCAACCATTAATTTTTTTATAAATATCATTTAAGCCAGATACATTTATACTATAAATGATTTTTTCTCGGTGGGTAGGGATTGGTCTTTGAAAGTTATTAAAAAGAACTAAGTACACATATCTCCGTTACGTTTACACAAGCTTATTGTATTATTTTGTTGGCTGTCTTCGACACAAATACAAATTATTTGATCTATTTTATTAATACTGATATTTTGGAACTCTACTATTTCATACATACACATGCTCTGAGACTTTATTCTGTTTTATCTTATCAATTTAATTAATTCAGCTATTAGGTTGATTTATATCATCGAGAATATTACTACCAGTTGATGTATTATTTTCTTTTTTTAAATTTTATATGCTTACCATAATCATAATACATAATTGCACTCAATTGAAAATGCAGTACATAAAGGATTTTTCACTGAAAATAATCCCTTTTTTGATATTCATTTGATGACACAGGAAAAAAGTTATTCATTAAAATCCACATTTTGCAATGACACATTTAAAACAATGACAAATTAAAATATACATACATATGTATTCTTTTGCTAATATTTCTGCCACTGTAAATATGTTTGTATATTTATTTTTTAACTGAAGGTACTCCAGCAGATATTTTTCTAACAGATATTTTAGTTTTAATTAGGTATGTTTTTTGAAAATCTATTATTTATTCTGATGATGAAATGTGTTGTGCGCTTCCTCAACGAAAACAAAAATTAAAAAACACATCACTCACAAATTTTGGACTACTTGATAATTTTGAGAATAAGACTCTCCACGGAGGTCAGACAATAAAACTTTCTGTGACTCCCAATATATCCGTCCTTAATCACGAACAAAAACAAATTCATTATAATGATTCCATCGGTTTTCTTCGGCATCGACGCCAGGCTTGGGTTCCGCAATAGATCCAGCTGTTCCGGAACCACAACTGCCAGCCAATCGAAAACCTTGCTCATGCAACATATCGAAGGCCTGTTCGATGAAGCAATGCTTCAGGAAGAATCGCGATGTGTAGCGGTCTGGTCCACCATGATCGGGATCTCGGGATTCGTTCAAGGTATCGCCAAAGACATCACGGCATTGTGCTACTCTTCCACACACTAAAATACGGGACAGCTTGCGGAATTTCACATCTGCCAGACCGTCCTTGCCAAATTGAAAGCTTCCACGGTAGCCAATTGTAATGCTTCCGCTTGGTTTTAAGTCCAATTCGGACTTCATGCACTCAAGCATACCACTTAGTTTATAATATTCAGCTTCTTTGTGGAGACGAATTTTTTCCCGAAATCCTTCGGGCAAATTAAGTTCCTTGTCCCGCAAATAGTCTAGGATGTAGCGGAATAGGACTCCATCGCGGTCCAAAAACACACGACCTTTGCTATCCTTGGTTAAACTGTCGGGATTACTGAACATCTCACAGAGCAGGGAAGATTTTTCATTTGTGAGCGTTGCAAGGGTTGACGAGTAATGAACGCCGCCAACATTTAGCTCAATTATTTCGGAAGAACTCATTTCGCGGAATATACGACTCAAAATTCCGTCGGATTTACAAATTCGATTCTGAAGTTTTATACACGATAAAAATGTATCTTTTTTACTTTTCGATATACAAACTCACTATAAACGTTACCACGTTCAGAATTTCGTGTATCTTCAAGCGACTCTTAACGTGAACTGTCCACCCCGAACTGTCTTTTCAATTGCTATGAGACTATAGTTGGTATCTGGAATTTTGTTACTCCGAAAAATTCCCAATGTATCTATGTATCTCAGAAATTTCTCCATTGAGGTTTTTTTTTAGTTGTGTTTGTTTTTGGGAGAATTTTGTACGCATGTCCTAAGATAGAAAATTTAATTTGAAACTGAAATTTTGTTTATAAATAGAAAAAGTGTACTTTTTCAGCGCATACATTTCTTCTTCCTGCATCATACATACATCATCATCATGCTCATCATCATCATCATTCATCTTGGGTATTGGACAAAAAAGAATAGAATGGATATGTGTGTATCTTTTGTAGTGAGCATGTTGCTCTTCCGAATCGTATGTCACTGTCAGTGGCAGTGATTATTACGATTACAGCTTTTAGGGAAATGCCAGATTATTTATAAAGAATTGCTAAAATCATGATTTCTTGATCTATATGTAGTTTTAAGGCTTGATGATTAAATAAACACAGCTCTTATTCATAGATCATAGTAAATTTCCCAGCTGTTTTTAGTAGAACCCCAGATTGAGGTTGTGTTCTACTACAATCATACTTATAATGGTACTTGAAAATGGTTTTCAGATATCAAACATTATTATGTATGTATGTATATGCTTTAGCTATGTTGTGCAACACTGACACTGCCACAAACCAAATTTAGATTTGATTTATCCGTTTAAACAATATACTTTATTTTTGGTCACGGCGTGACATTTGTTATATTTGTTTTCCTGTGGAGTCTGTGAATTTCTGACCAGAGTAAATAAAATATAAGACACAATGTGACCCAGCGTCTCCAAGAAGGGCTCCGTTGTGTGTACTTCTGGTGTCTCTCTATGCGTTTCTTTAAACTACAATTCCTCCATATGCGCTCATTATGCCTGGAAACCCTAGATCGTGCAACAATTTCTAGAATTTTGCATTCTGCATCACAAACTATCTTAAAATACACAAATTAATTATCAGTATGGTATTAATACATACTTGGACATTGAGTTAAATATACCCTTTTCTATTCAGGAAACGTCCTCAAAAACTTTCCCAACGATCTTAGCCGCACGTATTGAACAAACACGGAAAAAAGGGTTAACGAACGGAACCTTTCGAGTTTTTTTCGCCGAAAAATGGTTGATGATTTCGTTGAAATCCAGTTCTCGGAGTAAATCGCTTTCAATGCTCAGGAGAGAAAGCTTCGATGGAGGGTTTTGTCCCAACGTGGTTCGAAGCCTATTTTTATAATTTTCATTTTTGAAAATGAGCGCTCTCCAGTGCAATTTGTTACCATCAAAACCAAATACATTCTCAATGCAATTTCGAGGTTTGGGACTGTAGCTCTGAAATTTTAATTTTCGAGCTTGTCACGATGAGGTGGATTTTGTATGACAATCGAAATCGATATTCTTCAATAATTATACAAATAAATTACTATTGACCGACTTTGATTTTTTTAAATTTCATGCATGCAGTAATAATTGATGGCTTTTAATTGTGTCACAATAATAAATATTTACTCATCAAACTGCATACCTGACTGCATAAAGAATTATGAAACAAATTACCAATTAGTCAATAATAATTGATTTTTCCAAGAATTGATGAACACCGATTCTTCATATACGGCAATTAATTTATATGTACATATATGTATATATAAGAAAAAAAAAAATTGTCGAGACACGGAATCGAATACCCAACCAACTCAGCCATTTTTTTTTTTTTTTTTTTTTCGAAATTCATTTTTTTATTCATTTAAACTTAACTCTACTTACATACATACATGCTAGACAAAATGGGAAACTAGCCTAATTAATTCTACTTAAATATAACTTACTGGCCCTAATCGGGCGCTCTAAGAAATTCATGATTTTTAAAATTAATGCCTTTCGGCCTACGAACTAAGATTATTTTATTTATTTCAATTTATGTTTTTTTTTTTTAGAAAAGTTTAAAAACTAAAATCTTTATCATTTTTTGGGGTTTTTACTTACATACTAAAGTCCTTAAAATAAAACTTAAAATTACCTAATCTACCTATGTACAAACTACTTAAAACTAGAACAACCACAGCGGCAAAACAACTATGTTCTTCTATTTGTAATTCCATCGTGGATTTTTATAATATTGTCTGTGTTATGTGTTTGCATTTTTTTTTTTTTTTTTTTGTATTTTGATTTCTTTTTTTTGTTTTGTATTTTATGAGATTTTGTTTTTTTTATACTTTTTTTTTTTATTTTATTGTGCCACCATTCCTGCTCTACTTAAACCTAAAACTTAAGACTAAAACAAGTATGTAAGCCGGCCAAGGCAAAAATACCCCACCACGGATTACCCATTATCAGTTGCAGTTTGAAGCCACCAAAAACTGGTTCTCCTGCTTCACCCTATCAATGCGGTCCTTTTCGGACACAGCCCTACTGAACCGAAGCAGCTCCGCTCCATCACGAGCGAGGATGCCCCGTTCATACAGGAGCCGCCGGTCTACGGTTTTTCGCCTGATGTGGTAGATAAGCGGTACTGCCAATCTATCCTGTATGATGCCGCACTGGTCTAGATAGAGGAATGCCTCTGGTGGGATAAAGCCGCTCAAGCGTGCATTGTCGAAGTAGTTGTCGTTCGGATAGAACGGCCCGAAAATCAGATTGTTGGTCGAAGTCATAGCCCTCGCAATGTGACCCCGAACAAGTTTTATCACGAAATTGTCAATTCTATTGATTCGAGCCCCGTTGTATAGAACCTCGTTTGAATAATAATGCAGATAAGAAGATTCCGGTGTCCGATACAAACCGAGACAGCGCCGAAGACACTGTCTCTCGAACACCCGAAACTTCTCCATTTGGGAAGGGGCAATGTTGAACCACACTGGACAACCATAAACAATCATTGGCCGTATGAGCGCCATGTAGCAAATTACCTTCACTCTGGGGTCAAGCCGACTGCTGTAAAACAGCCGTTTCGTCAGAGCGAAGGCTCCTCTGGCCTTAGTCAGAGCAGCATCCATATGTCTGTCGAAATATAGATACTGGTCCAACCAGATACCGAGGTACTTCACTACACTTTTGCTCGTCAATGCCTGTCCGTGCGGGTCAACAATGACCATCTTGCGCCAATTCTTACACGTATCTCGCGAGGCTTTAGCCAACGGAGTCCGGAACAAGATTGTCTCCGACTTTTGGACATTTATTTTCAGTTTCCAATCGTCGCAGTATCGCTGAATCTTCTCGAAGTCACGCTGCAAGAGAATTCTAATAACTTCAACCTTTCGAGCCGTTCTGTACGCAATCAGGTCGTCGGCATACGCAATTGCGTTAGTTAAGCTACCTATCAGATCGCTGGTGTAAATGCTGAAGAGGATCGGCGAGTTCACCGCTCCCTGTTGAAGACCGTTTTTAATTTCAAAGGTGGTGGTAGAAGTTACATTGCCACTCTTGACAACAAACTTTCTACCGTTGAGCATATCATAAAGCATATACAATAATGGTTTACTGATGCCTAGTCTGGTGAGTTTGAGGTACAACCCTTCTAACCATACGGTGTAGAAGGCCTTCTCTAAATCAACCAGAACAGCACCCGTGCATTGTTTCTTGGACTTGTTCCATTGGATATCAGAAACGAGCTTAGACGCGGCATGAATAGTGTCATGTCCTGCCTTGAACCCGAACTGATTATCCGGAATTATACTGTTGTCCGCAGCCCACTCAGCCAGAGCCCTATTGATTACCTTTTCAAATACCTTGCTGATGCTTGGAAGAAGACTTATTGACCGGAGATTTGAAGGATTGGAGTTGTCCTTTCCCTTTTTCGGGAGAGGATGAACCACAGCTGTCTTCCAACGCCCTGGATAATATGCATTATTCAGCGCGTTGTTGAACAGAGTGGTGTAGATGTCTATGGCTTCAATCGGTAGGTGTCTTAGTACAATATTGGATATACCATCGACACCTGCTGACTTCTTATTCCTTATTGAATCGAAGATGAGCTGGAGTTCTACCTTCGTGATGAGCAAGGGACTTCGATCGGCGATTATAGCGTTTGCTAAAAAGTCGTCATCAAACCGGGTAAAACCACGGTTCTCAGATCGCCAATCCGAAATATCATTCCTCAGGTAGAAGTGATGAAGTAAGGCTCTGTTCTCCAGGTCGTGGTTCGGGCGAGTGCAAGCATTCACCTTATACACTTGCTGGAAAGCAGCACCAATTGTCTCCACTTTCTCCTGCGGATCTTCAATCACAAAGAAGTCATCATCCAAGACGGCTTCCTCAGGATCAATTTGCGCTGTCAGAAGTACGTCTGTGTTCTCTACTGTTCTCTGGAGTTTAAGACACGGAAGGTCGTTCTGGTTCTTGGACCTAAATATCTTATTAATCTTAGGGAACATACTCGGGTCGCTAGAATTAACGGCCCGAATTTTCTTGTCCCAGTACAAATTAAAAGATAACCTGTAGTTTTCCTTGATCAGGGTGTTGACGTTCTTAATCGACGACTTCAGTGTCCTTATCTCCAGGTCGTACGGGTCTGTAAATCGTCTGTACAAGTTTTTCAGTCTTGTCAGTAATCCGCTTTTCTGTCTGTGTAGTGCGTCTATAGTCGCGTTACTGTAGACGTTGTTTTGGTCGCGTTCCTTGTATTTCGGTATTGTCCGTTCCATTGTTCGTTTTATTATCTTGTCCATCTGTTCAAGGTGTTGGTCGATTTCTGTATTTGTCAAGTTTCTGTTGTTTGGTGGGGCTATGTCACTCGAACGAAGTTCTCTTGCAAGGACTTGGGTGAAACGTGGCCATCGCATCTTACTGTAATTGTAAGAATGCGTTGGAACGAATTCATCCAATTCCACACTCTCGTTCGGAATCTGAATTACAGCAGCGAGTCCGCAGTGGTCACTGTCGTAATCGACTGTCTGTAAACAGTTTCGAGGGTGATTACCCACTTTGTCCGTTATTGTCAGTCTGGTATCGTACAGCAAAAGGTCCAGAAAGGAACCGCTCCTTGGGAACGATGGCCTTTCAGTAGCCAGCAGGTCAACACCATATTCAACACCGTGAAGATTCATCAAATTAAAAAGATGATTACCTCTTGGATTATTTGTTTGATTTCCCCAATCTTCATGTTTCGCGTTCAAATCTCCGGCCATAATGAAGTAGTTTTCTTCCAAGCTCAGTTTTAGTACTCTGAAAAGAATCTCGAGCTCTGAAATAAAGATAGTAGCCTGCGGAGCGTCAGCCGCATAAGCCGCAATCATATACATCCGCTTCCCTTGAGTGAGAGAGATGCATACGACGCAAACTTCTAGCGTCCTGAGCTTTCGCAAATCATTATTGTATACGACTTTATAATTAATGCCCTTACGTATGAAGATTGCAACACCGCCTCCTTGAGTAGAGCCGGGTCGATCCCTTCTTACGATATTGTAATTGTTGTTAGTCAGTTTATGTTTCTGGTTTAGCTTGGTTTCGCTAGCCATAAACACATCAGGACTGTGGTCTTTTAACAGCTGGAACAAATTGGCTCTAATTTCGATCCTAATCAATGAATTCACATTCAAACCTAGGATCCTAAGGCGCGTCTTCGGCAGCGCGCCCTTAACCCTGAATTTGCGCTTGGCCAGCCATCATAGAGTAGAGTTTATCTACTCTTCCGGCTTGCTCCATGATCTGACTTTGCAGTCCTGCCAACTGGCCTTGAATGCTCAGCAACAAGGACAGAATGTCTGGCTGCCCCGCCGGCGCCTTAGGCTCTTGAGCCTGTGGGACGACCGGTGGTGGAGCCTGTCTCGCTTTACCCATTCCTTTCGCAGATCTGGCGTAAGAAACATCGGGTCTCACGAATGAATTTGTTGTCGGAGCTTGTCGTACGGTTCGACTTTCTGCGGCTTTTTGGCTGGCCTCTTCTCTTGGACCTTAGGACAGCCCCGATAATTTGCGGGGTGCCCCTCGTTCCCGCATATTACACACTTGAGCTGGGTCATGTCTTCGACCCGCTCAGTTCCTAGTCTACATTCACCCCTATTGTGGGTTTCGGCGCATTTCACACAGCGCTCCTGCATTCCACAGTTGGCTGCAGCGTGACCGAACCTTTGGCAGCGCATGCATTGCAGCATGTCGTCGTGCCTCATTAATTTTTCCCAGTGTATGACCTGGTAATCTAGGACGGTAATATTCCTGAGACTCTCCAGTCTACTTTGGGGCGACAGAGTTACAATGAATATTGGCAATTTATGCCCCTCCCGTCTGGACCTTACCGTAGAAAAAGGCTTGACTCCGATGAATTCGAGGTCATCGCTGGCATTCTGACGGAGCTCAGCTAGGAGCTCTTCTGGTTCCGTGCAGGAACTGATGCCCTTCCAAAGGACCGTCTTCGGTTTTTCACTCCTAGGAGTGAAGCTGAAGAATTCAGCAGTGGCTGCTTTTAGGCACTCTTTAACTATTTTGTATTCGGCCAATGTGAAGCATTGGACCGAATACCGCTTCTGCTTTTCATTTATAATTTTAATACTAAATTTATTATCTGTGGCCGACTTACATACCTGTTTTAAGTCCTGTAGGTCGACCTTGTACGTCCTTATTGGTGGCACTTTCTCGGACTTTTGCCGTGGTTGTTGCTGGTGTTGCTGTTGTCGCTGCTTTGCTGCTGCTGATGTTGATGCAACCGGATCTGCTGCTTGTGCTACTGCTGGTGCTGCTGTTGGTATTACGGCTGGTGCTGCTGCCTCCATTGGTTTGGGGACCCCCGATGAGCTGGGGCCTGATTGCACCGCCCCTGTGTTGGGTCTAGGCTGCTCCTTTTGCTGTTGCTTGTTATTAGTAGCAACTTGCTTTTGCTGTTTCATCTGCTGTGGTTGTTGTTGTTGTTTTTGCTGCTGTGGTTGTTGTTGTTGGCTTTGCTGTTGCTGCCTCTGCAGTTGCCTCTTTTTTAATTCCGCTGACTCTTCTTGCCGGCGCGTCTCCTGTTTTTGCTTGAGGCGTTGTAGAAGGGGCTTAATTTCCTCCTTAAGCGTATTAAGCAATTTCTCGCATTTATCAATGCTTGCCTGCTTTGTTAGGAGGACTTCCTCCACCTCCTCGTCAGTGTATTCAGTGGACAGCCCAGCGAACATATTGCTTCCGCCGGCCTGTACAGTCCCTCCCCTTCTCCGGATATGTACTACACAGAGTCATCGGAACAAATATCATCTTCGTATTGCCGTTGATAATTTTTCGTTGCCGTTGTCTTTGCTGCTCTTTGATTGTCAACCACCTCAACTTGCAGCTTGGTTGAGATGGTGGCTGGCCTTTTACCATCCAAATTTGGCTTTGCTCTTGAGGTCCGCCTCCTCTTCTTCCTTCCTTCATTGCCTACGGTGTTTTCCACCGCTACTTTAGCATCGGATGATTTGGCCGAAGCATTTTTCAATGCCCCTGCTGCTTTTTCCTTTATTAGGTTTATCATCGCGACTCGATATTAGAATAAAAAAATTCCACCCAATGCAGGGATCGAACTCACGACCCTTGGTTCTCAAGCCAACACACTCCTTCCTTACAAATTCATTTTTTTTTTTTTTTTTTTTTTTTTATTAATTCATTCTTAAGACTATCTTAAAGCTAGACAAAAATTCATAAAACTAGCCTAATTATCCATAACTTACAACTAACTTACTGGTCCCATACGGACACTCTAAGTTAAACTATAACACTTAATACTAATGCCTTTCGGCCCTAAGATCTATTTTACTTCAGTTAAATTTTATTTATTTTTATATTTATTAGAAAATTTGAAAAAAACTAATATCAATATCCTTTTTTATTTTTACTTAAAAACTACTTAAAATAAGGTCCTTAATATAAAACTTAAAGCTAAATAAAACTACCTATTCTACCTATAAACTACTTAAAACTAGAACAACCACAGCAGCAAATCTAACTATCTAACGTTTTTTGTTTTTCATATTTTGTCTTTTTTTTTGATTTTTTTTTTTTTGATTATTCCATGTTTTTTTTATTTTTTTTTTTTTTTTTTTTATTTTTTTGTATTTTTCTTTTTTGTATTTTTTTTTATTTTTTGTTTATGTTTTTTTTTTGCCACCATGCCTATTCTACTTAAAACTAAACCCTAAAACTATAAAACAAGTATGTAAGCCGGCCAAGGCTTAAAACCCCATCCCGACTACTCACTATCAAGTGCCGATTGAAGCCACCAAAACTGGCTCTCCTGCTTCACCCTATCAGTTCGGTCCCGTTCGGACACAGCCCTACTGAACCGAAGGAGCTCTGCTCCGCCTTGTGCCATAACGTCCCGATTGTACAGGAGTCGCCTATCCACGGTTCGTCGTCTGACGTGGTAGATTAACGGAACTGCCAATCTTTCCTGTATCAGACCGCATCTGTCTAAAAAGAGGAATGCCTCTGGTGGAATGAAGCCGCTCAAGCGTGCACTTTCAAAATACTCGTCGTTCGGATAGAACGCCCCGAAAATTAAATTGTTGGTCGAAGACATAGCTCTTGCAATGTGATCTCGAACGAGTTTTATCACGAAATTGTCAATTCTGTTGATTCGAGCCCCGTTGTATAGGACCTCGTTGGAATAGTAATGCACGTAAGAAGATTCGGCTGTTCGATATAAGCCGGTACAGCGTCGTAAACACTGTCTCTCGAACACCCGAAACTTCTCCATCTGGGAAGGGGCAACGTTGAACCACACAGGACAACCATAAACGATCATCGGCCGTATGAGGGCCATGTAGCAAATTACCTTCACTCTGGGGTCAAGCCGACTGCTAAAAAACAGCCGTTTCGTCAGAGCGAAGGCTCCTCTGGCCCTGGTCAGAGCAGCATTTATATGTCTGTCGAAATATAAATACTGATCTAACCAGATACCGAGGTACTTCACTACACTTTTGCTCGCTAATGGCTGCCCGTGAAGATCAACGATAACCATCTTGCGCCAATTCTTGCACGTATCCCTTGTGGCCCTAGCCAACGGAGTCCGGAACAGAATTGTCTCCGACTTATGGACATTTATTTTCAGTTTCCAGTCGTCGCAATATCGCTGAATCTTGTCGAAATCACGCTGCAAGAGAATTCTAATAACCTCAACCTTTCGGGCCGTTCTGTACGCAATAAGATCGTCGGCGTACGCAATTGCCTTTGTAAGACTACCTATCAGATCGCTGGTGTAAATGCTGAAGAGAATCGGCGAATTCACCGCTCCCTGTTGAAGACCATTTTTAATTAAGAATGTTTTGGTAGAAGTTACATTGCCACTTTTGACAACAAACTTTCTACCGTTGAGCATATCATAAAGTATATACAACAATGGCTTGCTTATGCCAAGCCTGCTCAGTTTTAGGTAAATACCCTCTAACCATACGGTGTCAAAGGCCTTTTCCAAATCAACCAGAACAGCACCTGTGCATTGTTGTTTTGTTTTATTCCATTGGATATCAGAAACGAGTTTAGACGCAGCATGAATTGTGTCATGACCCGCCTTGAACCCGAACTGTTTATCCGGAATTATTTTGTTGTCCGCAGCCCACTTAGTCAGAGCCCTATTAATGATTTTTTCGAAAACTTTGCTGATGCTCGGAAGAAGACTTATCGACCGAAGATTTGACGGGTTGGAGTTGTCCTTTCCCTTTTTCGGGAGAGGATGAACCACAGCGGTCTTCCAATGCACTGGATAATATGCATTATTCAGTGCATTATTGAAGAGTGTGGTGTAAATGTCAATTGCCTCCATCGGTAAATGTCTTAGTACAACGTTGGATATACCATCGACACCTGCTGACTTTTTATTTTTTATTGAGTTGAAGATGAGCTGAAGCTCAAACTTCGTCACTAACAGGGGACTTGGTCCCGTTTGCTCGGCGATTATGGCATTTGCCAAGGAATCGTCATCGAACCGCATAAAACCGCGGTTCTCAGATCGCCAATGTGTTATATCATTTCGAAGATAAAAGTGATTAAGTAGGGCTCTGTTTTCCAGGTCGTGGTTGGGGCGAATGCTAACATTCACCTTGTACACTTGCTGGAAAGCAGCTCCCACCGCCTCCACTTTTTCCTTCGGATCTTCAATTATATAAAAGTCATCGTCAAAGATGGCTTCTTCTGGATCTATTTGCGCTGTCATGAGTACGTCTCTGTTCTCTTCAGTTCTTTGGAGTTTCAGACACGGAAGGTCATTGTCGTTCTTTTTCCTGAATATCTTGTTGATTTTAGGGAACATACTAGGGTCACTGGAATTAACTGACCGGATCTTGCGGTCCCAGTACTTGTTAATTGATAACCTGTAGTTCTCCTTAATCAACAGATTGACATTTTTTATTGACGACTTCAGTGTCCTAACCTCCAAGTCGTGTGGGTCTGTGAGTCGTCTGTACAAGTTTTTGAGTCTTGTCAGTAAGCCACTCTTGTGCTTACGTAGTGCGTCAATAGTCGCGTTTCTGTAAGCGTCCATTTGGTCCCGTTCTTTGTACTTTGGTATTGTCCGTTCCATCGTTCGTTTTATTGTTTCGTCCATCTGTTGTAAATGTTGGTCAATTTCTGTATTTGTCAGGTTTCTGTTGTTTGGTGGGGCTATATCACTCGAACGAAGTTCTCTCGCTAAGGCGTTGGTGAAACGAGGCCAGCGCATCTTACTGTAATTGTAAGAGTGCGTTGCAACGTATTCCTCCAACTCCACGCGTTCGTTCGGAATCTGCATTACAGCAGCCAGTCCGCAGTGATCACTGTCGTACTCGACTGTGTGTAAGCAGTTTCGAGGGTGATTACCCACTTTGTCTGTAACTGTCAGTCTGGTGTCGTACAGCAAAAGATCCAGAAAGGAGCCGGTTCTTGGATACGATGGCTTTTCAGTAGCCAGCAGGTCGACGCCATATTCAACGCTGTAAAGATTCATCAAATTAAAAAGATGGTTACCTCTGGGATTACTATGTTGATTTCCCCAATCTTCATGTTTTGCGTTCAAATCACCGGCCAAGATGAAATAGTTTTCTTCCAAGCTCAGTTTCAGTTCCCTACAAAGAATCTCGAGTTCTGAAGCAAAGTAAGTAACCTGCGGAGCTCCAGCCGCATAAGCCGCAATCATATACATCCGCTTCCCTTGAGTGAGAGAGATGCATACAACGCAAACTTCTAGCGTCTTGAGCTTTCGCAATTCATTGTTGTATATGACCTTATAATTAATGCCTTTACGTATAAAGAGAGCGACACCACCCCCTTGAGTGGAGTCGGGCCGGTCTCTTCTTACGATATTGTAATTTTTATGAGTCAATTTGTGTTTGTGGTTTAGCTTAGTTTCGCTAGCCATAAACACATCGGGACTGTAGTCTTTCAGCAATTGGAACATATTGGCTCTTCGTTCAATCCTAATCATTGAATTTACATTCACAGCTAGGACTTTTAGGCGCGTCTCCGGCAGCGCGCCCATTATGGTCTAAATTGCGCCAAGCCAGGCAACAAAGAGTAGAGATGATCTACCCTTTTGCCTTGCTCCTTTATCTGACTTTGCAGCCCTGTTAGTTGACCTTGAATGCTCAACAACAAGGCTACAATGTCAGGCTGCACCTCTGGTGCCTTAGGCACAGGGGCCTTTGGGGCAACCGTTGGTGGAGCCT